>JARHVA010001368.1:947500-1442500 GCA_037957365.1 Torreya grandis | reverse complement strand
AAAGTTATTGTAGTGACAATCAATACATATATAAAACAGAGTTCTATTTGCATGGGTAAAATTTATGGGAAATAAGACATTGTTATTCATGTATGTATAGGGGATATAATCCATATCAAAATTATGAAAATTTTGAATGGGTTTTAAAAGGGGTTTTTCTTCTATGTACCATATGTGGCTTAAAAACCATATATCATATGTAATATATAAACTATGTATCATATGAGACATATAAACATATTCTAATTATAGCATTTTATTTAATGTATTATTTAATAGATAAACATACATATATTAAGATAGTCACATGGGTTTAAAGAGATAAGATATTCATATGAACATATGTATTTTATTTTAAATGCCATGAATCAAATGCATATGAAAATATTATGCAATGGAAACTATGAACAGTCAAATATACAGTCACGGTCTGAGCAAATAAATATACTAGGTATATTTTAGTTTGTGTGATTTGATATGAAAATCATTGTTATATGAATTAAAATGAGATTATAAGAATTGTGTTTTGAAATATACCTATCTTAAGAATCTAATTCGACTTATAACCTGAGAAATTTGAAATTTGAAAAAGTTTTGGCTAGAAATGGAAGTTGTGAGCATTTGATATAAAATGAAATCATATTTAACTATGTTAAGAAAATAATTGACTATTTTTACCACAATAATTGGTAACTTATATTATTAAATAAATGACTTCAGTTTTGGGAAATAGTATAAATATGAAATTAAGAATAGAAACGAGCCTAGTTGGATTCATTATTTATGATGTTAAATATTGAGAATAAAGTTTTTGTAATTATATTTGTTCTCAAGCCTTTTCTTGGAAGTTTATATCTTTTAGGCTTTAAAAATAATATCAAAAATTTCTATTAGTAGATCATAATGTTAATTATAATTTAAATTATATGTATTATGGGATATATATAATATGATCACATAAATATATAGAATACACATATAAGAGAACCTAGGTCCTTCTGTGCTCATATAGTGTATATTTATAGAATAGGTAACATGGCTATAGTTATAATTATGAATAATAAGTTAAGTCATGAAATATCAAACGATAGGTGACTAATTATATGAGCATAGCCTAAGTTTCAAAAGGATAAATAAGTGAGAGTTGTTAAATCTTTATAAAAATTGTGAATGTTGGTTATATTGAGTGGTATGAACTCTATGTTATGAAAATTTAAATTATGTACTTAACATTTACTATAAGAAAATATACTCTTGAAATGACTTGTATTATACCCTTATGGTGAATAAATTTGCTTGTCATAGATATTGTTTATAAGATAAATAATATAGTGAGGTTTATTCATATTTTTGATGGACTAAATGTATGTATAGTAATTATTTTTATAATTAGCATGTGTTTATACTTGATATTATAAATAATTGAATAAACCTATTAGTTATAAGTATATGTTAACCAAATATAGAATTGATGATTCTAACTAAGAAGTGAGATGGACTTCATAGGCTTAGCATCACAAATACTAGATGAAGGTAATCCAATCAAGTGGTGTGTATGAATTTGTCTGACCCTAGAAATTATATGTTATTTGAAAATTTTGCATAGATTAGTGTTTAGATAGACATTATCATTTCACATGTATGATTTACATGCTTTCATGATATCATGTTAGAACATTTTTTTATGGTGCACATCATGTCGTAGAAATCTTACAACACACAGGGTACTAGCATGTCTCTCCAGATTCTCACACCTTCACTATCTACCCATCCATGAAGGGAGGGCCATTCCCTATTTGAAGGATTTTTTGGGGGATAGATGGTTCATGGTTAGTGTATAAAATCACTCAGATGATTCTTTCCCTCCCCATTACAATACTTACTTGGAGACTACACTTGAGATTGTCAAAGATACAAGAGTTAGTATAACTTGAGCTCTGTGAAGCATTGTATCTATTATTATACTTATATATTAAGGTAGCATGCCTAATGGGAATGTAATTGATTATTATATGCATTGATAGTAAAGGTTGTATTATTGTACCATCTATGGATGAATTTTATTATGATTACTTTCCTTATATAATTATGATTGTTTACACAAGTTGTTAGTGATTAATCAATAGAGTTGCTCATGTTTACTTAAGTTTTATATGCTTAATTAAGTATGTTTAAAATCACTAATTATATTATCATGGTGTAATATAATGAAATAATAAGTGTTGAGTAAATATTTTAAAAAAAATTACTACATTATTCTAGTAAATCCCTATGGGGACATTACATTGTTGTATCAGAGTTGTGGCTCAAACTCTAGGAATTAATGAGTCCAATAACATTTTTCACATTATTCTATTACCAAAAATAATAATTATGTGGGAAAGAGCATAGGGTGAGGGTCCTTTCAATTTCAATGACAATAAACCTCCATTTCATCATAACCAGTTTGCCACTGAACAAGCATCAAAGTCAGATCATATTCTTGTGACCATGAATGAGACTATGGATAGAGTTGTAGCATTGGAATAAGAAATTCATGGACAATAGGAAGAAGCCCATTTGTGTGAGCCTAAATAGAATCTTGTTTAGTAGGAAATCCATCAAGATTAAAGACATGAGTAAGTACCTCAAGATGCAAGAGCATGTCTAGCCATAGAATTGGCAAGGGATATGAAAAAGGTGAATCCACCTAAATTTGATGAAATCATTATGGAATACAGAGCTGGAGCATGGTGGACTAAAATAGAGAATTTTTTTGAGATTCAAAACTACTCCAAGGTCACCAAAGCTATTTGGAGAGATTATCAATTAGTTGGAAAAGTAGCTATGTGGTAGGCCAACAAGAAGTTGTAAATGAATATGAACTAGACCACCACTACTTGGGAGTAGTTTGTGACATTATTCATATAAAGGTGGCTTCCAAAATTATATTTTCAATAAAATATAATATATTTTCAAAATTTGAAGCAAGGAGACTTGTTAGTGAATGAGTAATAAGAATAACTCACCAAACTTATAAAATATATACCTTAGTATCGGGTAGATGAGAGGTTTAGGATTAGGAAATTTATCATGGGATTCAAACCCTTGATTGGTGGAAAGGTTGGAATTCATGGACCATCTACCATAGACCAAGTCTCTGCTAAAACATTCAAGCATGAACAAAAGTTGAAATATTTTGCTCATATTAGGGACAAGTTTAAGAAAAAGTTTAGAAGTTCAAATCTAAATTTAAAGAAGAATAAATAGAAGTAGAGGATTGGATACTCCAAGAGTTATTTCAAGAATCAAAATACCATATTCAATAGTGGTTATGGTAGTAAGAAATTGGGTAATGGTTCTAAGGTTGGTTTCAAGGGAAACCAATAATCTAAAATGAAGGGACCACCAAGTTGCTTCATCTATGGAGGTGACAATTGTATGCATGAATGTACCTAGGATAAGATGAGGAACAAAGGTTCTTCCCCTCAACAAGGAACTTTTAATCAATTTATTCATGCATTAGTTGATAATCGGTAAGCTGAATTCTAAGATTTATCCATATAACTATCATGTATTTTGTTTGAACATATGGTTTCCATTTTGATAGGTACAATGACTATGAAATGTTTTATAGCTCATCTAATTCTAAATAAATTATCTAAGAAAGTTGGTGTAATTAAAAATTCATGGTCGGTATAATATGGGAATAACTCTAAAGTTCAGGTTGATAAGTGTTGTGGAATAACTCTAAAATTCAAGAAACTAAAAATTAGGTTTCCAAAATTCTAAATGATTATGGATATTTATATAGCACCAAGAATTAGATGCTAATTTAGGGTGAGAAAATGGAGTTAAGACTTAGGCATAATTATGTAATATAACTCAGGAAGGCCTAATGTAAGGGATATTAAGCATTTATCATCAAGATAAATGAAATGGAGGAAACTGATTAACCATTAATTGAATATTATCCTTTCCTTAGGAATTCTCATGATGTGTTTCTAGAAGAATTATCATGACTTACTCCTAAATGGGAATTTGACTTTTCTATTGATATCAAACAAGGATTAGAACCTCAATTTAAGGTTATGAAATAACAACCACTGAATTCGTATAATTAAAGGTAAAACTTCAATAATTATTGTCCAAAGGGTTTACTAGACCAAGTGTGTCACAATCAGGTTCACTATTTATTTTCATTAGGAAGTATGGCACTCTTTGACTTTGCATTGATTATCGAATGTTGAATAAAGTGACCATCAAGAATAGGTATTTGTTACCTCAAATAGATTATATTTTTGATTAAATGTGAGGAGCGATGGTATATTATAAGATTGATATTAGATATGGATATCATCATTCAAGGATAAAAAATGAATATATTCCAAATATGGCATTTAGAACTTGCTATGGGAATTACAAGTTCATAGTATTATTGTTTGGGATTATGAATGCACTAGCAACATTCGTGAATCTCATGAATAGTGTGTTTAGAGATTACCTAGATCAATTTATTTTAATATTTTTAGATGACATTATAATTTATTCCAAGGATGAAGAAGAGCATATTAGCTATCTAGATCTAGTTTTGCAATGTTTTCAAAAGCACAAGTTGTATGTAAATTTGTCTAAATGTGCATTTTTGCAAAAGAAAGTGCAATATCTGGGACATATTTTCTTAGTAGATGGATTTATATAGATATATTTAAGATAAGATCCATTATGGAGTGTTCAAAACCAATAATGTACATGAAGTTAGGAGTTTCATGGGATTAGAAATTTATTATAGTATTTTCATATCAAAATTTTCCAAGATAGCTAATCTAATTACTTCTTTGTAGCATAAAAATCAGAGTTTTATCTAGTCAGATAAGTGTGAAGTGGATTTTTAGGAATTGAAAAGAAGGCTTACTTTGTACTAGTGTTAAGAGTACTTGATCCCAATAGTCAATTTTTAGTGATCACATATGCATTTAGGGTTAAATAGTCCTTATTCAGGATGGTGCAGTAGTAGCGTATGAATCAAAGAAAATAAATCCTTATGAGGTGAATTACACCCCTCATGAAATTTAAATTGTAGTAATTGTTCATGCTTTGAAATTTTTGAGATATTATTTTTTGGAAAAAGCATTTGAGCTCAAGACTGATAACTTGGGACTCAAATAAAATTTCACCCAACCAAATTTGAATGCTCATTAGAGGCATTGGTTAGAGTTTTTGTCTAACTATGAATTTGATATCAATTACATCAAAGGTAAAGAGAAAATATTAGTTGATGCCTTGAGTCATATAAGGTACATAACAACTATGGCTACTTATAAGAGCTATGTTAATTTGAAGAGAAAAACTAGGCAATTTGTAGTAGGTGATAAAATTATTTTATATGTTAAGATGTAAAAGATCTTGATTAAATTTGAGAAGTCAATCAAACTTTCACCAAGATGTGTGGGACCCTTTGGGATTTTATAAGTGGTCATTCATATAGTGTATACTCTTGAATTGCCACCAAACCTATCTCTATTGCATAATGTCTTCCATGTATCTTATCTTAAGAAGTATATAAATGATATTTTTTATGTGTTGTATTGGAATGATTTATAGGTTCTATATCTTGGGGTGGTCTTGGTAGAACAAATTGGAGTAATTAACTCTCACAAACTTCCTTTGTATAATAGAGAAGTGTCATAGTGCAAGGTCTTGTAGGACCTATAATATGAGGATAGTACTACTTGGGAGGACTATGATGAGTTATATAGGCTATTTACATTTTTTTTTTTTTTTTTATGCTAGATGCTATGTTTTTATTCTGTTAAGCTCTTATTATTATTCAGAATATAGTTTTAATAAGTGTCATAGGGATGATGACCATTTTTAGGGGAGAAGGATGTTAAATCTTGATTCTCTCACCAATTTTATTTACCTAATTATCCATGGATTAATAAGGTTTATTAAATTGATTTTTAATTTTTAATTAAATCAGAAATCATATAATGTTATGAGATAGATGTATGTTATTTATATTTTATGAGTTCATTATTTTGAGATAATAAATTATGAATTCAGTACATAAATGATTATGTTATATTTATTATTATAGCATTGTTTTATATGTATCATGATATAATTAAATAAATACCTTTTGGTCATGAGATAGATGTAGGAGAATTTATCCCTCAGAGCATGATAAAGGGAGATCATCATTTTAGAGGGTGGTATAGATGGAGATAGTGAAGGATGATAAAGGAGTTGCCAAGACCCCTACACACACCACATTAGATTAAAAATGTTATATGTATTATATGTTTGGATTATTAGATATTAGAGTTTGCATGTTTTAAATGTTAGTATATATTTATGGAATAAATATTTTATATTATTGCATTTATACCATATATTTTTTACTTTATGTTGTAGTTAGATTACATGAGGTTACTTTGTGTATATTGTCTATGATTTTTTAGAGTAAATCAAATAATAGATATCTAATTGCTATTATATATTTAGATTAGTTATTAGAATTACAATGATTTGGGTTGGGTGAATCAATCTCTTAAAACTTTCTTTCACATGTGCTTTATCATTCCTTGAACCATCAAAGCAATACAAATATATAATAATGCATAAAGAGTCATTCACATGAACATAACACCAAAACACACATATGAGTGGGAAAACCTCAAGGGAAAGAAAAATAACTGATCCTTGAAAATGGAATACATTCTTATAAGTCAAAATATCATAATTTTATGAAGCAACAACTCCACATGGAGCACTAATCCCAACTAGCCAAACACCAACCCAGCTACGCTTTAACAAGAACCAACTTGTAAGGAGGAACCAACCTCCTAGATGACTTAGAACCAAATCATATACCTAATATATTTCATCACCTTTATAATAACCTATTTCTCAACCAGATAATGATGACCACCTATTCAAATCTTCACACTCTTATCCCCCTCAAACTTCCTTTTAGGTCTCTTCACTCAATTAGGTCTCTTTAAGATAGATTAGGTCATATGACCTTGATCCTAATTTATATTACCCATATTATATATTCATCATAGTTTATATATACCCATATAATGGTCTAAAATACCTCCTTGATTTCTTTAAAGTGTTATGTCCTTTGCTTCCACATACACACATACTTTTTCTAGACAATTAGGCCTATTAGGCCTTGTTCTTATACTAGGCTCTTGATCATACATCTATTGGTCAGCCAAACATACTTTACCACTTATATTTTCCATATAATAGGACTTATAACATGAAAAAAACATGAATCAATAATTACATTAGGTCAGCCATAGTTCAAATGTACCAAATCCTGCTTTAGGCCTTAAGGAGACTTGATTTAATTAGGACTTCATTAGTACATGTTAACCTTTATTTTCTTTGGAAAAATTTATAACTTCATAAATGAAATGAAAAATTCATATTATAATAAAATATACCCCTAATAATATCATCTTAGGTCCATGACACTTTTTATCTCCAATCACCACTTGAAGCTTGCCATTAGTATTGTTTACATTAGGCCTTCACACACACAAAAAGGTATGTATTGAATAAATAAAGATAAAACAATGTTTATACACAAAAAAATGAAAATAAATCATATGAATGAAACCTAAAATACCTCAAAAAATTCACAAAGTGTATTAGACTTCATTACACAAGGTAAAAGGACTCAAAAACATTCCTACAACTTGCTCACTCAGAACTGCCTGTTTTCCACAAAGAGCATCGTGGTGACTCAAACATACAACACCTATATATATAAATTCAATGAATTATGATGTATTTAGATGATCCTATGAGATAATTAGACCATTCTTAGATATAAATACAATATGTTCAAATGTCAATATTGGTCTTACAAACCAATCTCATAACCTTATACCAAACATGACCTCCAAAACTTATACCAAACATGAGAATGTCCTAAAATTTATAAATAAAATATCCATTCACTTGGTTTTATCACTATTACATTATAACACATCCCTAATCATATTCTCACTTTTGTCTGGGTTTCTCACTATTTGCACCATTAGGCTTGTTAGTGACAAGCTATCTTGGATGACCAATTTAACACACCTAAGGGTTATAACCTATGAATAAACCAACATGGACATAAAATAAAATTATTAACCTTCTCCATATAATGATTTTCATACTTTTACTTGGGCAAATATGACTGCTACAACAAATCTCCAATAAATGTACACTTTCCTATATGATCTACTCATACACCTAGAGGTGCCTATGAGAGTTAACTAAAAGATCCAATAGTTTTTCTAGTAATTTGAGACCATTTTAGGCTATTTTTATAAACATATTAAACATTGTGTCCTTATTATGGTTCTAGGAGGGTTTAAGCATGTTTCCACTCTTAAAGATCATTCATAAAGCATAACCCCTTAATATAATAGTTAATGCCTAGAATTTTGAGTTAGGAACCTTCCCCATCTACCATGAATATATTAGGTTATAATTTTGAGGTTACACATGAATATGAACAACTAAAAGTCCTTGGGTTTTCATGTCTTCATTTTGTGTACTTGAGATACCTCAAAACCAATTTTCTGGCTTTTTCTTGTAAATCATGACCTAAAAATTTGTGAACATGCTTAAAATAACATATCATACCTCTAAAAACACTCAAATTTATATATTTACCTTGGAAACAAAAATTTATACCCCATTAATCCATACTCTCTCTCTTTTCTTGCTTAGACCTTGACTTGCAAACCACATTAGGCCTTAAAACTGACCTTCATGCCTCTTTCCATGCTCTCTCCACCTCTATCACATAATCAATCATATTCATACATGCTAAAACAATAAAATAAATTATTAAATGAACTCATAAAGACCTTCTCAAGAACCTTTGACATCAATGACAACATCAATTCCTAACCTCAACAATAGGAACAATGTTCAACACTAGTATAATGTTTTTTCAAACATTGTTAAACATTTAGCTTACCATTATTGATATTCAAGAATATCAATATAAGTTAATATATTAAATTAAAGTAAGACACATATATAGCCTATTTATATACTAGTAATTGACTAAATAGTTATCTTGTTATTGGAATTAATTGTAGATTTATCTATCTTTTGATAAAGAGATAATTACCTTTGTTTTATTTTATAGTCAAGGAGATTAAATTATCCTAAAACTACTAACCTAGAGTTAAGTCTAATCTAAACCTAGTATTTGATTATCATGCATGAAACTACATTAAAATTAGAAATATGTATATCATTATGTAAATGATTAACGTAGACTTGAGTAGTGGATACACTCAGGGACTTATAGGGAGGTGATCATGAAAAAATAGTTAAAAAATAAAAAGTTTTATATTATTGAATAAAGTTCAAAAAGAGAGAAATTAGGGCTTTTGGTAAGTTTAATGGAGAAGATAACTCTAAATTAGTGGCTTTTAGAGTAAATTTGGATAGTATGCATGCACTTTGAAATAACATGAACAATGACATGCAAAGTTGGAATGGAAGGAGGTCAGTGAGGAAAAAGAATAAGAAGTTGTGGAAAGAAAGGAGAGGCATAGAAAATAAAGGAGGAAAAGCATACAATAGAAAAGAAAAAGGATTTCAAGTTTATGGAGTTTCAAACATGAGAATTTAAAAGGTTGGTATTATTTTTACATTCAATAGCAAAAGGAAATTATGAGTATGAATATGAAACCTAGGGTCTAAAAAATGTAATTTAGTTTGGAATGGATACAGGCTTAGCACTCTAGATGGCTCGACCATCCACATAACTAACCCATTATCCTCAAATCCTAAATGTTTTGTTTTACAATTTAAATAATGTTAAACCATAGGGTTAAATTAAGTTTTAAAAGTTAAATGACATATTGCCCTAGTTGAGGAAATGTTAACCTAAGGGAATAGTTATATTCAAATAAAGAGTGGGTTTTGTTAAAACTTATTATATCTGCATACTCTATTATATATGGGAGTAGTGAATCATCCTTGTTTTTGGAAATATGTCAATCGAGTCATAAAATTTTAGACAAGATTCTATTTGAGAAAATAGGATATTGTTGTTTTATTATGGAGATATTGTAGAGACAGTCACAACATAGATAAAATAGATTTTTGTTTGTGTGGGTAATTGTTTTAGGAAATAAGGTATTGTTATTCTTATATGTATAGGGTATATGCTCCATATCAAAATTAAGAAAATGTTGAATGGATTTCAAAATGGGTTTTTGTTCTGCATATCATATATGGATTTAAAATCATATATCATATGAGATATATAAACTATGTATCATATGAGACATATAAACATATATTTACTGTATTTTTTTGTTTAAAGTGGAGTTTATATAAAATATAGTATGGATATTTATATACAAATTATGTATATAAATATATCCACATGATATATATTTATGAAATTTGTTCTTTAATAGATAAGGAAATGTGTGTGTGTGTGTGTGTGTGTGGTGTATCTGACCTATTCATGTTATACACAAACATAGTGATGTGTGTGGGTGTGAACACACACACACACTATATATACTATGTGTTAAGATAGTCACATAGGTTTGTAGAGATAAGATATTCATATGATTATATGTTTTTTTAATGCTATGAATCAAATTAATATGAAAAGATAATGCAATATAAACTATGAATAGTAAAATATACAGTCATGGTCTGAGCAAATAAATATATTGTGGATATTTTTAGTTTGTGTGATTTGTTATGAGATTCATAATTATATGAGTTAAAATGAGATTATAAGAACTGTGTTTTGAAACATACTTATCTTAAAAAGAGAATTCAACTTATAACATGAGAAATGAGGAGTTTGAATAAGTTTTTGTTGGAAATGGAAGCCGTGAGTGTTTGATATAAATTGAAGTCATATTTGACTGTGTTAAGAAAATAATTAACTATTTTTACCATGGTAATTGGTTACTTAGATTTTTGAATAAATGACTTAAGTTTTGGAAAATAGTATAAATATGAAATTAGGAATAAAACTAAGCCTAGTTGGATTCATTATTTCTGATGTTAAATATTGAGAATAGGGGTTTTGGAATTATATTTATTCTCAATCCTTTCTTGGAAGTTTATATCTTTTAGGCTTTAAAAATAATATCAAAAAGTTTTTTTAATGGATCAAAATGTTAATTATAATTTAAACTATATATTATGGGATATATATAATATGAACACATAAATATATGGAATACATGTATAAGAGAACTTAGGTCCTCCTATATGTGTATAATGTATATTTATAGAATAGGTAGCATGCCTAGGGTTATAGTTGTGACCAATAAGTTAAGTCATGAAAAAACAAAGGATAGGGGAATATATTTATATGAATGTAGCCTAATTTCTAAAAAGATAAATAAGTGAGCATTTTTAAATCTTTATGAAAATTGTGAATGTTAGTTATTTTGATTGGTATGAACTTTATGTTATGAAAATGTTAATTATGTGCTAAACATTTACTATAATAAAATAAACTCTTGAAATGACTTGTATTATACCCATATGGTAAATAAATTTAAATGTCATAGATATTATTTATGAGATAAATAATATAATGAGGTTTATTTATATGTTTGATGGGATAAATGTATGTATAGTAATTATTTTTGTAATTAGCATGTGTTTGTAATTGATAGTAAAAATAATTACATGAACCTATTGGTTATAACTATATGTTAACCAAATCTAGCATTGATGATTCTAAATAAGTAGTGAGACAAACTTCATTAGCTTAGTTAACATCACCAATGCTAGATGAAGGTAATCTGATCAAGTGGTGTGTATGAATTTGACTGATCTTAGAGATCATATGTTATTTGAAACTTTGGCCAAATTAATGCTTAGATAGACATTTGCATTTCATATGTATGATTTACATGCTTGTGCAATATCATGTTAGAATGTATTTATTTATGGTACACATCATGTATTAGAAATCTTACAACACACGGGCTATTAGCATGCCTCTTTAGATTCTTACACTATCACTATCTACCCATCCATGAAGGGAAGTACATTCCTTATTTGGGGTATTGTGCCTAGGATCGATGGTTTATGGTTGGTGTGGAAAAGCACTAAGATGATACTTTCCCTCCCCACTATAGTACTTACTTGGAGGCTACACTTGATATTATCATAGATATATGAGTTAGTGTGACTCGAGATCTATATAGCATTGTATCTATTATTGTACTTATATATTGAGGTAATATACCTGATGGAAATGAAATTGATTATTATTATACATTGACAACATAGGTTGTATTATTGTACTATCTATGGATGGATTTTATTATGATTACATTCCTTATGTAATTATTATTGTTTACATAAGTTGTTAGTGATTAGTAGATAGATTTTCTCAAGTTTACTTAAGTTTGATATGCTTAGTTAAATATGTTGAAAATCACTAATTAGATTCTCATGGTGTAATTTAATGAAATAATAAGTGTTGAGTAAATATTTAAAAAAAATTACTACATTATTCTAGTAATCCCTGTGGGGACATTACATGCTCTAAATCCACACTATGTAACACTTCATCTTTGCTTAAGTAGTACAAAAATACATTAACAAAACTATACAAAAGAGATATGGTGATCAATTGTGTTTTATCTCTCTTTGTATAGTGTTAAAAATGTCCCCTATTATAGAAACTATGTGATCTCTTGTAGTTGCT
Source organism: Torreya grandis (assembly GCA_037957365.1). Taxonomy (NCBI): domain Eukaryota; kingdom Viridiplantae; phylum Streptophyta; class Pinopsida; order Cupressales; family Taxaceae; genus Torreya; species Torreya grandis. The sequence goes on along the minus strand of JARHVA010001368.1, from coordinate 1,429,788 downwards.
CTAGAATCATAGTCACGCTAAATAGGTGTGCATCTGGTGACACATCTTAGAGTTTCTCACGTTCCATTCCATTATTGAGCCAATTGAGATGGTCTAGGTTGATATTCTCTTCACTTGGTTTGATGTTAATCTAAAATTAAAATTCCTAAAAAAGCATTAGCCAACATGATATTCATCCTCCTAACATCTACTTTTTTACTAGGTATTGCATAACTTGATGATGAGTGAATAATTTGAACAGTGTAGCTAATAAGTAGTGCCTAAAATTTTTTAGTGTAAACACTATTTCCAAGGATTCCCATTCAGTCATCTATAATTATTTTTTGTAGTTGATAATTTTCTACTTATGAAGTGGATCAAATAATCCAATCCTCCTTCTCTTGGCTTTATGAGCACTACTCCAACTGCAAACCCTAAAGCATCCATATTCACAAGAAAAGATTTAATCTAATCTGGGAAAACTAAGATTAGAGCAATCACTAGTCTATACTTTAAATCAACATATGTAGATTGATAATATTTTGTCTAGACAAACTTGACTCCTTTTCATAATAGCTTCTCCAAAGGAGTTGATATAGTGGCATACCCCTTGAGAATTTATGGTAGTAACTTGTGTGTCCCAAAAATGGTTACACATTTATTGAAGTCTTGGCTGGTGGAATCTCACAATGACTATGATCTTGTCTTGGTCTATCATAATTCCTTTAATACATAGACATGACCTAATAAAACACTAAAGGGTGTGAAAAACAAACATTTCTTCTAATTTATCACTATTTTTAGTGCTCTACATCTCTCTAACATTAACCTAAGTTTGGATAAATGTTCCCTGAATAAAGAGAACATTGCCTAGTCATCCAAGTACACTTATAGGAGGTTATGGATAAAATGTTTGAATGCAGTCAACAAAACCCTAAAAAACACTGAAGATAAATTTTAAATTCCAAATGTCATGACCCTATAATAGAATGAACCCCATTCTATTATGAATGTGGTTTTGTTCATGTCTTATTCTACATGTTCATGTATTCTTCTATGATGGGTATTTGGTAGTAACCATTGAATCCATATATAAATGAGATCACTTCATGCCCTATGATAGCCTCTAAAACTTCATCCTTGAATGAAATGGGAAATGGCTCATTGACACAAGCATCATTAAGGATGTGGTAGTCTTCATAGATGCATATCTCCTAAGTATTATTTGGATGTACTACCATGTGGTTAACCTAGTTATCTTTCTCGACCGAGAAGATAATGTTTGCTTCTATCATGCCATCTATTTTAGATTTTATATTTAGCTTCATGTTTAGGTTCAACATATATGGTCTCTTCTTTATTAGCCATGTGAACTCCTTTAGCTCTATGTGAATCTCCCCCAAAGAAGGATCAATAGCTTTGACTTCTATGAAGGTTATAAGAAATACATCTTGATAGTATCTAAGCAACTATAAAACCTTTAAGATATCTCACTACATCCAATAGTCTCTAACATCTACCATTTTGGGTCCATATTTAGTGATAATATTTTCTATGTGTTCTTTAATATTTCCTGATACATCCTACATTCTTCTTCAAGAATGAAGTCATAGAGTATCCATTCTCCTTCATGTTTTGGGAACTATATGTGTCACAACTTTTCCTCTTATATTTCCTCAATGGATAGTTATGGAAGAGGATCAAACTCTCTCTAGACTAAATAGATCCAATATATGTATGTAGTCCTCACTATCTATCCCAAAAGACTACTCATCCTCATCTTCTATCCTATGGTAGGAATAAATCCATGTTTGGGCCTCATCTTGGCCAACTTCTTGAAGCTTTAGGATGTATGTTGGGTTTTTTCTATGACATGTTTTGAACCTAGCTCCAGTGGTATTGGTAAGTATTCAACTCTTTTGTGTAATATAAATGTATTCATATTTTATAAATCCACTTGTACCTAAGGGTTTTCACTCTTAAAAATGAACATTTGAATCAAACTATATTAGATATGTGCCCAATTCTTTGTTTCCATTATTGACTTCTAATGGATGTACCATGTTGTAGGAAAAACACATAGGTATAGATAAATCTATGTGGCTAATAGTTAGGAATGATACCCTCTAACATCCATAACTCAATACACATGTACACATGAAATTCTAGGCATTCACCCTCCTAATATATATGTCAATCTCTTTTGACAGTCTTTGGTAGCTAGAATCGAGTTACTAGTAGTTTACACACTTCTTACCACACTAAATGCTCATCCTTGTGTACATACCACTAGTTCATGGTAATTACATTCATAACATAGTTTAGGGTACTTAGTCTCTAGTTCACATCTAGGATATTCTATTGAAATCATAGGATTAACTCACCAATATTCTTTGTAGTAAAATACTAGGGTATTTTTAACTCAATCGCAAAGATAATTTACAAAGGTCATATCTCATTATTTCCTTTCACCCATTGAGTACATGGGTGTTTGAGTCTCCTCTTATTGAAGAATATATGTCCCATAGGAGAATACCTCTAGATTTGGTTTTGTGTATTCTTACTCAGTATGACCTATTTGATATAGAAAATATATATCAAATTATGTTGGATATCTTACTATCATTGATCACACATCTTCCTTAACCTTCTAAGGGATTTCCAAGATATTAAATCCCATCTTACCTAAGATCTATTCTTCAATGAGAATCTAAGTCTGTAGAATAGTTTTTTGTAGAGGAAACTATATTATGTTGTTTACAGATCATTTTAATTGTCTTTGACTATGAACTTCATCTATATGGCATTGACACCACCATAAGGTGAGTCTAGATCTTTTGGGATGATGTAAGGCCTAGATTTGGTCTTGTTTAGATGAATGATAATGATATTGTCATCTTGATGAGACTCTAACTGATTCATGACTATGTTGATAGTCATGAACCCATCATAGGCCCACTTCTTTCCTATCAATGTATATTAGTATCATTTGTCTTCATATTGATCACTTAAACATCACCTCATAGATTGAGTTATATGACATTGATTTCTACATCCTCTAGGAAACCAATAGGTTCAACCCTTCCATGGTTAATAAGGTTGAGTGTGACATGACTATAGCTCAATGAAAGTCTTTACAAGACTTCCCAAGTGGATCTAGGGATCATATTTATGGTGCTTCCAAAATAGAATACAATATTGGGTGTTTCATACCCAACTAGTTCTATGTCCTTCCTCACATCGATGTCCCAAGATTTATTGGTTTTTAAAAACCAAACCAATTTATCCATTCACTTCTAGCCCTTCTATAAAAAATTTGGTAGGTTATGTAGTAGGTTCATGATGTTATAGGATATATATTAATTCTAAAACATACTGAGTAGTTTCATTAAATCTATCAACATAGTTACAACCCTATCCTATCTTTGTATATACACTATCTACCCATAAATTTATGTGTTAAGAGCTGCATCATCCCATTCATTCATCCCTTATTGATGGATTTTCTTCAAAATATTCACAAATTCCTACATTATGCCTTTTTTATTGATAGGCTCATGATATTTGTCTAGTCATGCATGTTTAATACCCAAGTCTTCAGGCATTTCTAATGGAGGTAACCCCTATTTTGCATGTTGTTGTATAGTTACTACCTATAATATGGTATCCTCCCTTAGCTACACATGGATCATGTTAAAATTTATAATAGCTCTCTCCCTTCATTATCTTTCTAAAATTGGATAGTCTTTTGTATTATGTTACTTTTTCAACTTGTAGTATGTGTGGTAAAATTCCCTCTATGGATTTTTAGGGCAATTTATCTACACATGTTTTAGTTCTTTGTAGAGATAATAATGAATGGGTGTCTTGGGACCATTATTTCCTTAGCCTCCCTATGTACTACCTCCATATCCTCCTCGGTATCCTCCTATGTTCCCTTGAAATCCCCATCCACCTTGGTATTGTTGTTATCAAAATTTTCTAGTGTTCTATGATGCATTCCATCCTTACTATTATGGATATTCATTAAATATTGTCACTTATGGTTGTTGTGAGTTTAGGGCCCATAATAATTATTATTCTTAAGGAATCATAGGATTCTATGGATCTTGGTATGGGTAGGTCATAGTCTACTATAAGAAGTTCTACAAGGTGATATTCCATTTATTATAAAAGCTAGGGTAGCTACCAATTATTGTGGTTGATGTTGTGAATTAGGAACCCAATATGTCACCAATGGATTCTAACTTAGTATGATTATCCTTAGGTTAAGAGTATCCTATGTCATAACTACAACTGTCTACATAGAAATGATGAACATGTTCCTAGTGATATCCTTATTTAGTTCCTAGAGTGCCCATAAATATTTGTCATCATGTATAGGTGACTTAAATAATTTATAGTACATGTTATATGGAGTTTTTATGTACTATTATAAAATGTGACACTATGAGGTTGCATGCCCTACCACTATGCATATCTCACAGAACTCCATCATAACCCTACGACATTCATTTATATGATGCCCTTATTGTCTACATAATATGTACCATATATCTAACTTGGGTCTCTTAGCCTTTATTTTAAACTAATAAAATCTAATAGAGATAGTATATAAGGTATTATATACCTTGGATGATAGTGTAGTTGCATCCCCATGCTCTGTAATTTGCTCCATCCAAATCATAATTATTCTTAAATTTGATTTATCTCCAAACTAAGCCTGGGATATAGAAAATCTAATCCTTGGTCTTAAACCCTCTACAAACCAAGTGGATTTATCTTTATACTCTAAAATAAATTCTAATTTGTTCATGATGTTGGATAATCTATGATTGTAGTCACTAATGGTCTCCTAAAGTCCTTGTTAGATCTCCTTCAAATCTTGCATCATTTTGCTTGAACTCTTCTTAACCTTAACATCTATGATGATCTAGTTATTAACATCCACTAGGGATGCTATGGATCTATTTTTTATTGAAGATGAACTCTAGTTCACATCTACTCAAAACATCGATTAATTCAAACTTCTTTATATTAACATCGGTGATTAATTTTGCCTACCATTTCATGTCATAGGTAAGTAAGTACTATTTAGGGTTCATAGACCCATGATAGGGGTCTAGTTGTATAAAATCACCCAATTGAGCTACCATAATGGGGTTTACTTTAGGTATTGCAATTGATTTGGTTGTAACTGACATCAAGGATGGTTGTGGTTCTAGATACTTCTAAGGACTTTGAGGTGTCTCTTGATCTAGTGATGTATGTGATGTCTCCTCTAGTTATGTGTATGTGATAGTTGTAGATATATATCCATTATCTCCTTATTATTAAAATATTTGAAGTTATGTAATGAAATCCTTAGATTGCATAATAATCAATTTTGTTATGTTCTTATTTTTTCAATCTGAGAAACTCTATACAACTTCATGATATGTAGCCTTTTGTACTTCTATGGTTTTTCTATGAACTTCTTCTTGAATTATTCCTTTCCAAGTGTTTTAATCTAAATTTGTATATAAATTACTATGATTTTTCAAAAAAAATGGGCTCAAGGGATGTGTGATTCTTTGGGAAATGGACTTTACCTCTATATATGTATCTCTAGAAACTTGAAGCTATACTATGTCTATGACAATAAGGTAATTCTTGATTTTATTTCTGGGATAACCTTTCTAAAGACTAAAAAATTTTACCCATCTATTCGAATTCTATACTACTACCTTCTTTCAACCATTATAAATCCTCATTGCTTCCTCACACTCTATTTTTATTTGGACCAGGCTCCTTGCTTTGATTCTCTTCACCACACCCTTTTCCTTGTATCCTTCTATCCAAACCATCAATTCTACTACTCCTTATATTTGTAGTTTCATAAATTTCACTCTATGTATTCCATCTCCTCTATTGTTTCAACTCTCTTTCTAACTCTGGAGTCTTTTTTGGTCCTTTTCCTATGGATTCTCCATGCTAGACTTAAGTTTAAGCTCTATCTTTTCATCTTTGATTCATTCTCGCTTATCTTGCACACACCCCCATATGCCCAAAGTGACTACTCCATGTGGAAAGGAATAGGTACGATTGATTTTTATAATGACAACATATTAATGAGCATTAGAATTCATTGAAATAATTTTTCTCTTATCTCTATCATAAACATATCCTTTCCCACTTCAAATTCCATGTATCTTTATATTGTGAACTTTATGATATACCAATCAATGGTTGAATCCAAACAATGATCTATCACACAGTTCCTATTGATGTCTAAGGCTTGAATATTTTTTATCTTCTCATAATACTAAGTAATGTCAATAGTCACAAGATATATAAAACTATGATGTCATAAATGAGCCAACTAGTGAGCTAATAATCTAGGTAATTCTCACCAAAATAACTCATAAATCTCATCATAAATATGTTCCTACACAATATGTTTTTGAGAACACCCTATTCTCTGAGCTTCCTTCTACATGAACTTGGCTATTTTATAGTCTATCTAGTGTTCCATGTTTCTTTGACTAGGCAACCACCTTAGCATATCCTCAAATAGTGAGTTCCACTCTCACTATACCATTATTAGCAAATATTCTTAGGTTTTCACCAAAACATACTAATTATAGGGATAGATTGTTTAAAGTTACATAAAAATATTTTAGTATGGTTTGGTACATACTTTAAAAAATATGTAAGATTTATCATAGAGAAATATATTATTTAATAACTCAACATATGATGTAAACTACTTATAGATGTGTAAAAAATACACATCAGAGCAAAATAATAAGGGAAACATTCATAATAACATAGATAACTCTATGATTATATCATAAAAGAGTAAAAATGATTATAATTCATAATAGAGGATCTAGTACCAAGGATTACAACAAGGAAAGATCCATAGATCAAGGTCTAGTTATGTCAATATTTTGTGTGAAAGATATCAGATCAAAATAACAATCATCATTATTTTTACTCACACACTCATCAACCATTATTTTGCTTTATTTATAAATACATATATGCATTAGTTCCTATGGTTTTAACTTCCATATTTACCACACTAATAATAGTTCTCCATATCACATTTGATTGAGTCTTGACCAACATAGAGATTCTTGTAACAACTCCTAACAACCTAAAAATAAAACATAGTTTTATTTTACTTAGGACATTCTCGTACATACAAAAAAATTTACATTTACCTTTTACTACTAACATTCATTGTTGTGGAGGTTTCCCCATTGAGGTGCCTCAATAATACTTATCAGGTATTATGCTCTTTCATCAAATATTATTGTGGGTCTACTTATTATGATCTTAATTTTATGATATATTCTTCTATTATTGTAAAAAAAATCAAGTAATTTACTTATAATTGGCATTAGAATGTCTATTTTTTAAATTTTTTTAGTGTTGTTTTTCAAATTTCTTGTTACCATTATCCTTAGAATTAAAGGATCAAAAAACATAATTTGTGATCTACGAAGAATTTAATTTTTTTGTCTAGAATTTTTTTGCACCATTGTCAAAATTATTATTCATTAGATTCATCTCAATGATATTATTTAAATTTTATAATATGCTAATATTTTTTTTGGTCCCAAAATCCTCCATCCTAGGATTTGTGAATGGTTTTTCCTAACACATGTGGCCATAGGAAAGGGCACAACACTCCAAAAATTATCACAAGGATGACATGGATTCTAAAAAATTATATAATTTATTTTTTGAGGTATTTCACCAACTTAAATTATATATACAAATAATGGTTAATAAATATTATCTTGATGCAGTAAAAAAGAGAATTACTAGGGTCAAAGGGGACATCAATGTTGTGAATAATTAGTTGGAAACTATTAGTGGGAAATTATCCACTCTTAAATATTAACTTATAAAAAATAATCATCCATAACTCCATTTGGGTTATCCTAATCATAAATATCACAAATCCAATACTCGTTCAAATTATATAATGTAAAAAGTGGAAACAAAGAAGTTTGATGGCATGATCAACTCACTTAGATCAATCAAATATAAAATTTATTTTATCTAAATAAAACCCCATGTGCACAAAAAATGGTCATAAAATATTTGTATTTTTAACATATCAAATTCATTTAGTATAGATTTTTTTCACTCAAAGGAAAAATAAGGGCCTTCCTATTACATGGTCATTATTTACTAAGCAATTACAAATGCACTATCTCAACAATGTCTCAAAAAACTAATTTGGCCATTTAGTAAGTTTGTCACAAATAGGGAATGTTAAGGATTATATTCATTAATTATATAATCTATCCTTACATGTGGATGACATGAATGAAGACACCATGAGTGACTTGTTCTTAGGTGGGCTCAAGGATTTCATCCCACTTGAGGTTCACATGTTTAATCTAATTGTAGTATATTAAACCATACCATTAGTACCCAAGGTAGTGGGAAAATATCTAGTCAAACGAAGGGATTTCACTAATTTATATAAATTTAATTCCATAGAACAATCGTTTACTCAACCTACGATATTGACCTCTCATTAAATTAAAGTGGAACAAAGGACATAAATGTGCTAAATTTGTTTTTATAAATTGAAGGCACTAATGAATATGAATAATATGATGAGGCATCAAGTGAGATTTAGAAAGAGATATAGTATAAATTTGAATATTCTCACCTTATTATCCACTGTCATGCACTTTAGGGTAATTTTACTCAAAATCTTAAGGTGGTGGGTATCATAAATAAATATAAGGTGAAAGTGTTGATTGAGTCATGAAGTACACAAAACTTCATCAATAGTAAGTTGGCTACTCATTTTAATTGTTTCATTTACCTAAATTTAAAAATTCACATAATGATGATATATGGTGGAATAGTTAATTTCTATAAAAAATTCCATAGTATTAAGATTTATATGGGAGACTAAATGCTATATTATCCTATGTTTATTATTCCCATGAATGGGGATGATATAATTTTAGGAGTAATATGCCTCAAAAATTTGGGAACAATAGATATTAATTTATAAGAATTGTTCATGAAATTTCATTTTGAAGGCACTTTTTTTTGAACTACGTGTATTACAAAAAAAAATATATACAATTAGTTAGCTCACTTCAAATGAATAAGATTCTTAAAAATTGGGCTAAAGGATTTTTACCATGATTTTTTCCATATAAGTTTAACCAAAAAATATATCTACACATCTTGATTCACAAATTATTATTAATGACCACTAAGCTATGTTTTGTGTAATTCCAAAAGGACTACCATTAATAAGAATACATGATCATGCCATAAGACTATTTTCAAGTACTACACTATGAAAAATTAGACTATATAGGTATCCATATGTTGAGAAGAGTGAAATTGAAAATATGGTATAGTAATTGTTGGATATAGTTATTATCAGACATAACTATTGTGAATATTCATCCTTGGTGGTCATGGTGTATAATAAGGATGAAACTTGGAGGATGTGCCTATACTATATAAAATTTAATAAATAGAACATCAAAGATAAGTTCACTCTTCTATTAATTGATGATTTTTTATATCAAATACACAGTGTTGTTTATTTTACAAAACTAGATCTTTGTTCTAGGTATCATAAATTTTGGATAAAAAATGAGGATATCCCCAAAAATATTCCAAAACTCATGAAGGCCATTATGAATTTATAATCATGTATTTGGTCTCATAAATTTACCATATACATTTTAAAGTTTGATGAATACTATTTTTAAGATTTTTTTAAAGAATTGTGTGTTGTTATTTTTTCATGACATCCTATTATACATTAATAATTGAGGAAAACATTTGAAGCATGTGAAATATATGATATTAGTTCTAGAAAAACTTCAAATTTATTCCGAACCTTCTAAATTTTATTTTGGAGTCCAAGAGGTAGAGTACTTGGGTTATATTATTTCACATTAAGGATTCAAATTCGACCCTAAGAAGATCAAATCTATGATGGAGTGGAAATTTTCAAATACCCTCAAGAACCTTTATAGATTTTTAGGGCTAACAAGTTATTTTCATTGATTTGTAAAAAATTATAACATCATAGTAGCTCCACTCAAAACCTTATTACAGAATTAATTCTTCCATTGTAATGAAATAACTACCCATGAATTTGATAATTTGAAAGAGGCTATGTGCACCACTCTAGTTTTGGCTACCCCTAGTTTTTATAAAACATTTTTTATTAAATCTTGTGCATCAAGATATGGAATGGGGGTAGTAATCATGTAGGAAAGGAGATCCATTTATTTTGAGATTCATCAACTAAATGAAGAGAAAGGCTCAAGCCAATCTATGATAAAAAGATGATGGTTATTCTTCATGAAATTAAGTAATAGAGACCTTATTTTATGAGTAGACACTTTAAAGTAAAGATTGATTAGGGTAGTCTAGAATATTTTTTGGAACAATGATTATCATCAAAATAAAAACAAAAATGGGTGAATAAAATGTTGGTATATGACTTTGAAATATTCTATAATAAATTTAAAGAGATATATTAAATGTACTATCTAGGAGGGATGAATCAATTGAGGCATTGCTCTACACAATTACCATTTGGTAGGTAGATTGGTTAGAAGAGGAAATATCTAAATGGGAGAATGAAAAAGATACATATATATTGATTCAAAATATTCAACAAGGTTTTGGTGGTTTTGACAAATTTTAGTGGAAATGGAATGCACTATAGTATAAAGATATATTATAAATTCATAAGAATAATATACTCAAACATAAGATCCTATAGGAGATTCATGCATCTCTAATAAGGAGGCACTCAATATTTTTAAAAACCTATCATAGAATCAAGTAGGATTTATTTTTTGGAGGACTCAAGGGGGATATACATAAATTTGTGGGAGAATGCATGGTGTATCAATATAAAAATGATGAAAAAATTAAGAAACTTGGTATTTTACAACCTTTATTAATCCATAGTTAGAGGTGGGAGGAGGTTTACATGTATTTCATTATAGGGTTTATTAGGTTTAAAGGTTAAAATTTCATAATGGTACTTATGGATAGGCTCATAAAATATGCTCATTTTTGTTCTTTATCATGATATTTTTTTCTAATACATTAGATATTGATTTTTTCAATATATTTTAAAATTTACATGGTACTCCAAACATCATTGTAAGTGATCATGATCATATATTTACCATTAATTTTTTTTGATTTATTTTCATGTTTGGTACTCATTTTTCTCATTTTTCATCATATCATCCTCAATCTTTGGAAAATAGGAATGCTAGGTTCATTGGTTGCCACTATCAAAATGGTGGTATAACACTTCCTTCTATACCTCTTCAAAAATGTCTCTATTCATGGCACTTTATGTTTATCATGCCCCATACATCACTACATCCTTGAAATTAAACTCAAGGTTTGAGATGTTGAATAATACATTCAACATCAACATGAGGTGCTAACTAGTTTGAGAGATAATTTACAAATGGCACCTAATGGAATGAAGTAGCAAGTGGATCAATGTCGTAGTGAGATGAATTTTGAAATAAATGATTAGGTCTTTATGTGATGTTATCTATGGATGATTTAAAATTGTGCTTGATTTTAATCAATAAACAATGGGAAATTTCAAGCTATGGGACAGTGCGGCTTGAAACAACCTCCAGGTTTTAAAGAAGCTGGTCTCTTCTATTTTATAGGTGTTGGGGAAAAGGGATAGGAGACTAAACAAAAATGCAAAATATAGGAATTGAAACCTAAATATGGTGATGCGCTTGAGTGTAATCCTAATCCTAACTTGAGCACAGTGAGACTATTATGTGATTCAATTACATTTAAGAGCAGACAAGTGTATGATCAATGTAAAAGATTGGAATAATAGAAATAGAGGCTCACAATAGGGGAGTCTTTTGCTGAGATACGGGAATTGTCAACAAAGGCATAGTGTTCAATATTATTAATAGAATATTCCAATCACATAAGAGGCACATAAGTCATGCACAATTATGTAGAACTTTAGACTCTAGAAAATGAGACAAAAGCAAACAACATTTCCAATCACAACACTAGAAAATCTACAGCATAGACTACTTTGCAAATGACACAAATAACATCAACAAGGGCATAGTGTTCAATCTTCTTATTGAATCTTCCAATCATACAAAAGATGCAGAAACACACATAGTCATATAAACCTTTTAACTCAAGAAAATGAAACAAAAGCAAATGATATTATTGGTCAAAACTTTGAAAAGTCTAAAACTATGGAAATTCCCCTCCTCCCTTTTAATTGATTTTACAATTCTTCTTATATAGCTTCGGATGTCTCTTGGTGACACTTCTTTTCTTGTGTAATTCCACCCTGTCCTTCACTCATAAGGGACAAATCAGATGGCACATTCAATGCCTTGGATGCATCCTGGTCTTATCAAGAACTGCCCTAATTACGACATGGTGATCCCTGTCTAGTACCTCTCTTTGCACCTAAAATTCTTCGTTCCATCCCTGTTTGGCCGCTCAACTATCTAATCTACCATTGTTTATAGGGGACAAATAGATGGCATCTTTAATACTTGTAAGCCCCAAAAATCTACCTGGTGCACTATTCTATCTACTAGGAATAACTTCCACCTATTTTCCCTCCATCTCTATTGTAGTAGATAGACGGACACGAAGACACTTAGTCAATCCATAAAAATTCTCCTTTATGGTCTAGAAGGCACCGGAGGATGACACTTGGCTGCTTCTACTTTCTTTATATTTCATTGAAGAATGCTCTACCTTCAACACCTATCACAACCCACTTCCTTGATACTTTGCAGCTTTATTGAAATAAAACTCAGTGTTTTCTTTGCTCAAGAAACCTTTAAGAAAAGATGGATGCACATGGTAGTCTTCACTTGTTGACACTCAACGCTTCCTCGATCCTTTGAAATATCATCTGGGACCCACCACAATCTTTATTTGGCAATTAGGCTAAGATGGTTTCTCAGAGGTTGACATGTGGTGAACTCCACTGCTCTTGGGAAGATACGTGGCTTCTTTTGCTTCTCCTTTTAGGGGTATGTGGTGCCTTCTACTTTCTTTGGGGATGGGGTAGAGAGGGACCCAGAGAGTGACACTTGGCAACCTCTGTTGCACTTTGGCACTTAAGTAAAATGATACTTGGGCAAAAGAGATGAAAGAAACAAAAAGGGAAAAAAGGGATCCACTACCCAAGGGTGACACTTGGCAGCCTTCACTGCACTTTGACACTTAGTCAAAATGAACCAGCCCTTTGCTTCAAAATTTTGCCATGATGTCTAAGGTGTGTAAGAACCAAAATTATAGCACTCAAACCAAAAAAAAAATTAAATACGATGTAGAGTAGGAAATTACTCTACAATTATTGTCAACCTCCAGGACTTTTGAGCCTACTCAAAAAGAACCTGACTCCTACTCGATCAAAATTTAAAAATTTACAGCTTCAACAGTGCTATTTGGAAGATAGACAACTCATGGTCAGAGAATTCTTGCTCACACTACAACTCAACAAAAGCCAGATCCAAGTTAATGAGATCCTTGTGCAAAAAGGTTTGTAGGATCTGGACCATGGTTTTTAGCTTGGATTCTAGTCAAAAAATGGGAACCAGAATAATTTTGACCTCTAAGGGTGAGGAATCATCCCGTAGGCTTTGGAAAACTATTTGATCCCTTTGTTTGGTGAGAAATAATGGTTTAAGTTAATTCACCGTCAGCACCATCCTTGCATCTAAAAATAGGGAAGGGAGGCCTAGTTGCACCAAATCTTTAATATGGTGTCTCATCTCATTGATGCCTTCTTTTACGACATCGAGACAACTTTTGCAACTATTGGCCATGGCATTGTGACTGAGTTCTTCATTGATATGTCTCACGGTGGCCATTCTATCCAAGATTCCCATGGCTACCAATGTTGTATCCATTGAGTTGTAGAGCTTCTCTAGTAATGAATGAGAGTCCACAACTCTCTTGGAGATCATGGCTAGAGTGTTCTATATTGGATTCTCTACACTTTCACATAGTTGCTATGCATTGAGCAAGAAGGTGAAAAATGGCCTGAGCTAGAGAATCTCTGAAGAGATTCTTGCCCACACTGACTCATAGAGATCCTTCACCAGTTGCACTACTCTAACACCTCTTGGCCTATTGGCTAGCTCAATTGCCAATTGTGTGGTCCTCTATTGCTTAGCTTGGAACTAGGCTTGAAAAGCCACAACTTTATTTTGTTCTTTTAGCAGTCCTTGCTGTGATTGGGTAACCTGTAGTTGGAGTCCTTCGACTCTTCCCTACAATTTTGCATTTTCCTATCTTAGAGCTATAACTGCATCCTTTTCAAGTGCAAGCACCATCTTCAATGAATCATTTTGGGCCTAAACTACCCATTGAGTCTGGAGGGAAACAATATCTTGCAACTATTTCTGCAGACTAGCTATCTCGTTGTCTTTCCTATTTGTTTGTTCGGCCAAACTATTATAGTTTGCCTTCTCCTAGGCCAAATCAGCCTCCATCTTCTATAGTCTTCTTGATTTATTTAAATAATCTTCTATGACCACAGAAGTGGATTCAATCAGTAGCTTGACTCTGTCTTGAGGCTTGAATAGGGACATGTCGATGGCCACTGCGTTCATGGTGTAGTCTTCTGGCTGCATTTGTTTGCTCATCTTGACAATGTTGGGTGACAAATGGGTCACCATCAGCTTCTATTGAATGGGGTCAAATTGTGACCTTAAATGTGGAATAGCTAGAGCCTTATTCTCTTTAATCCTCTTCTTCTCTAGTCAGGCTTCTCTTGCCTTCTTAGTGGCATCAGCCTACATATAGAAGGTGGAAGGGGATGCAACATGTCCCCTTACAAAGGGAAATCCTTGTGGTAGGCTATATTAGAGAGCCATTGGTTGGCTAGGGGTGAGTTGTAGGGGCATATTTTTGGGAATGGAGGGGGAGAAATGGGGTAATGTGAGGGCCTGAGGCACTGATGATGGGGTGGCTTGTGAAATGGGAATGGTAGCAGTGGCGGGAGGTGTCACTTGGCTAGGTGAAGGCACCACACCAACAGGGTGAGGAATAGATTCAGAGGAAAGAGGGGGAGGAATATTTACCTAAGGGAAAGTTGTAGCAGTCTACACTAGGCATTGTGAAGGCTCCTCTTCCTCTTTTGGGTCTAATTAGAATTGCACCCTTCTTCTTTTTTTGAATGTCTCTACCTCAAGCTACATTTGTCTCCCTTCTACCTCTGCTATTATTGGTGGCACATGTGGGGAACTAGGGACTTCAATTACTCCCACTAATGTGGAGGCTCATGGTGGTGAAGACACCACACTTCTTTGTTGATCTGTGGTAGCTATAGCTTGCTCTGAAGTCTGCAATTGTTGGCTCAGTCTCACTCTAGCTGCTTGCTCCACCCCAAGTGTTGAAGTTTGGCTTGTTTCTAGGCTAGACATAGGGGATGGATGCCATTCATCCCAAAGTCCTTCCCACCTTTCATCTGAGTCTATGCCTCTGAAGGCATGGGTGGTCTGGGAGATCTCCTACCTATATCTCTAATAGGCCTCAATTTTCTCTACGTCCCATCCTTTGTTCCTCAGTGTCCTTCTCAAACCAGAGGTCACCCTGACTTTGGGATCATACTCCCTCTATTTATCATAGAAGGTCTCCCATGGCCTATTCAATGGGAGAGGTAGGTCTGTTAGTTCAACATAGAGACCAGGGGTGTCTTCTGTAGGATTTTTTTTGGTTTCCCAATAGGGGCAGATTTTATGCACAATTATGGCTCCAATTCAATTTGTCCTCACTATAGAGGCTATGTAATCTATTGGGTCATAAACCCACTTGTCCTCAACCAATAGGAACCCCAAGAAGGTGAGCTTCCTCAAAAACATAGCCTCAGCTTCTTTAGCTTCTAGGCTTACATTGTTTGCCATACAGGGGAGATTGTACATTCTCCTCTTCTTCTTCTCAGAGCCATATTCATTATCAACCACTGGCACCTACCTGGTGATTTCCAAGAATGCTAATTAAAGAGTTAAAACCTTTGGTAGCAACATTGGTTCCCCACAAAATCCATGAAACCTTATGATCATGTGGTGGGCCCCAAAATAGAAGTCACATGGAATTGGGCAGCTGACTAGGAGGTTTGTAACACTTGGGAATAACCTATTTATGACAGGCTCAGGGCTAAGGCAATGAAGAATAGGGGTGATGAATAGTTCCCAAAAATCATATGTGTCATTGGTTTTTGATAAAACATGTGTCCATGCAGACATAGGTATAGTTCTTTGGGGATTAAAGGCTAGGTCATATAGGTTCAGGCTCATAAACTAGGAGAAGAGGTTAGGGTTCTGGTGTAGAATTAGATGAAATAGAAAGGAGCAATACCTGAATATCCCTTTTGCCTTGAATTGGGTTAGCTGACCCACCATTGAGAAAGCAATGTGCTTAGAGAAGTCCAAACAATACTCCTATGTTTTGTCAACCGTCTTCAACTTGAAGAGGATGGCCATCTGCTTAGTGTATACCACTATGTCATCCTTCATGCTGAAGATGAGATCCATCATTGATAGTGCATCTTGGCTAGTGGGCATAAACTGAGTTCTTAAAGCAGGGAGTGTGGGTACCATTGAGTCACCATCTACTATTGACAACTTAGACCTCAAGAACTTAGTCTGAGTGTTGACATTTGCCCACATCCTCTACATCCTATCAATGGTGGGGAAGGTGGTGATACCATCGTATTGCAGGGCAAGCATGTCCCTGAAGGCTTGTGGGGTGACCTATAGCATGAAGAGGCCTTATTGGATAGAGCAAGATGATGGATGGAGTAATTCTGTGTATAATTCAATTATATTAGGGCATGGATGCACAGCTGGAATAATGAATTGAGACAGTTGTGAGGTCCATATCCTCATCTCAAACATTTCATATTGCCTTGCCCTGGCTCTTTGGAGACACCTTTGGTGTGCCCCCTCTCTAAGGTTCTTATCACTGGCTCTTTGTAGAATCAGGTCCATGATCCCATCTGCATAATCCCTTACCTTTGAAGGGTCACTGGTCTGACCGACTCCCATGGCTTTTTTTCTTACGTAGCTCTTTGGTGGTTACACAGGGGCTGTAGCATATGATTTGCTAGCTAGTAATTTGTTGAGATATCCAAGTTCCCCTGCTCCTTGCTATGAGGATGATGCTCCCACCATATCTATTTCTCTTGTATAACAACTTGGTATGAACCTTGCACAAGATAAAAAACACACTTGTTAAAACAAATTTCACTGGGTGTTATCAATTGCAATGAGTAGGATACTTTCACAGGAATGCTTTGAGAGTTGTATACTTTAAAATTTTCTAAGGGGGATTTATGGGCCTATCAAGTCCCAAATAACATTAAATTAATGTGACCATTAGCAAATCCTACTCAATCTTTAGGAAATAGTGAGGTGGACACATTATGTGGTGCAAGGTACCTTAGAGATCTCAAAGATTTGGGGAAGCATTTATTGCATCAAAATTTAAAGCATTAAAGCTTCTAAGATGTTGACTCTACGTTTAAAATGCTTATTTTTAAAAGAAAATCAGGAAAGCAAAAAACAAAATAAAGTAATGTAGGAATGGGAAACTACCTAACTACATTAATTACAAATCCCTATTTTCCTCTGGGATCAAAAACAAACTTTCCAATGTCTTCTTTATGACAAGCCAACTTGTGTTGCTATACTAGCGATTGTAATGGGTATACCTTTGATGGGATGTCCTCTGCACTGGCCACATGAATTTGCTTGCACTCAAACGAGTCTGAGCAAAATGTGTATTCAACACCTACAAACTCTTCTTGTCCTTGAATGCCCATCAAATATTGGTTCCTCATGCTGTCAAGTTTCATCAAGAAATCATTGGCTATTGGTTCTTCACTCTGTGCCTTTTGATACCCATTCTCTTTTGGCTTATCTCCTTTAGATTCCAGCTCTATTGCATCATCATGCTTTGTGATTACTTCATCCTCTTGAAAGGATGAATCTAAAAACTGGCATTCCTTCTGCATACTCATCTGAGTCTTGATGTTGTCTTCTCCACATTTGGTCAATTCATAGCCTTCTTACAGGATAGTGTCATCTGTCTCACTGACTTGGTCGAGGGAGTATCCATGTTCCTCTATATCTTCTTGTAAAGTAAGGAAAAAGTAAAAAATTATCTCCTCCTCATCTGAAGTGAAGGAAAAATCTTGTGGCTTATCCTCTTGCTCATCAAAGGGGGAATCTATGGTGATTTCCTCCTTATTTATACTTATGGAATCCTCTTGACTAGCCATGAATTGAGCGTATTCTTTTGCATACTCATTTGTTTCCTTCAAAATATATTCCTCTTTGAAAAGGGGTGAAGAAGAAGGTTGTGATGGAAAACAAGAAACTTCTTGAGGAAGAATAGAAGGGGCTTGAGGGGAAAGTGAGAGTTTGGGGTCTTCTTAACTTGCTGTTATTTTTAGTCTCCTCATTATTGGGGATGTGGCCTTCACAGGTTGGACCTTGCTCATGAACAGGGGTGGCATATATTTAATATGGGATTTGTGGTGGTGAATATGGAGTTTGGCAGACTTGGTAAGGCTGGTTCTCATGAATGCTTAGCCTCTCTTCTATAAATGCAATCAATACACACACATTCAGCATCTCATATGTAAGTTCTTTCCAATTTTCCCTTTCAATGGGATCCCACTCACTTTTAATCAGGTCTATTGCATCCCTTACTTGATGGATGACATGACAAGTGATGGGGAATCAAGAACAACAAAGAGCTCTGATCCCACTTGTTAGGATCTTGCTCCTTAGAAAGAGCACAATATGATTACCTTGTATTAGCAACTAAACATGCAAAATTAACCAGAAGTAATAAGTAACTAGAATTCACAAATAACACAGAATATGAGAGACAATACACAATCTTGTATTAATACTCATTCAGAAAAGAATACAATGAAGAGACGCCACACTCTTCCACACCTTTCAGGCTTCCCACACCAAGTGTAAAATAATTCTTCTCAAGGGTTCACTCTCCTACCAAAAATGGTCCCAACACACAACTCACACACAAAATTGGTGTTCACCTCCAACTAGTCAATAATAACCCTGCCAGTACACAAGTACTCAAAGTACTTCAAGTAGATCTCCCATAAGCTTGCAATAACTTGCAACTCAAAAAACCTTACTTATACATGTAGATCTTCTCCATGAACTTGCAACAACCTGCAATTCAAATGATCTTACACTTGGAAGGATCTTCCTTGCCTTCCTCTATTTGCTCATATGTGGAACTAGAAGGATCTACACTTGCTCAACTCTAACTAACACTCTGGCTATCTAGCACACTCTACAATACATGCCAATGGGTCTATAAATAGATCCCACACTTAAATAATAACTTAGACTTCTAATTTACAATAATTAGACTCGCAACTCAAGACCAAAAATAACCTTTTACATGTAAACACTCAGTTCAATGAACTAATTGTTTGTGCAACGAACAATTTTGAAACCGCACAAGAGACTGACATCGATCCCTATCTAATTGGAGATGACCGACATTAGCTAACTCCTACCGATGTTAGTTGCCCTTCTATACTGTAGATGACTGACATCAGTTATATTGCCAATGCCAGTATCCCTAGAACTCAACAACCTCCTCCATGTCTACATAGTTGAAGCTTTTAGCTCCATAACCTAACAATCTCCCACTTGGAGATAAATAGCTGCAATTGTACCTATACCTATACATCATCTAGTTTGTTTCCTTACCTCTGTATCCCTCTTCAAGATCACCCTTGAAGACCAACCACCACAAATCCTATGGTGCACCTCTTGTCATCCAAATCACCTGCCACATCTGCATCTACAAACCCATGTAGAAAATAACTTGACCCTACATAGCGTGTGCACCTGTTGCTAGTCCCTCTAAGAATCCACTGAACTGCCCTCTAGTGATTATTTCCTAGATTGGCTCCAAACTTATGACAGCTCCCACTGCTTGGGAAATCTCAAGTCTAGTACATACCATACACTTAACCTCATTATGTGAATCAAGACACTGTTCATAAAACTATCCAACCATCGGCATGCTAACCAGTTTCACATAATCATCTAACAACAAAATCAACCTATGACCTTCCATGTCCCTAGAACACACTCATGCCAAAGAATCTTGTTGCTCCCAGATTTCTCATGACACACCTCTGAACTAGCTTTACCTTTAGTTTAGCAACTCCCTGTATGTGTAACCCTGCAACAAGCACACAATATAGTAATAGGATAATGTAGCTAATATTATCCAAACTGGTAAAGAGAAATATAATGGTCAAACCTCTATTGTCCTATAGCTTACTCAAGACCATATACCCTGGCCTTATGTCTCATGTGTCCATTCCCACTCTTCTTTATCCTAAACATCCATTCATCTCTCAGTGCTTTCTTCCGACTGGCAACTCCACCCAAAAACTCCTGTTTGGTTCTTCTCCAAGGAATCACATCCTTCATCCATGCCAAGCTCCCACTATTTCCTGGATCTACCTGCTCTGCTTCTTTAATAACTTCCTGGTTCTTGACCATCAGTGAGCAACAAGTAGTGTAAAGAAGGGAAATGATGAATTTGAGGCTTACTTACCCCTTAAGTCCTCCATATGGGCACTTGAGACTCCTTGACAGCTTACTGTCTACCCAAAATCTATCTCAGTGACTGATGCCGATCACATCTCAGTCTACACCCAACTGACATCAGTTCCATGCGACTAACTCATCATCGACATCGGTTCCCCCTGATTGATGCCAATGTTTATCTATCCAGAGTCACCGACATCGAGCTGCACATAGCCGATATCAGTCCCTATCTGGATGTTGATGCTAGTTTTCTAACCGACATCGGTCTCTGTGTTTTACTTGTGAGCGATGACCTTTACCCTCAAGCTCCTTTTGGATCAAAACCTTGTCCATATCAACCTTGCTCTACTCAGAATTCTTTAGCCCCTTACACTGATCTCTCTCCATCATCTTCTCCTTAAAAACTGAGGCTTTCCTATTCTTGTCACAAACATTATATTTCTCAAGAAACGTCACTTTCTTCTTCTGCATACAGAAATCTTGATCCATGCTTTTCAAATCTGAAAGCATACCCTTTGACTCAAGAACATGCATCCCCTTCTTATTCATGTGACCAAACTTATTAAGCCACATCTTTGAATCTACAGCTGAAGTAGATAAACTAGAAAGAGAATCAATAATACAAGTAGATAGATAAAGCGTACCTACTTTCTTACCTCTTGCTACAACAAGTACACCCTTGGTAACCTTTCAAGAGTCCACTATGAGAGTTACTATGAAACCCTCATCACCCAACTTTCCAATAGAAATCAAATTCCACTTCAGGATTGGGATATGCATGACCTCCTTCAACACCCATGTGTTCCTTGTCTGCAACTTCAGCTTCACTTTCCCTTTGCCAACCATCTAACAAGGCTTACCATCCCCTAAATAAATTTCTCCAAAGTCTCCCTGGACATACTCATAAAAAATTTTCCTATTTTGGGATACATGAAAAGAGGCACCAGAATCTAAAACCCAATATTCTACTTTATCTAAGGAACGTACTAGAGCATCTTGTGCAACATAATCCACAACATCTGCTTCTTCATGTCTTCATGCTAATCTTCACCCAACCAATAATCTCTCTTTAAGTGCCCTTGCTTTCCACATTTCTAGCAGGTTATTCTACCATACCTGGACTTGGATCTCCTACCTATCTTGGACCTTGATCTCCCATGCTCGATCTTCTCTCTTTGCCTTCCCTTGCTTTCCACACTCAAAGCATTTCCTAATGATTCACCTGTGCTTTTCCTATGAATTTCTTCATTCAAGATTACACTCATAACATCATCCACTTTTAAGATTTTTGAAGCAGACACAGTATTACTAACTACCATTACCAAACTCTCCCAACTTTCAGGCAATGAGCATAAGATTAAGAGAACCTTGATTTCATCATCAAAAACAATATTAACTAAACTTAACTGGTTTACCAAACCTTATTCAAAGCTGAGGGTTTTTCATATAAATTTGCCAAAGATTCCATCAACTCTACCATTGTCTTAGCCTGTGATAAGTTGGAAATCACAGATGATGGAAGGCTTAACCTTATAGATCCCAGAGCCTTCCGATCAAGAACCTCCCATTCTTCATCCTTCATATCCATGGGATTGCATGCAACCCCACCCAATGATAAGTACAAATATTTCTGATACAGATAATCTTCAATATGCATCCTCCATAATTAATAGTTCTTGCCATTAAACTTCTCCATTCATAGCTTACTTTCTTCTGCCATTGCTATACTCCCACTCAAATAGAAACCCCTGTGAGTAACCTATAATCAACACACACTAACCAGATCTGAAACCCCTGTTAGTAACCCAACCAAAATCTCTTATACCAGTTGATGGGGAATCAAGAACAACAAAGAGCTCTGATCCCACTTGTTAGGATCTTGCTCCTCCGAAAGAACACAATATGATTACCTTGTATTAGCAACTAAACATGCGAAATTAACCAAAAGCAATAAGTAACTAAAATTCACAAATAACACATAATATGAGAGACAATACACAATCTTGTATTAATACCCATCTAGAAAAGAATACAATGAAGAGATGCCACACTCTTCCACACCTTTCAGGCTTCCCACACCAAGTGTACAATAATTCTTCTCAAGAGTTCACTCTCCTACCAAAAATGGTCCCAACACACAACTCACACACAGAATTGGTGTTCACCTCCAACCAGTCAGTAATAACCTTGCCAGTACACAAGTACTCAAAGTACTTCAAGTAGATCTCCCATAAGCTTGCAACAACCTGCAACTCAACAGACCTTACTTACACATGTAGATATTCTCCATGAATGTGAAACAACCTACAATTCAAATGATCTTACACTTGGAAGGATCTTCCTTGCCTTCCTCTATTTACTCATATGTGGAACTAGAAGGAGCTACACTTGCTCAACTCTAACTAGCACTCTGGCTATCTAGCACACTCTACAATACATGCCAATGGGTCTATAAATAGATCCCACACTTAAATAATAACTTAGACTTCTAATTTACAATAATTAGACTCATAACTCAAGACCAAAAATAGCCTTTTACATGTAAACACTTGGTTCAACGAACTAACTGTTCATGCAATGAACAGTTCTGGAACCGCATAGGAGACCGACGTCAGTTCTTGTCTAACTGGAGGTGACCCACATTGGCTGACTCTTACTGATGTCGGTTGCCCTTCTGTATTGTAGATGACCGACATCGGTTATACTACCAACGCTGGTATCCCTGAAACTCAGCAAGCTCCTCCATGTCTGCATAGTTGAAGCTTTTAGCTCCACAACCTAACAATAAGGAATTTCTTGGCCATATCCCCTTTTGTTGTCAAGCTCTAACACATATTTTTTAAATCCTAGAAATGCCTTTTTAAAGGTAGAAATAAGGTCTGGTTGAGCATGATATGTGGCGTATTGGGGAGACTGGTCATAAGATTGGTATAGCTTATAACCATCTACATCCTTATTACTTGACATGATTCTAGGAGAAGCTTGTTCTTGATTAAATATATTTGAAGGGGAATAAGACTCAGAGCTATGAGTAACAGAATTCTACATACCAAAAGGTGATTTCCTGATGATATAAGGACTACTTGATCAGCTGATTTGACTCAGAATCGTTGTTGGTGTTGCTAAAACCTCCAAAGGCTAATTGGTTGAAGAACACACCAAATTTTCTTCAACTCCTTGAAAGATGGGTCCCATCGAGCATGCCAAAAAAAGAAAATTTGGTGTGTTCTTCGACCAATTAGCCTTTAGAGGTTTTAGTAACACCAACAATGACTCTGAGTCAAATCAACTGATAAAGCAACCCTGATATCATTAGGAAATCACCTTTTGGTATGTATAATTCTATTACTCATAGCTATGAGTCTTAATCCCCTTCAAATATATTTAATCAAGAATAAGCTTCTCTTGGAATCATGTCAAGTAACAAGGATGCAGATGGTTATAAGATATACCAATCTTATGACCAGTCTCCCCAATACGCCACATATCATGCTCAATTGGACCTTATTTCCACCTTCAAAAAGGCATTGCTGGGATTTAAAAAATATGTGTTAGAGCTTGATAGCAGAAGGGGATATGGCCAAGAAATTCCTTGTCATGTCATCCATCAAGTAAGGGATGCAATAGACCTAATTAAAAGTGAGTGGAATCCCATTGAAAGGGCAAATTAGCAAGAACTTACATATGAGATGCTAGATGTGTGTGGATTGAATGCATTTATAGAAAAGAGGCTAAGCGTTCATGAGAACCAGCCTTACCAAGTCTGCCAAACTCCATATTCACCACCACAAATCCCATATCAAACATATGCCACCCCTGTTCATGAGTAAGGTCCAACCTGTTAAGGCCACTGCCCTAGTAATGAGGAGACTATAATAGCAGCAAGTCAAGAAGACCCCAAACTCTCACTTTCCCCTCAAGCCCCTTCCATTCTTCCTCAAGAAGTTTCTTGTTTTCCATCACAACCTTCTTCTTCACCCCTTTTCGAAGAGGAATATATTTTGAAGGAAACAAATGAGTATGCAAAAGAATATGCTCAATTCATGGCTAGTCAAGAGGATTCCATAAATACAAATAAAGAGGAAATCACCATAGATTCCCCCATTGATGAGCAAGAGGATAAGCCACAAGCTTTTTCCTTCACTTCAGATGAGGAGGAGATCATTTCTGACTTTTTCCTTACTTTAGAAGAAGATATGGAGGAATGTGGATACTCCCTCAACCAAGTTAGTGAGACAGATGACACTATCCTACAAGAAGGCTATGAATTGGCCAAATGTGGAGAAGATAGCATTGAGACTCAGATGAGTATGCAAAAGGAATGCCAGTTTTTAGATTCATCCTTTCAACAAGATGAAGTCATCACAGAGCATGATGGTGTAATTGAGCTAGAATCTGAAGGAGATAAGCCAAAAGAGAATGAGTATCAAAAGGCACAGAGTGAAGAACCAATAGCCAATGATTTCTTGATGACACTCGATAGCATGAAGAACCAGTATTTGATGGGCATTCAAAGACAAGAAGAGTTCATAGGTGTTGAATACACATTTTTCTCAGACTCATTCAAGTGTAGGCAAATTTGTGTGGCTAGTGCAGAGGACATCCCATCAAAGGTATACATGTTACAATCACTGGTATGGCAACACAAGTTGGCTTGTCATAAAGAAGATGTTGGAAAGTTCATTTTTGATCACAGAGGAAAATAAGGATTTGTAATTAATGTAGTTAAGTAGTTTCCCATTCCCACATTGCTTTGTTTTGTTTTTTGCTTTCCTACTTTTCTTTTAAAAATTAGCATTTTAAACATAGAGTTAGTGTCTTAAAAGCTTTAATGCTTTAAATTTTGCTGCAATAAATGCTTCCCCAAATCTTTGAGATCTCTAAGGTTCCTTGCACTACATAATGTGTCCACCTCACTGTTTCCCAAAGATTGAGTAGTATTTGCTAGTGGTCACCTTAATTTAATGCTATTTGGGACTTGATAGGCCCATAAATCCCCCTTAGCAAATTTTAAAGTTTACAACTCTCAAAGCATTCCTGTGAAAGTATCCTGCTCATTGCAATTGATAGCGCCTAGTGAAATTTGTTTCAGCAAGTGTGTTTTTTATCTTGTGCAAGGTTCATACCAAGTTATTATACAAGAGAAATAGAGATGGTGAGAACATCATCCTCACAGCAAGGAGCAGGGGCACTTGGATATCTTGATAGATTACTGGCTAGCAAATCATACACTACAGCCCCTGTGCAACCACTAATGAGCTACTTGAGAACAAAAGCTTTGGGAGTTAGTCAGACTAGTGACCCTTCAAAGGTAAGGGATTGTGTAGATGGGATTGTGGACTTAATTCTACAAAGAGCTAGTGGTAAGAACCTCAGAGAGGGGGCACACCGAAGGTGTTTCCAAAGAGCCAGGGTAAGGCAATATGAAACATTTGAGATGAGGATATGGACCTCACAACTAGACCAATTCATTGTTCTAGCTATGCATCCATGCCTTGATATAATTGAATTGTGCATGGACCTGTTCCATCCATAATCTTGCTCTATCCAATAAGGCCCCCTCATGCTACAAGTCACCCCACAAGCCATCAAAGACATGCTTGCCCTATAATATGATGGTATCCCCACCTTCCTCACCATTGATAGGATGTAAAGGACATGGGCAAATGTCAACACTCAAACCAGGTTCTTAAGGTCTGAGTTGCAAATAGTTGATGGTGACTCAATGGTACCCATGCTCCCCACTTCAAGAACTTAGTTTGTGCCCAGCAACTAAGACACACTGTCAATGATGGCTCTCATCTTTGGCATGAAAGATGACATGGTGGTATATGCTAAGAAGATGGCCATCCTCTTTAGGCTAAAGATGGTTGACAAAATGTAGGAGTACCATCTGGACTTCTCTAAGCACATCACTTTCTCAATGGTAGAGTAGCTAACCTAATTTAGGGTGAAAGGGATATTTAGGTATTCATCCTTTTTGTTTAATCTAATTCTGCACCAGAACCCTAACCTCTTCTCCTAGTTTATGAGCCTGAACCTATATGACCTAGCCTTCAATCCCCAAAGAACTATACCTGTGTCTGCATGGACACATGTTTTATCAAAAACCAGTGACACATATGATTTTTGGGAACTGTTCATCACCCCTGTTCTTCATTGCCTCAGCCTTGAGCCTATCATAAACAGGTTATTCCTGAGTGTTAAAAACCTCCTGGTTAGCTACCCAATTCCATGTGACTTCTATTTTGGGGCCCACCACATGATCATAAGGGTTCATGGATTTTGTGGGGAACCAGTGTTGCTACCAAAGGTTTTAACTCTTCAGTTAGCATTCTTGGAAATCACCAAGTAGGTGTCGGTGGTTGATACTAAATATGGCTCTAGGAAGAAGAAGAGGAGAATGTATAATCTCCCCTAGATGGTAGGCAACGTAAGCCTAGAAGCCAAAGAAGTTAAGGCCATTCTGCTAAGGAAGCTGACCTTCCTAGGGTTCTTATTGGTCAAGGACAAGTGGGTTTATGACCCATTAGATTACATAGCCTCCGTAGTGAGGACAAATAAAATTGGAGCTAGGATTGTGCATGAAAGTCAACCCTATTGGGAAACTAGAAAAAATCTTGTAAAAGACACCCCTAGTCTCTATGTTGAACTAACAAACTTGCCTCTCCCACCGAATAGGCCATGGGAGACCTTTTATGATAAATAGGAGTATGATCCCGAAGTCAGGTGACCTCTGGTTTGAGAAGGATGCTAAGGAACAAAGGATGGGACGCAAAGAAAATTGAGGCTTATTGGAGATATAGGTAAGAGATCTCCCAGACCACCCATGCCTTTGGAGGTGTAGACTCAGATGAAAGTTGGGAGGGAATTTGGGATGAATGGCATCGATCCCCTGTGTCTAGCCCAAAAACAAGCCAAACTTTGACACTTAGGGTGGAGCAAGCAACTAGAGCATGACCGAGCTAACAACCACAGAGTTTAGTGCAAGTTGTAGCTACCATAGAGCAATAAAGAAGTGTGGTGTCTTCACCAGCACGAGCCTCCACATCAATGGGAGTAATTGAAGTCCCTAGTTCCCAACATGTGCCACTGATAATAAAAAAGGTAGAAGGGAGACAAATGTAGCTTGAGGTAGAGACACCCCAAAAAATAAGGGTGCAATTCTAATTAGACCCAGAAGAGGAAGGGGAGCCTTCATAGTGCCCAGTACAGACCACTGCAACTTCCCCTTAGGTAAATATTCCTCCCCCTCTTCCCTCTCAATCTATTCCTCACCCTATTGGTGTGGTGCCTTCACCTAGCCAAGAGACACCTCCTGCCACTACTGCCATTCCCATTTCACAAGCCACCCCATCATCATCACCTTAGGGCCTCACATTACCCCATTTCTCCCCCTCCATTCCCAAAAAGATGCCCCTACAACTCATTCCTAGCCAACTAATGGCTCTCTAATACGACTTGCCATAAGGATTTCCCTTTGCAAGGGGACATATTGCATCCCCTTCCACCTTCCAAATGTAGGCTGATGCCACTAGGAAGGCAAGAGAAGCCCGATTGGAGAAGAAGAGGATTAAAGAGAATAAGGTTTTGGTTGTTCCACATTTTAGGTCACAATTTGACCCCATTCAATAGAAGCTGATGGTGACCCATTTGTCACTCAACATTGCCAGGCTGAGTAAACAAATGTGGCCAAAAGACTACACCATGAATGCAGTAACCATCGACATGTCCCTGTTTAGGTCTCAAGATAGAGTCGAGATGCTGACTAAATCTGCTTTTATGATCACAAAAGATTATTTAAAGAAATCAAGAAGACTACAGAAGATGGAGGCCAATTTGGCCTAGGAGAAGGCAAACTATAATAGTTTGGCCGAACAAATAAATAGGAAATATAATGAGATAGCTAGTCTATAAAAACAATACAAGATACTATTTCCCTTCAAACTCAATGGGCAATTTAGGCCCAAAATGATTCATTGAAGATGAAGCTTGCACTTGCAAAGGATGCAACAACAACTCTAAGATAGGAAAATGTAACATTGTAGGGAAGAGTTAAAGGACTCTAACTATAGGTTACCTAATCACAACAAGGGCTACTAGAAGAACAAAACAAAGCTGTGGCTTTTCAAACCTAGTTCTAAGCTAAGTAATAAAGGACCACACAATTGGAAATTGAGATGGCCAATAGGCCAAGAGGTGTTGGAGTAGTGCAATTGGTGAAGGAGCTCTATGAGTCAATGTGGGTG
This sequence comes from Torreya grandis, assembly GCA_037957365.1. Taxonomy (NCBI): domain Eukaryota; kingdom Viridiplantae; phylum Streptophyta; class Pinopsida; order Cupressales; family Taxaceae; genus Torreya; species Torreya grandis. The sequence continues at coordinate 1,400,909 of JARHVA010001368.1, read as the reverse complement.
AGAATCTCTTTAGAGATTCTCTAGCTTAGGCCATTTTTCACGTTCCTACTCAACACACAGCAACTATGCGAAAGGGTAGAGAATACAGTATAGAACACTCTGGCCACAATCTCCAAGAGAGTCACAAACTCTCATTCATTACTAGAGAAGCTCTATAGCTCAATGGATACAACATTGGTAGCTGTGGGAATCCCAAATAGAATGGCCACCATGAGATGGATCAACGAAGAACTCAGTCACAATGCCATGGCTAATAGTTGCAAAAGTTGTCTCGATGTCATAAAAGAAGTCATCAGTGAGATGAGACACCATATTGAAGATCTGGTGCAACTAGGCCTCCCTTCCCCATTTTTGAATGCAAGGATAGTGCTGATAGTGGATCAACTTAAACCATTGATACTCACCAAACAAAGGGATCAGATAGTTTTCCAAAGCCTACAGGATGATTCCTCACCCCCAGAGGTCAAAACTATTTTGGTTCCTATTTTTTAGCTAAAATCCAAGCTAAAAACCATAGTCCAGATCTTGTAAACCTTTTCGCACAAAGATCTCATTAACTTGGATCTAGCTTTTGTTGAGTTGCAGACCAAGTAAGGATTATCTAACCATGAGTGGTCTATCTTCCAAACAATGCTATTGAAGCTATAAATTTTGAAATTTTGATCGAGCAAGAGTTAGGTTCTTTTTGGGAAGGCTCAAAAGTCTTGGAGGTTGCCAATAATTGTAGAGTAATTTCCTACTCTACATCGTATTTAATTTATTTTTTTTGGTTTGAGCACTACAATTTTCATTCCTGCACACCTTGGATGTCATGGTAGAATTTTGAAGCAAAGGGCCAATTCATTTTGACTAAGTGTCGAAGTGCAGTGGAGGCTACCAAGTGTCACCCTCCAGTAGTGGATCCCTTTTTTCCCTTTTTGTTTCCTTCATCTCTTTTGCCCAAGTATCAAATTCAAGTGGAAGTTTCCATGTGTTGATTTTTGGGAGATGAAGATGGATAGCTGGCATCCTTTGAATTCCCTTTTGTAACTTTTGGGAAGGTCACAGAATGTGCCATGTACCTAATAATGGCTAAGCAGAATGCACCACATGTTAGCGTTCAAGTCTCATAGAGGCACTCGTGTTTCATTCTACCTTTTGACAAAGACTTTCAATGGACCAAGTAATAAAGAATTAGTGGAAGTCATGATGTGTTGGCATTTGGGAGGTGTGGGCCCAATGCTTCAATTTAATTCGTGAAGGTGTCATTTCATTTTGCTTAAGTGCCAAAGTGCAACGAAGGCTGCCAAGTGTCACTCTCTGGGTCCCTCTCTACCCCATCCCCAAAGAAATTAGAAGGCACCACATACCCCCAGAAGGAGAAGCGAAAGAGGCCATGTATCTTCCTAGGAGCAGCAGAGGTTGCCACGTTTCAACCTTTCAGAAACCATCTTGAGCCTAATTTCCAAATAAAGATTGTGGTGGGTCTCAGATGACATTTCAAAGGACCGAGGAAGCACCATGTGTTAACAAGTGAAGACTACCATGTGCATCCATCCTTTCTTAAAGGTTGCTTGAGGAAAGAACGTGTTGAGTTTTGTTTCAATAAAGCTACAAAGTATCGAGGAAGCAGGCTGTGACAGTTGTCGAAGGCAGAGCATTCTTCAACAAAATATAAAGAAAATAGAAGCGGCCAAGTGTCATCCTCTGGTGCCTTCTAGACCATAAAGGAGAATTTTCATGGATTGACTAAGTGTCCTCATGTCTGTCTATTTGCTACAATAGAGATGGAGGGAAAATAGGCAAAAGGTATTCTTGGTAGATAGAACAGTGCATCAGGTAGATTTTTGGGGCTTACAAGTATTAAAGATGTCTATTTGTCCCCTATAAGTAGAGGCAGAGTAGACAATTGAGCGGCCAAATAGGGGTGGAACAAAGAATTTTAGGCACAAAGAGAGGTACTAGATAGGGATCACCATGCCACAATCAGGGTAGTTCTTGATAAGACCAAGATGCATCCAAGGCATTGAATGCACCATCTAATTTGTCCCCTATGAGTGAAGGATGGGGTGGAATTTCACAGGAAAGGAAGTGACACCAAGAGACATCTGAAGCTATATAAGAAGAATTGTAAAATCAATTAAAAGGGAGGAGGGGAATTTACATAGTTTTAGACTTTTCAGTGTTTTGACCAATAATATCATTTACTTTTGTTTCATTTTCCTGAGTTGAAAGGTTTATATGACTATGTGTGTTTCTGCATCTTTTGTATGACTAGAAGATTTAAAAAGAAGATTGAACACTATGCCCTTGTTGATGTTATTTATGTCATTTTCAAATTAGTCTATGCTATAGATTTTATAGTGTTGTGATTGGAAACGTTATTTGCTTTTGTCTCATTTTTTGGAGTCTGAATTTCTACATAACTATGCATGACTTCTATGCCTCTTATGTGATTGGAAGATTCTATTAAGAAGATTGAACACTATGCCTTTATTGATAATTCTCGTATCTCAGCAAAAGACTCCCCTATTGTGAGCCTCTATTTTTGTCATTCCAATCTTTTACATTGATCATGCACTTGTCTACTCTTAAATGTAATTGAATCACATAATAGTCTCACTATGCTCAGGTTAGGATTAGGATTACACTCAGGCACATCGCCATAGTTAGGTTTTAATTCCTACATTTTGCATTTCTGTTTAGTCTCCTATCCCTTTTCCCCAACACCTATAAAATAGAAGAGACCAGCTTCTTTAAAACATGGAGGTTGTTTCAAGCTGCATTGTCCCACAACTTGAAACTTTCCATTGTTGATTGATTAAGATCAAGCACAATTTTAAATCATCAACATTATCCATATAATTAGATGTATCTAAAGTGAAAAAATTATAATAAATATTCTCCCAAAGTATTGTGATCCTTATCAGATCCTCCATAAAATTAGAAATATGACATACAAGCTAGAACTACCCCAGTCCACTTACATATATCTTGTATTTCATGTATCTTTCATGAATAAGGTAATTAGATAGAGATTTTCTACCTAGGATTAGTCTCACTGTGCTCAGGTTATGATTAGGATTACACTTAGGTGCATCACCATAGTTAAGTTTCAATTCCTATATTTTGTGTTTCTATTTAGTCTATTATCCCTTTTCCCCAACACCTATAAAATAGAAGAGACCAGCTTCTTTAAAATCTGGAGGTTGTTTGAAGCCGCATTGTCCCACAGCTTGAAACTTCCCATTGTTGATTGATTAAGATCAAGCACAATTTTAAATCATCAACATTATCCATATAATTAGATGTATCTAAAGTGAAAAAATTATAATAAATTTCTCTCCAAGTATTGTGATCCTTATCAGATCCTCCATAAAATTAGAAATATGGCATACAAGCTAGAACTACCCTAGTCCACTGACATATATCTTGTATTTCATGTATCTTTCATGAATAAGGTAATTGGATAGAGATTTTCTACCTAGGATTAGTTACTATAAATATATGAAGAAGGTAGAGTCATTATATAAATTTAGGATATCCTTCACACACACACTAAAAGGATATTAACAATAGAGATTAAGGATAATTTGGTTAAGTGGAAGAATTTGAATTGTGAAGATGAAACTTAAGAGGATAAATCTTTCCTAAAACAACATCCATAGTTGATTCAACATTGAGGGAAACATTGTTTTAAAGGTCAAGGCCATGTTATTCCCTTAATATATAACATGTTTATGGATATGTGTATCTAACTTTTGGCTTACATACATTTCAAATTATCTTTTTACATTTATATATGTTCTTATTAAGGTAGACCTATTGAATAACCATGGATACATAGAGTATATATAGGAGGTAGTGTATAGTATTTGATCATCATATTATGAATTTTTATCTTATTGAATTATTGTAAAGGTTTCCCTATCGAAGTGTCTTAGTCATATTTATCAAGTATTATGCTCTTTTATTTTTTATTGTTTTGTATTTTCTTATTATACTCTTAATTATATGATATATTATTATATCATCACTAAAAATTTAAGTAATTTTATTATAATAAGAAATTTTATAAATCAAATATATCTCCAAACATGGAGGCTTTATATATATCGAAGAGAGGCTATATCAATGTGAGATTTTCTCCAAAATAAGAGAGAAATACTAATTAAAGTTTCTTAAAAACAAAGGATCATGACTATGCATAATGATAAGTGGTAGGATGATTTACCTAAATCATAGACAATCCACATAGATAGTGTAGACACCTAAAACTAGCCATAACTAGATTCCACCTAGACTTTAGACTAATTCCTACCAACCATTACAAATTAAGCACATGAATCATTAAACATTATAAATTTACTTGTGCATCATTCATTAAATCTTAGAATAATGTTGATACATCTCTAATTAGGTTATTATATTGTATGCAACAATAACCTCTCATGGATTCATTCTTAATCACCTTGTGACATCATAACTGTCAATTTGGCCTATGGACCTATTAAGTGGGGCACTTGAACAAATATCCAAATATTGAAAGAGATAAAGTGCTAATAAAAATTAATTAAAAATCTAAATAAGATTAAATTCCTAGTTGAATTATCTATTTAAAATTAATGAATATATAAAAAATGGAAATTCTAAAATTCAAAATATCAAAGCCTTCATCATTGCCTTATGAGTGGTCAAGATCTTTAAAAATATTCTAAAATATCTAATTTGAGAGCCATGCCTAATAATTGAAAATCATAATTACTTGAAAATTATTAACTAAATTAAAGTTATTTTTAACTCACCCAGGTTTAGTTTTAACCCATTCCAAGCCTAAATTCATCCTTAACTCACCTTGTGTGAGAGTTAATTAATAAGGCTATAAATACAAGATATGCCCTATTGAATTCTAAGTTATTTTGGTGAAAAGTTATTATGCGCAAATATCTTCAACAATATGTTTGATGTAATGTTATAATGGCCAAATACCATTCAAGTAGTGTTACCATGCTCAAACCTTAAGCCAAGCAACATCAAAACAAAGGTGGTAAGGAGAGAAGGAGCTAAGCAACCTCCATTGATGAATACTTATTGATGCACAAACTGAGAAATCCATTCAACAATGCATTTGAATCTATAAGGAGGATAAAAGACTTATTTATTTTATTTTTTTATTGCACTTTCATTTAGTTTTATTCTTTAAGCTCTCCCTAGTGTCTAGGCTAGAGGTGTTAGGATTATAGTGTGTTTATTTCATTTGTTTTATGAGACTAAGACAAGACCAACCTCCCCTCTATGTTAAATCCTTGCTCACATGTTTGCATGCTTGATAGGACCTGCACCACATTAAGTTACTCCTAAGTCCTTTTAGAGTAATCTTCTAATGATTTTCATGTAAAACTTTAAGCTTGTTGATCAAAATAGGTGAAAATTGAAGGCCAAAGGATGTTTTTTTGGAAGTCATAAAGTTATTATATGTAATCACATTTTTTCTCTCTATAATCTTGATATTGTTGCAATATCACTACTCACTCAATCAAACTTATCCCATAATTATTGAATTTTTGTTTCTAACTATTAAATTTCTTACTAATTGTTTATGCTTGTAGTGTAAATTGTGATATTGAAATATCATTACTAGGGAAATTGAAAAATTATGATAAAAATAGTGATATTTCAATATCACTACCTTAAAAGTGGTGATATTTCTATAAATTTTGTGATTTTGTCAAAATCATTTTGATATTGCATTTAGCTACTAGCAATCAAGCTAACTATTTTGTGTTAAATTGAAATATCTTGACTCTCATAGTAGAGATATTTCCTTTATTTTAGAGATTTTTTCATTAGAATGTCGATATTTATTTTAATGTTCTATCTTCATGCATGTTGTGTTATTTTGCTAACAATCATGGTTTTTTTTAGAGAGAGTTACGGTATTGCTCTATGTTTATATGATTTTGCACTATGTATAAAAAAGTGGAAACCTGAGAGCAAGATTTATGAAGTCATTTATTCATTCATAATGTGATACTAAGCACAAAGACCATATAACATGTTTTGCAGGACCCAAAGGCTGAAAGGAGACATTTTAAACACTTCTAACTTATAAATTTTACATTTTAAGTTGGTGTTTTGAAAATTATTTAGTTTAAGTCATTTTCATTACATTTCAAGATTTCAACAATAAATGCCAAGGGGCTCAAATTTCACAACATGCTTCATTTTGGTGTAATAAAATGAACTCTCATATTAGTTAAATAACTCTTAAGAGTTTTTTTTTTAATTCTTGTTTTTGAGGTTGTTTTTTAATCAAAATGAGTGATGCATGTATGCTCTCCCCCCTTCCCATTTAAATAAATTGGGTGATCAAAAGTGCTCATTCTTTGCCTTTACCGCTTTAGTCCAAAAACATGAAAATAAAGTTAGTAAGGCCCTCTCCAAATACTTATGGTTTAGGTGACCCCAAAATGACCATAAATTCTTTTCACTTGTCTTTATTTTTATGCATTTTGGCTTGTGAGTGGGAGTTCATTTCCTCCTCACAAGTTCTTTAGGGAAGCATTGACCTAGGAATTCATTTCCCAACATCATTTCAACCCTACTCCATGGTGGTGTATATAAATTGAAGGTGATATATTGGGATGCTTTTTTTAAGCATTTAAAATAGGCTCTATTAGTGGTACTTAGCCTCAAAATATAGGGGCAACTCAGACATCTCACTACACTAAGAAAATGATAGATGTAGTGGTTATGCAAAGGAAAAGACCTTTTCACAACAAGATAGTTGACTTGAATACAAATGATGTGATTATGTGTCTAGTGTTAGACACACTTGAAACCATCTAAAAATGAGTTAAAATTGATAGTTTACAACAACACTACTTGTTATGGACATATTTTTGATGCAAGGTGAGTAACCCAAAGTTCTATGTTGCAGTGAAAACTCTTGAGAGAAGAGGGGGCCTAGAAACCCTACTTTTCTTGTGATTTTAAATTTTAGATTAACAACTAAAATCCCCTAAAAATAAGTATATTGACAAAATTTGACAGTATTATGCAACCTTGTCATTTTTAGGATTTACGACATTACACTTAGGTGTTTGTGTCATTTTATCCTTTCTTACATGGTCTTGAGTCAAACAATCTATTTATTTATCAAACCACATAAAAATGAGTATTGTTTCTACATCACTCCTTTGTTTGAGGAGGTATTATGTCACCCATCTGATATCATGCATGTGCCTTAGTATTTTTATCAACCTTTATGTGTGTTTGTCACTTGATTGAAAATGGTGTCATTGCGTTACCCAAGTAATTTCAAAGTCTTATGCATTTGAGTCTTGAAACAAAACCTTTTGTCATACCTTTAGAGCATGATAATGTCATTACCCTACTCAAATTTTTTCATAGACTTACTACCTTGTGTCCAAAATTCCAATTTTTAAACCAAATCCACATGTACCTCTTAGATCTTTACCTAGTGTCATTATGTCGCTCATCTTTATCTATTTTTTTGTCTATTTTAAAGAAGCCTAGTTTTATAAGCTGAGTTATAAATTAGTCTTGACAAGTTTAAATCCATAAAATGATTGATTTATATCTATTCCTTATGTAATTTTGGCTTAGATCATCGATCTTTCTCTTTTGGGTTGTGTAACTTAGCCTAATTTCTTAGTCAACTTGAAAACTATTTTTTGTGCCTAGATTTGGGGAAGTAGTCTACCTTCCATTTGCCTAGAATTTCATGCCTTATACCAATCAACCAAGTTCATGTTTAAATCCAAATGCCTAGTTGATTGAAAAAGTGTTTAAAATTTGTTAGATTAAATCTCATATCTTGTTTTGTTTAAAGTCTATCTTGTGTGCCTTTTCCAAAAGACCTAGCACATGCTTGTTTTGAGCCTAGCTTTTGTGCCTTATCTGAAAGACCTAAAAACATTTTTTTAATTTAGATTGGAATTGTTTGAAACACTTTGTACGTAGATTTTGGCATTTTTATTTTATTTCATCCACTTGAACTTTTTTTCAAGACATTTGATGTTAGACTATTTTATACCAAGTTTTAGCATAAACCTTTTTGGAGATACAGTTCCACTTTTAGACCAAGTTCAAACCATTTATCCTTTGGACATTATTTTAAAGAGTTTATAGAACTCTAGGCAATTTTCATGAAACATTCATCATTCATTTAAATGTGTATTGATATACTCATAGTAGAACTATGTATAATATAAAAGATATGATAATGTGGTTGCACAAGATGATGTTAGGAGTAACTTTTACATTGTGTTAGTTTTGGGTATTTATCGAGAGGTAAATATTAATAGTTGATATTTTTTCGAGAGGTAAATAGTAATTATTTGTTATAACCATATGGTTAATATGGTAATATTGCATTAGTTAGAATATTAGATTATTGATATAAATTGTTATTTGTTATAACAATATATCATAATAGGTTTGGAGGTTTTATAAGAAAGATATTGTAGGGATTTATGAATCCTAGTTATAGGAAATACTCTCCTATACATTTGTATGTATGTAAAAGATGTTTGATATAGTGTGGAATAATATAATATAGTGTTTTTGAGAAATCCACTTGTGTTCAACTCTATTATTTTAAAATGGTATTTGCTTAATCTTGCATAGATCTGTACCAAAATTATAATCTAATACCAAAATAGGGACATTGGATAATTATTGTGATGGAATAATGATTGATTTGTAGGGGCATACATATTATTCATCACTACCCTGGTTGATGTAATTTAGTAATGTGAGAATTGTTAGCATAAAAGTTAGGGACTGCTCGAAATTACTTCACCACATTTTCTATTTTTTTCTACTATTCATGGTGTTTTGATCCATAATCTCTTATATTTTGCTCATCCTTACAACATGATCAAATTTTGATCTTGTTAAAAAACTTGAGATATCCTTTTGTCTACCTTCTTGTTTTTTTAATCTATAAGGAGTGCAAAACTAATTTGGAGACAACATGCAAATCTTCTCTATGTAATGCAATAGTTGTTAGATTAAAAATAATATAAGGATCAAGCAAGTTCTCAAAATTTTATGGATCAAGGCATAATTGAAGAGATACATGCTAATACTTTATTAGTTATCATTGTTTGAAGATCTACCATGCATGACTATTTAATATAAGATTTATAATATTTGATATCTATGAGTGTGAGACTCGATATTGGATAATTCTTTGCATACTCATACACCACACTTAGTTATTGCTAAAAAATCATTGACTCTTTTCTTTTAATGTGCCAAAGATGTCAAACTCATTTTTACCCCATGGTTTGACTATGCATTTTCTATTTTTTTGTGAGTATTCATCAGATCTATTCTTCAAACACTGGTATATTCAAGGTGCCTATGCATAGTCTATTTGTCATCGCTTCAAGATAAATGCACACAGTCCATAATGATCAGATTGCCTCATCTCAGGCTCATCTTTTGCATCTTATGTCATTGAAGCTCTATAATGGTGGCACCTTACCTAGTTTCTAGGGTTCTGAAGCATTTTACTTGTCTAGATATATACTCCATGCATCCTACCAACATTCTTTATTTTTAGCTCAAAAAAAGTTTTCTTGGAAGGTATTAATTTGTCTTAATGATCTAAATTAGTTATTACATGTATTAAATTTAGGTGTATTATTATTTTATAATGTGTTAAGTATGTCCATCAAGATAAAAGGTCATAAAATGGAATATATTTTGAGTTTATTAGTGTATCTAGGTGTATATCTTGATAAAAAGAAGAGTCAAAAATTATTTTATACGTTATGATACTAGTTACCAAAGAATTGATATTATTAATATCAATATTTTAGTCAGAATCCAAAGTGTCTATATGTCAAAAGGTTATTATAAAATGAGTGAAGAATTATAGTATTGTTTATGTTAGAAAAAGTCAAAGTCATTTAGGTATAGGTTTCATCTTGATTAAAAAGTCAAATTTGTAAAAAAAAAAAAAAAAAAATTACCTTACAAATGCATTTTTGCTTGTACGTGATGTTCACATTATGGAGGGTTTTCCCTCAAAAAATTCATGTACCTAAGCTACATCAACATACCAACTGAGTAAGTAGTTTATGATACTAGAGGATGGAGGCTACATGGAAGAAGGTCTTTCAGTGACCTCTCATCAGTTGCCAATGATGGGGCTGCACCAATGATGTGGTGACTTGTGTATGTTTGTTTTTCATTTTTTTTGTGTGTATTTTCAATAAGAATAGAAGAATGTACCTATTCATGTAATGTAATTTATGTGAAATTATAAACATGATTCCCTAAGGTGAATACATTGTAAAATTACAAAAGTACCAATGTAAGTTTGTTCATGGATATTGAAAAGGTTTGTGATAAGGTCTAGAAAACCACACGAGGTGAATAATTGATGGGTTCTGTTCATATCAAGGTTTGCGGTAAACCTATAAAACCATGGGAGGAGTGAGGCTCTCTTTGTATCAAGTTCATGAGCCACATAGTTTGGCATGCTACAAGATTTGAGCATATTATAGACAAGAGCATGAATGTTTTTTCACCATGTAAAAATTATGGGGGGAATTTTAGGAATAACTTTTACATTATGTTAGTTTTGGGTATTTACCGAGAGGTAAATAGTAATTAGTTGTTATAACTATATGGTTAATATGGTAATATTGCATTAGTTAGAATATTAGATTATTGAGATATATTATTATTTGTTATAAAAATATATCATAATAGTTTTAGAGGTTTTATAGAAGAGATGTTGTAGGGATTTAGGAATCCTCAATTTTAGGAATCCCTGGTTATAGGAAATATTCTCCTATATATTTGTATGTATGTCTCACATGTTTGATATAGTGTGGAATAATATAATATAGTGTTTTTGATAAATCCACTTATTTTCATCTCTATTATTCTAAAATGGTATTTGCTTAATCCTGCATAGATCTATACCAAACTTATTTGATGAATTTGTTCAAGACTCTTATGGTGATGATGTAGTTTGTGAAATGTATCCTTATCCTCATTACAATACTCAATCTAGATAACAAATCCAAGATCCTTTAGCTAATTATTTTCTTAATAAACCTCCATACTTGGGGCATGACCAATAAAAAATAGTGTAGTACCTAGATAGCATACCATTAGTTATGGATAAAATTCAACAACAACCATATTATGTTATGATGCCATCGATGTACAATCCTTATTTTATCATCACTTGATTTAACACAAGGATGAATTTTTAATTATATCCATAGAGGTTTGGTTCAAGTTTATAAAAGACTTCCCCCATGAAAATTTACCTAATCTAGTTAGAGTGCCTTCAACTATGCCTTACAATCGAACCATTAAACATGCCTCTTATATAAATCCTCAAGATCTAGTGTTGATGTCATAGCAAGAACCACATATGATTTTCATAGGAAAGGGCCTCATGGAGGACCAATTTATACAAATAAAAATAGTGTATCAAGCCTACTTGAACTTAGTGTGTAACTCTAATAACATGGCAATGTCAAATGCTCCTCTCATCAAGTTATCTCCTTCTGTAGGAGGGTTAATTGAATTTATAATCTGAAATAATTTGGGTATATACCCATTCATGAAAATCACATCAATTGGAGACATGTTGAATTCCATAGCTATTGAATAAGTGTCTACTACTTCTACACAAATAAATATGCCAAAAAAAATGGATAATATGCAAGTTTCATCCAATCCAAGATAAAGTGGTTTAACTATACCAACAACTAGTTCACAACAAGTGCCTTTAGTCCAAGTCATGAGTGGATCACAACAGTAGTGGGCATGAACTTATACATCCCAAAAATAAAAATCTACCTTTAATCTTCAACTAGATGTTTCATCAAGTACATAATCATAAGGATTTATTAGTCAAATTCAAACTAGTGCCTTGACTTAATAGAATGTGATGAATGTTACTTCACCTCAATAGGTGACAACTAACATTCCACAATAATAGGCATAGTCTAATATACCAATTGGCATAGATCAAATATTCCACTACCTCAATAGTGCATAACTAATGTTCCACCTCATCAATTAGTGACAAGTATACCTCAATAGTCATAAACCAACATGCCTTTACAATTAAAAACATTGTCTAATCAATAATGTGTGTCTATTAGTCAATGAAAAATATCAAACATTCTACAAGTGTCTAATCCATAATAGGTGTTTGTGTAAAAAATAGGTAATACTATCCAACAAGTGCCAATGGGAAATAATTTCTTTTTATTCCAAGCATATCACAAATCCAATGATAGGGCCTTGGTTCATAACAAGTTCCCCTTATTTAGCTAGGTTTAACTAGTCGACAGTAAATCCCTACTCAATGTCAACAGGTATAATACTTCACCTCAAGCCATATCCTTCCATCCTAGTTAAAAATATCTTAAAACCAAGCCTATATACTAAATCAAAATAAGAATATCACACTACAATATGTGCAATTTCAACAATCACATACTAATCCATGAATGTATATTCTTGATCAGTTCACTAACGAAGCCAATATTCCACCACAAATCATGCCTCCATTATACCCTAGTCAAGTTAATCCACCTTTGACTTCCCAACCTCCACATTAGGCCAATGTTCCATCCATATTTTTAGCTCAAGAGATGCAAAAAATAAAGGATATAATTAATGCCATCTAAGTTAGGAAATAGACCAATAAGTTCAAATTAGATGATGTGTGATCCTACCCATTCAACATGGAGTATCTATAGATGCCATTTCCTCCAGGGTATGAAAAACCAAAGTTTGACAAGTACAAAGGTAAAGGAGATCCTAAGGCCCATTTATCAAAGTTATTTATCACTTGCTAGCCAATGGCTTACAATGAAATATACCTCCTACTTTTATTTCCTTAGAGTCTAGTAGGCAAACCTTGGAATGGTTTCTAAAATTAATAAAGAATTTAGTATCTGATTTTGATGGCATTTAAGTCAAGTTTGTGTAGTATTTATCCTAAAATATCGAACATGATATTTTGTTTGTAAATTTGACTCAATCCAAATAAAAGGCTGGTAAAAGCTTTGTAGTTTATCTACAACATTAGAGATAACTTGATAGACATTTCAATCGTAGCTTACCAAAAAAGAAATTAGCCATTTATGTTTACCAGAAAATTGCATAATGACAATCATACCATCTAGTGTTATAGTGTGCACACACTTTTAAATAGATCATCAACAAAGGTTTGCTAATTGAAAGGGACCTTATTACTAAATGGATTATTAATATTACCTCATATAACCAAAATTAAAACCAAAACTAAGGAAACATCCAAAATTGGAACCAAAACCAAGTCCAAGCACAAGCATTAGTACTAGCTTAAGATAGTAATTATGAAAAGTCTAATTAATTCAATCAAAACAAGAATGTTTTTAGAAATGGAGTAACCAAGTTACATCATGTCCAAATGATGCAACCACCATCTATTCAATAAACATCATAAATGCAAATTACTCCTCACTAATAACCTATTCAATAAGCACAACCTCTATAACAACCTATACCAAATCAACAAATGAAACAACCCTTACTAATAGAAACCCATCCTCTAAGGATAAATGTGCCTACTCATTGAGTCTTTAGTGACCTTGGAGAACCTATTGAAGCTATGTTTAGTAAACTAGCTATAACTATTTTGATTAGTTATCCAATACCAAAGAACTATTTTGAGGGCATTCCTTATCTAGACTGGTAGCGAGAAAATGAGTTTTGTTAATACCATCAGGATCATAGACATAATTTATTCTATTGTGTGCTTATCAAGCACCTCATTGAAAATATGTTCAAAAATGGGGAGATCACATTGGATAATACAGCTTCAACATTTAATAAGAACTTGGGTATATACCCAAATCCTTTTTTTTAACATACCAATAACAACCAATAATAGTAACAATAAAGGCTAGAACAACATCAACAGCCAAGACAACAATAATAATTTTAGAAATAATAAAAACAACATCAACCAAGTAGATAGAACTAATGGTAGAATTATGTTAATACCCAACATACTTACCACATAGTTGCATATGACTACAATAAGGTTATAAGTCATCTTGTGGGAGGTTGTATTTCCACCATCATCATTAATCCAAGACCAAGTATTAACCAAATAGGACTATTAATAAACAATTCCAATAAAACAACCTATGTCAATGATCTTTCCTTGACTTGGGATAGTGGGATTCCTAATTTTGGACCTTATACTGATAAATTGTCATTGCCTCATGATCACATACAAGTACACTAGTAACCAATACTTATTATATATTTTTAGCAACAATGGTCTTGTATCTAATCTTGATTGTGTAATCACAACTCAATAGTAAAATATTACCATTTTGGGCCCATAACAATCGACCACCGAACCCATCCAACCCACTGTTATAGATAGGAACAATCCATATACCAAAATCAAGGAAAATATGTTAGATATTATGGAATAACTTTAGAAGAAGCCCACATAAATCTCTATTTTTGATTCATTATGTACATCTACGATCCATAAGAACATTTTAATGGAGCTCTTAGGCCAATCCCAAGTTCTTAATGACATAAACATAGACAAATTCCAAGCTTTGATTAGACATCTAGCCCTAGACCAGTAGTTAACCTTTGACCAAAGTGATATGTTGTCCCTTGGCCCTCTCTATAATAATCTATTATACATTGAAGTTGTTGTATTGTGGCATAAATTAAAGCGTGTCCTCATAGACAATAGATCAAACATGAATATTGTATCTCTAAATCTCATCAAGCATATCAAATACACAAAAGTTGATCTCTAACCATAAATGATCACTATTAAGGCCTATGATAATGAAGAACAAAAATCATAAGGCACCATCATCTTGTTTGTTATCATTAGGCCTTTAACCCATGATACACTATGCCATGTGTTAGACCTATATTTATCATACAAATTGATCTTGGGTAGACCTTAGATACATGAGATTTATGAAATCCCTTCTACATTGTATCAGTGTCTCAATTTCTCTCATCCAGATATGGAGGTCATTATCAATGGATATTTGTATCCCTACAAACATTTTAAACATTTAAAGGCTAAGTATAAAAGCTATAACTATCATTTTGGCTTTGATCTAATGCCCAAGAAGGACAAGAATAAATAAATACTTTTTGATTCACTAGATGCTAATTAAATTAAACCAAATACCCTTGACTCATCTTCCCACATGTCACCTCCTAAAATGTCCAATCATTTTACCATCATGAATAATGGCCCAAGAAAATACTTGACCCATGATACATTCCACATTACCAATCTTCCATAGAACCCCAATTCCTATGCAAGACCCAAAGTCCAGTCACCTTGCATGAAATGGAAACAAAAGGGAAAGGGGAAGCTCCATAGTCCAACTCCTATCATTTTCACACAAGACACTGGCCAAGATAATACCCATTTGCAAATGATGAATCCTAGTTATACAATAAAAAACTAGCTAATTTCTATAAAAATTCCAAATACCCCATTCCTAATAAGATAATAGAGAATCAAGACTCTGAGGGAGGAGGGCTTAAATGAAATCAATAAGGAACACTTGAGCCAATTTTCATCACTTGATTCAAAGTAACCTATGGTCTTAGATTTAAACCACCTAGGGTTGACCCCACATAATTTATTCATGTTCCAATGCCATTGACTAGTGACAATGATGTTAGGAGTGAAGTAGAGTCTAATCATAGAATTTATAAAGACCTAACCAATACCAATTTGTCTAACATCCATGCCATTTTTACTCTTACCTCAATCAACTAGCATAATCCACTTCCTCTCTATCACCCTCAACTTATAGCTAGGGACCAACAAGAATCCATAGTTCTTGTAGATTATATTAATAATGATGAGGCCTTTTATGATTTTATAGGCTTAAGAGATAATTTTATATTGGGAAACCACAAAAAAAGGGTTTTATATTAGACTAGATCTTGCAGCTTATTTTGGAGAATGGGTGAACACCTTTAACCACAAATAAATAAATAAAATGTTGAGGTCCCAAAGTAAAGAGAAAGTCCAGTCTTCTAGTGAAAACCTATTTTAGGTACCATTAGATGAGGGTGTTTAACCTTCCTCAAACATATCTTAGGAGACCACTAACAATGAACTTTCCTATAGGTTCAAGTTTAGTTCTACCAAAAAAGATGCATTTTATTGAATTATCCAAGATTTTTCAATTGTGTTGGTCACATGGAAATCCCTACCATTGGGATATTTTGATTACTCTTATTTAAGATAAATTGAATAAATAGTCCAAATAGAATAATTTTAAATTACAATCTAGTTAAATCATTTCCAACTATTTTAGAGAATAGTTTGACTCTTCTTATGGAAGACACTACAAAAGTAAACATCAGCACTCCAAATGACCCAAAATGGATCAAATTGGGCGCATCCCTCATTGAGGAGGAACATGAAATCTTTACAACCATTTTGAGGGAATTTGTTGACACATTTTATTGGGCCTATTTAGACATGTTAGGTTTGGACCCACCTTGATTGTACACCACCTTATTGTACATCCTAATACCAAACTTGTGAAGTAAAAAATACACAAGATGCATATTTGTATTGTTATATTAGTAAAGAAAGAGTTGGAAAAAATATTATAATAAATATGTATTCGATCGATTGACTATTTATAATAAATATCAAATGTTGTGCTAGTTAGTAATAATCTAGAAAGAATCATAACCTACATTAATTTAAAATATATAAAAAATCCTACCCTAAGGATTACTTTCCTTTGACAAAAATTGGAATGATAGTTGACTCCACAATGGGGTAAAAAATCATTTCATTGATGGATGGATTTTTAAGATAAAACTAGATCTAGATTACACCAAAAAACCAACATAAAACAATGTTCACTAGTCTATGGGGAATGTTTTGTTATCAGATTATGCCATTTGATCTCAATAATTATAGGGCCACATACCAAAGAACCATGATTTCCCTATTTCATGATATGATACATGGCATTATTGAAGACTATGTTGATGACATACTAGGTAAATCAAAGACCAAGAATGATCATCTAGCTACACTAAGAAAGATATTTGAGAGACTGCATGAAAACAATTTTAGACTCAATCCTAGGAAGTGCATTTTTGGTGTTATTTTAGGCAAATTAATAGTCTTCATTGTGTCCCATCAAGGGATTAAAATTGATCTAGCCAAAGTACAAGCCATTATAAAGATATCACCACATTCTAATTTGAAGTAACTCTATAGTTTATAGGGCAAGATACACTCTATCAAATGTTTAATTTCTCATTTGGCTAATAAATTCCATACATATACACACTTAGTAAATAAGGGTTTCATATTTTATTAGGATGATGAATGCTAGAAATCTTTTCATCACCTCAAAGACTATCTTGCTAATCTACTTAGTTTGTTACCACCTATGCTAGGAAACCCATTCTTATTATACCTGTGTGGAACTGACAAATCCTTGGGGGAAATTCTAGCTCAGCATAATGATAATAGAAAATAAACTATCTAAGCCATACATTGGTATTGTATAAGCACACCTATATTCCCATTGAAAAATCCTATTTATCTATGGTCTTTATAGCTTAGAAACTATGACATTACATGAAAAACAATAAGACCATGGTTATTTCCAAAGTGGATTTGCTCAAGTATCTACTATCTAAGATAGCTTTACAAGGTTGCTTGGCCAAATGGATCATGCTTCTGAGTGGGTTTGAGATATAATACGTTAACTAGAAGGCCATAAATGGATAAGTTACTAAAGATCAAATTTTTGAAACACCCCTTATAGATATAGAATCATTAACTTTTCAATTCCTAGATGAGTCCATTATGACCATGATTGAAACACCTCTTAAAGAGCATCATTTTAAGATATATTTTTATGGATCATTTACATGACATGAATTGAGAAAATCTTATTATTTATTACACCATAGGGGGCTCTCATCCCTAAATCTTTCTAGATCAGCTTTCCTTGTATGAATAATATGGCCAAATAAAAATAACTCATTATAGGGCTTCATCAAGTAGTGTAATGGAATATTCAGCATCTAAAACTTTGTGGTGATTCACAGTTTATCATCAATCAAGTTATAAACTAGTTTTAGACCAAATATGATAAGTTACTACCATATAAGGCCATGATTAACACTCTCAAAAAGTATATTATTGATGTATAGTTTGAACATATACCAAGGGCCAATAACAGAATAATAGATGCCATGACTACCATTGTCTCTTTGATATATTATTCTGACTAGGCAAAATAATATCAATTACTTATTGAAATCTTCTAATGCCAACTCATTAACCTCCAACCATCATAATGATTTGTGATATTATTAGTCCCAACTCTATATGGTATTCAAACCTATTCACCTATCTTCATAACCATATTATGCCACTCAACCTCTCACATAAACAATTCAAGGCCTTTATTCACCATGTCTCATCATATACCTTACTTGGACCAACCCTTTACCACCACAACTTTGATGGAACTTTGCTTCATTTTTTAAATTTAGCAGAAAAAAAATTAGCATTATGATAATTTCATGAAGGATTATGTGTATCTCATGAAAGTGGGGCCATCCTATCCCAAAATATCCTACATATAGGTTATTATTGGCCAACTATGGATGCAGATGTAGTTGTTTACATCAAAATATGCAATAAACATCAACAACATGCCAATCTAATTCATGACCCAACCAAAACTCTAAAACCAATTCTTACACCATGGATTTTATCAACATGGGTACTTTATCTCATTATGAAGATTAAACCAACCTCATCTGATGTCCATAAACATATCCTTGCTGCTATCAAATATTTTGCTAAGTGGGTTGAATCTATGCCACTCACATGAATGGAAATAAAAATTCCAAGTTCATATTTAACCATCTCATTCATGACTATGATATACCATCAACATTATATCTGATAATGGTGGATCATTTAAGAGCAAGTATGTCAAATCATTGTGTGATGAGTATAACATTACTCAACATTTTTCTATGGCCTATTACCCTCAAGGTAACAACCAAGCTGAAACATCCAATAAAACCATTATGATCATCCTTAAAAAGATTGTTAATGATGCTAACCATGATTGGCACCTCCAAATCTTCATCTCCCTCTAGGAATATTACACTAATTACCATACCCTAATAAAAGCCACTCCATACTCCTTAGTTTATGGCACTAAGGCCATTCTTCCCATTGAGGTTGAGTTACCTTCTCTATACATATGATTTAAACATGTCTTAGATGATAAATATTATTGAGTTGTTCACCTAAAAGAGCTAGAGCTACTTGATGAGAAATGCTTAGCCACTGTCAACAACCTATAATCATACCAAAATTGACCCCATGGCCACTATAACTGATAGGTCAAACATAGAGACTTCAAGCTTGGTGATCTTATTCTCAAAGAAAACCAACATAATACCATGGTCGAGAAGAAGCATAAGGATAAGTTCAAACCCAATTGGATTGGCCCATATATCATCATTTGGTTCTTCGAGAAGCTTCAGTGAATAGTTTTTAGATCAAGTTTCTTAAGTCGCTTCAATATTCTATATAAAAACCACATTTTGGACTAGTATGATGGTGGTTTATAATTTTCATGCTTCATTTCTTATTTCATTTAATTTTGAGTGTTACTGATTATAATTACCTTTGGGTAAATAAGAGTCTTACCATCATGCTACTAATTATAACCACCTATGGGAAGATTAGTATCATTGACCTATGATTTTGTTTAATAATTAAAACTACCTATGGTAAAATTAGGAACAACACCTTTTATCATTCCTTAAAGTCCCACCTTGCCATTATTATGCCATATTATTCTAATTGCCTTCTTTGCCTATTTTATGAACTTACTGCTACTTAGTCAAATTTATTCATTATAAGGCATAAATATAGTGACTAGAGGTCTAACTATAGGAATATGTAGGTAGCTCTTGATTCACATTGAGGTCATTTTAGTCACGCATTTACCATGATCTCACCATTTTTGTGATCAATTTTAAGTTAAAATTCTCTCACCATTTTATGAGAAATTTAAGCTTGAATGCTCTCATAATTTTGTGAGTTGGACCATTTAGTATCTCATCATTCTCCATCAAGTTGAGACACCTAAAAATTGATAAAAAAACATTTGTAAATTATTTACAAAATCTTAAATATTTATCATCATCAACCACTTCTTTGCCTTAATAATTTTGGGATCCCTAACTCTTTCACAAGAAACCACTTGTCATTTAGTTTCCCCATCCTTACTAGCCTAACATCCCACACTCTCATCATTTTTTGAGACCATTCCAATTTTTCCTCTACTAACTATTGCCTCCAAAACTTGCACCCTAGAAGAGAGAGTTCAATCCTCTTCTAGATTTGGGCAATATTGGAACATTTTCAGGCATGCAGGTATGCTTATAGAGGAGATAAACCTCTAGATTTAAAGGGCTAGCTCCCTGAATGGATCTCTACAAAATAACTTCTATCTAAACCAACTTTATTGAAAGGAAAATAGTTAGATATTATAGAAAATGAAAACCTATTCTAAGAATGGTGATGCACCAATATTATCTTCCACATGAATGCCATACCCTAGTGCATGATATAGTAAAATACGTAGACTATTTTTAAGATCTAAAGATTCTAACACAATTAATTCAATATAGAGGAAAGATGTATGAAATGACACAAGGAAAATGAACTTAAAGACAACCTATACATTCTAAGAATAGTTATACACATGTAAAAATTCAACACACTTGGATGCACTCTATATGATCTGTTAGACCCAAAACTCTTACTCAAGGGTGAAGGACAAAGGATAAAAGGATGAAAAAAATCACTCATGTTCACTATATGTCACACACTTAGACAATTTCTTAGAACTTCAAAGAAAAATACTTGTACTAGTGCTTAAAGGTAAAACATGACATCAATTCTATAGGGCTTTACCATACACTACATGGTTGTTTTTACACTAGCCCAAGGGCTATATTTATATATGAAAGGAAGTGAGAGGGGGAGGCATTTGGTGCCAAAGAGAGGAATCAATTTTTTAGAAGTTTCCATCTTTAGTTGCAACTAACTTTGCAAATGATGCTCATTCAAGCCATTTGATTGATCCATGTCACTTCCCTTGATCACTCTTAGCTTGATCTCTCAAAGATGCTTCTCCAATTATTACCCAATGTAATTAAGATATTTTGAGTAATGAAATCAATTTAGTAATTAAAAGAGATTCCAGTTGTTGAAAATTTGTCTTGATGCTAACAACTTTCCACTGACTTACTAAGGTATGTAATGGTGTAGGGGAGAGTCATTTTTATTCAGTTAGTCTTGTCCTCCTTCTTTGATTGGTTGTCAATAAATGACTTGAATAATGATTTGATCAATGGTATTATGATCCCTTTGATTTTATTTGGTGGATGTCGAATGTGAGCCCCTTGGATTTGCTGAGGATCCTCTTGTTTCAATGTCAATGGCTAGTCCCTCATCTTGAAGTTGATATCCATATAATTGTCACTCTACTAGGACCAATTCCTTTAGGTCATTGTCTTAATGCATTATTCTTAGGCATTTTATTTGGGAATTTGGAGTATCTCTTTGGAAATATTGTTTTGAATAAAATGTTTGAAATAATTTTTTCTGACTTTTGGTAAAGGACACTTCTTTCAAGATAATTCCTTTAGAAGAATTGTTGCAGACATGTCCAAAATAATTACTTGGACCTTTCACAAGAACCTTTCATAGAAATGAATTGTTCCCTTAAATATATTGAAATGGACACTTTGCATATAAAAATACCCTTTGGAAGAATGAAAGTGCCCTTCGACAATCTCAAAATGGACCCCTTAAAAAATATTGCAAAGGACCACTTTTCTAAGAAAACGACACTTTAGAAAAGTTGAAGTGTACCAATTGGAAAGCCATTTCCTTTGAAATAATTACTTTGGAAGGATTTTTGTAGACAAAATTTCCAAAATAATTCCTTAAAAAAAACTTGGAAATGTCCCTTCAAACTTTTGGAAGATACCTTTTGGAGAAACGAATTATTCCCTTCCATGAGAAAAAGACCCTTTCGAAAGAATGAAAATGTCCCTTCAAGAAAGAAAAATACCCTTAAATTTTTTTGTAAAGGACACTTCACTAGAGAAAAATATCCTTTGGAAATATTTTTTCAAAAAAAATGTCCAAAATAATTCCTTCAAAAAAATTTCAAGAGACATTTCTTTAAAAAAAATGTAAGGGACATTTCTTTTATAAATCTCATAAAGTACCCTTTAGAAAACCTATTTAGGATACTTTCATGATAAAAAGACCCTTCAAAAAGATGAAAATGTCCCTTTATAAATATGTAAATGTCCCTTCACTATAGAAATGATCCTTCAAAATATTGAAATGTACCCTTTAGACTTTTTGTAGAGGATCCTTCCATGAGAAACAATTCCTTCAGGCTTTTGAAAGTGACCAATTATTTTAGGCTTTTGTTTCAAATAAAAATTCTGAAATAAGTCCTTTGAAACTTGGACAAAAAATATGAAGTAAACCTTGCCGAAAGAAAAACACTTGAGCAAAAAGACTAAAATAACACTTTAAAAAAGATCGAATAAAAGGATTCCAAAGGAAATCTAATTAAAAATATTGCACTTAGCCAAAATGAAAGGTGCAAAATTGGGTGTGAAAATTGGATAACATTCTTGGAAATTCTTGGGGGAGTCATGCGTAAGACCATTTGCCTAAATCCTTCCATTGGGCATGGATTCATGCATATAGGCACCAAAAAATGACTTGAATAGACTTTTGGCTGAAAAACACAAGTTGGATTGATTCATACATGTAAAGGTAGAGACACACACCAAACAAAAGGAAGGAAACACATGTGCTACAAAGTACTTAGGGAACACAAGAACAAAATAAAGGAAACACACCTAAAAAACTATTTTTAATAGAATTATAAGGACTAATAGTATAACTTTAGATGTATTCCATTCACAGGGATAGGCAATTTTTCTCCATTCATCTTGGTCAGCTAGAAACAGTTGCTCTACTTACACTTGATAATGATGTAAGGGCCACTCCACAAAGTGTTAAAATTTATATGTTTGCCTAATTTTGATCTACCCTCATCCCATTTCAAAGCCAAGTCACCTTCTTTAAACACTCTTGCACTTGATCTTTTATCAAAGGACTTCTTCATGAGTACTTGGTGGTGTTCCATGGTCTTATGTGCATTATCTCTTACTTCTTATAGCTACATTAGTTCTATCAATATGACTTCCATTGGAGTATTTTCAAGTATTTCTAACTATTGTGAAAGTTATAGAGTAGGTATTTCTTGAGATATGGACAACCTAACCTCTCTCATAAACAAGCACAAAGGGATAATTACCAATTGATCTCTTAGGAGTAATCTTATCAACCCATTAGTCTATCTTCAACTTGTTTTTCCATGCCCTTTAATTTTTCTCCAATTTAATCTTGATGATCTTTATGAGATTCTTATTAGTAGACTCAGCTAATCCATTACCCTGAGGGTAATAATTGGATGAGGTACTTAAGTAAACTCCATTCCTATTTTCCTAATAAAAAGTTATAGCACTTATGAAAGCAAGTGTATTATTAGAAATTATAACATGGGGAACTCCAAACCTTGTTATAATACTCTCATATAACTCTAAGATAGAATTTTCACTTGCCTCCTTCAATGTAATAGCCTCTACCCACCTTGTGAAGTAGTCAGTAGCAGTTAATATCCATTTGTGTCTAGCACCTTATGGAGGGTTGATCATACCAATGAAATCAAGGCCCCATTGTATGAAAGGCTAGTCTACTTAGATAGGATTAAATGGAAGGGCTGCAAGTTTATGTTTGCCTAAAAATAAGGCACATTGAAGATAATTTGTATCCTAGTGGTAACAATCCTTAAAAAGACTAGGCCAATAGTAACCAGCTCTCATTATCTTTGTAGTTATTGTATGAGGAGAGAAATGACCTCCATCTGTACCATTATGACACTTTTATAGTAGCATATCAAACTAATCACTATTAACAAACCTCAATAACACATCATTCATGTCTTTCCTAAAGAGAACACCATATATAAGATAGTAGATAATGGTCTACAATCTAAAATACCTCCTTTGATACTTGTTCAAGCCATTGGGGCACTCACCATTTTGAAGAAAATTAATTATGTCTTGTGTCCAACTTTGAACTTGTATGTGATCAACTAGTTGGGGTTGAACCTAGTTGATCAAGACTTCCTCCTATGGCTCTTGTAAATCTAAAGCTAAATTCTCACATAATCCTTCTCCTCTTACCAAGTTTGTAACCTTAATATCCACATCATACTCCATCGCCTTTGTAATCCACCCAGCTCTCTTTTCATTAAGGTCTTTACTTAGGAGAAAATCCTTGGTGCTAGGATGAGAAACCATGACATGTATCTTGTTTTTTGAAACCATGTGTCTAATTTTTTTCAATCTTCTTATCACTATTAGAGATTTCTTCTCAACAAATGTATACTTGACCTCATAATCTTCAAATCCTTAGCTAAAGAATGAAGTTGGTTGCTCTACCTCTTCATCACTCTTTTGTATAAGCATAATTGAGATTATATCAAGGTTAGAAAAGGTAAAGAGTATGAAATCATTGGTAAATTTTGGGTTCAAGAGAGTAGGATATTTTGCAATTGCTTGTTTGATTGCCTCAAAACTGCTCTTACCTTCATTTGTCCAAACAAAAGCTTGGTTCTACTTAAGCATGGTTGTGATAGGATTTACCAAAATTTCAAAGCCTAGAATAAACCTTCTTACAAATTTTATTTTATCCAAGAATATTTTAAGTCCTTTATTATTTTGAGGCAAAGACAAGCCCAGAATAGCCTCAATCCTCTTGGGGTCAATAGAGAAGCCTTCTTTTGAAACAATATGACCCAATAGCTTACCTTTACAGATAAAAAAGATGCACTTTTTGGATTAAGGGATATTCCATACTCCCTACACTTCTCAAATACCTACCTTAGATGTTCCATATGATTAGTATCACCCTTTGAAAAAATAGTTATATCATCAAGGTACACAAGAAAAAACTTATTGATCAAACCTTTAAAATCCATGTCTATTGGCCTCTAAAATGTAGTTCCAGCATTGGATAAACCAAAAGTCATCTTATTATAGGCAAAGGCCCCCATTTTGTAGTGAAGACTATCTTGAACTGATCCTATTCATTCACTAGTATTTAATTGTAACCTGAATAACCATCAAGAAGTGAGAACCATTGAGAACCTAAAACTATTTATAAAAATTGTTATATGGAAGGTAGTGGATAATGATCCTTAAGAGACACTCTATTAAGGTCTAAAAAATCCACACAAAGTCTAATCTCTCCATTCTTCTTTTAGACAGGTACAAGATTGGCAACCCAAGTTGAGTGTTTGATAGGAAAGATAATCCTAGACTCAATCAACTTGGTTAGCTCTTTCTTCATGAGTTCCTCTATCTTGAGATTGATAGGCCTTTACTTTTACCTAAGTGGTTTATCTCGAGCTTCTAAATCAATGGTGTGATGATCTAAAATTAGATAAAACCCTTTCAAATCTTTAGATTTCAAAGCAAAGATGTCACGGGACTCTTTGAATAATTCAATAAAGGCCTCTCCGACATAGAACATACCTTACCAATTTTTAGGAGCTTGTCCTTATAAATCATGACTCTCTCATAGTTATCTTCTTTCATGGACATTCTCACTCTTTATTTCTTCTTTTGATCATCTCCATTGAAATCACTCTCTAAAGTAATCATCCCCTTAGGTATCTTGTTTGTCTTTAGCTAAATAATTTTTTGTTCATATTAATCGTTCAGTCTCTTTTGGTTCCTTGAGGATAATCCTACCTCATTTTATACGAAGTGTGTAATGTGTTCATAAATTTCAAACACTTTCCATGACACTTCATTATCTATAATAGAAGGCCTCATAATGACCTTGATATGAGATTGATCCTTCTCTTTTCCTACATCAATAACTGCATCAAATTGTGTTCCTATGGCAGCCAATCTATCAATGTGTTTATTTAAATCCCTTGGTATGGGATGTATGTTGAAGGCATAAAAGTATTTAAATAGGTTCCATACCCTATGTTTGTAGGATTTAAGTAAGGGATTATTGGCTGTAACTTGATTTCTCACTTGATGGATAACCAATTCACTATCTCCATAAACCTTCAAATTCTTGATCCCTCTCTTCTTTTCCCATTAGAGTCCATGAACTAGACCTTCATATTCTCACATTATAGGTGCAGCTAAAGTGGAATTTATATGAGGAGTAGTATTGATTATTTGATGGAAAAACAAACATAACACTAGCTCCTATACCTACTTTTTTTCTTGAGCTATCAAAAAACATCTCCCATGTTCATTCAAGTTCATGATCTTCATTAGTGAGTGAAGGCATTGAAACATCCTTTTCATGGATATAATAAACTCCCAAATCAGTCTCTTTGATGAAAGTATATGGATCAAGTCCATGCATTTTAGTCCTCTACTTATCAAGGAAAATATTAAAAATACCTTCAAGGGGGGAGGATGCTTCACCATCTATGACACCTTCTTCTTCTTTACTAATTAGACAATTTTGATTTGAACTTGTCTCCATGTATGGCTCAATATGAAACCTTGCTAAGGGTTGAGTCCTTATAGTCACCTTGGTTCCATATATTATTTTAAAATATAAGAAATACCAACAAGTAGAAATTTATCCTCCTATCTTAGCTATGAAATCCCTTGATAAATAGATAGCAAAATGAGTTGGAAGGTCTACCACTACAACATCTTGTTAAATGGGGAAACTTGGGCAATCATGTAGAAAGGATTGTAGACCTATTACAATCCCACTGTCTTGGTTGGAGTCCCATAAAGTTTCAAAACACCTTTTTTATGTATTTCATACTTCAATCCCACCTTATCAACCACTACTTTAGGTATGACAGTGGTAATAGCTCCACTATCTATAATACAATTGTGAACCAACTTATCTCTCAAAATGAGTGTGAGGTAGAAAGGTGGAGGATTTTTAGATTTGGTGGAGGGATATAAGACATGATTTGGATAATTTTTAAGGGTGAAACTATTATGTTTTAAAGTTTGAGGGGCTACATGAATGCTCATGATCTAGTCTTGTAAGAGCTCCTTTTGACTAGGCATATGCAAGACTTCTTAAAGAGATATGCTTATCTTAGAATTATTTAAAGAATTAAAAATGTTTAGAGGGGAATTATTCACCTTGTCTTGAATTCTTAAAGGTAGTTAGGGAGTCTAAACCTACTAAATTATAGGCTTGACAACCCTACTTGCATTCTAACTTTATTAAGGGGCACGACTAGTAATAGGTATTACACTAGGATTTGCACTTTGTGGCCTTGGAGAGGCATCACTTGGAGTCACATGTACTCTTGAAACATCTCCTAGAGATTTATTATTGGATCTCATATTGGATAAAGTTTGTGTGCTTTGATTCAACACATAATCATCCTTAGCTTGAAATTTCATCATACCTATACTCTAGCTTCTACCTTCTCCATGAATATCCCTTTGGCTAGGATTCACTTCTAATGTCATGTAAGGAGTAGTTTATTCTTATGCCACCAAAGCTTGGATATCTTCTCTACCATCATGCATATCCTGACCTTGAGGTTATCCCCATTGGTCCAAATGATCATCCCCTTAGACTAGGTTAGCATGTAATGGAACAAGAACCTTCATGGAAGGAGTGTAACTAGGATTATAGGCATTAGGATACCTATTAAAACCTTATTGACCTTGTCCCCTTCCTTGGTAGTTATATTGGGGTGGAGATCTATAGCCTTGTTGAGGATAGTATTGAGGGTTAGGTGGGGCACTTTCCTAGAACTAAGATTGCTTGAGCTAAGTGCATAATGACTAAATTTCTTGATCTTTATCCATAATATCAACCACCTTATTAGGAAAGGCTCTTGAATTAACATTATAATTATGAACTTGTGCTACACTTAGATTTTCAATTGAACCATGAGACAACAAAGGCATGAAAACTCTTGGAGTTAGCTTTCTAACTTATATTAAGCTATTCTCAGCCTTAATAGCTATCTCATATACATCTGGTAGAGTGAATCCTCCCATTGACTATAATATCACCACCATATTAGTACCAATACCCTTAAGATAAGTTGGTAATACAAAGCTCGAAGGAGGTCTCATTACAGGCGGTAACCTATGCCATGTCCTTTGAAATATTTCATTAAAATCTCCCATGGATTTGTTAGGACCTCTCTTTATCATGTTCAATTGATGGATCAGTGAAGTATGCTCACTCTTATTCTCAAATCTAGTCACCAAAAATTCCCCAAAGCCATCCCAACTTGTAATGCAACCACCTTTCAAAGTCCTATACTAGTCAAGTGCTTTACCTCTTAGAGACATGGCAAGTAATCTAATGGCTATGTTGGCTTGGGTGACATTATGGACGTTAAAAAAAATTGAGATGTCCCTAATATGCTTAGATGGGGTAATAAGACTCTATCCATTCAAACTAGAGAGACTCTTGGTAGCATTGGGAGGAATAAGATCGTATGTAGGAAGGTTAATTGGATTTTGGGTGTTAAAAGCTAGGAAAGGTTGCTACTTATCCATTTCTCTTCTTTCCTCTTATCTCATGTTTCTCCAACTTCCTCAAATTCTTCTTCTTCTTCTCTAAAACCTCCTTTCCAAGGATATCTATGTGCTAGGAATGGTTTAGGGCATTGTTCTTCAAGAAGAGCTTCAGATAGAGGGGCTTGATCAGAAGTCCTAGATGACCTAGTGAGGACCATGAAATATAATGTGAGAAAATTGATCTACAACCAGATATTCTCACCTTTTAGAGTCACCAAATGTTGGATTAAGAATATTTCTACAACCTAAGGCTTGTCAAGACTAGCATTCACCTTGACATGTTAATAATTTGTCCCATCAAGCATGTCAGAACTGTTGTCTGAAGATCTTGCACCTTAGAATAGAGTGCTCAATATTATTCTATATTTGGGCAATGTTGGAAAATTTATAGGCATGTGGGTATGATTATAGAGGAAATAAACCTCTCGATTTAAAGGACTAGCTCCCTCAATAGATCTCTAAAAAACAACTTCTATCTAAACTAGATTTCTTGAAAGGAAAAGAGTTAGAGATTATAGAAAAATAAAACCTATTCTAAGAATGGTGATGCACCAAGATTATCTTCTAATTTAATGTCATACCCTAGTGCACAATACAACAAAATACACAGACTATTTTGAAGCTCTAAATATTTTAACACAAGTATTTTAGTATAGAGGCGATATATATGAAATGACATAAGGAATATGAATTGAAAGACAACATGTACATTCCAAGAATAGTTATACACATGAAAAAATTAAACACACTTGGATGCACTCTATATGACATATTACACCTAGAAATCTTGCTCAGGTGTGAAGTACAAAGGACAGAAGGATGAAAACCATCACTTGTTGTCACTATATGTCACTTACACACTTAGAGAATTGCTTAAAACTTTAAAGAAAAAGACTTGTACCAATGCTTAAAGGCAAAACATGACATCAATTTAGTAGGGCTTCACCATACATTACATGATTATTTTTACACTAGCCCAAGGGTTGTATTTATAGCTGAAAGGAAGTGAGAGGGGGAGGCCTTTAGTTCTAAAGAGAGTAATCAATTTTTTAGAAGTCTCCATCTTCAGTTGTAACTAAATTTGTAAATGATGCTCATTCAAGCCATTTGATTGATCCATGTCACCCCCTTTGATCACTCTTGGCCTTATCTCTTAGAGATGCTTCTCTAATGGTTTCTTAATAGAATTAAGATATTTTAAGTAATGGCATCAATGTGATTATTACAAGAGATTCTAACTATTATAGATTTATCTTGATGCTAATAAGTTTCCACTAGCTTACTGATGTGTGTAACAGTATAGGGGAGAGTCATTTTCATTTAGTTGGCCTTGTCCTCCTTTGTTTGGTTATCAAAAAATGACTCAGATTATGATTTGATCAATGGTGAAATGAGCCCTATGATCTACTTTGGTGGATGCAAAATGTGAGCCCCTTGGATTTGCTTGGGATCCTCTTGTTTGAATATCAACAACTAGTCCCTCATCCTGAAGTTGACATCCATATAATCATCAATCTACTAGGACCAAGTCCTTCAAGGCATTTTATTTGATAATTCTTCTCAAGCATTTTCCTTTGGCATTTGGAGTATCTCTTTAAAAAGATTATTTTAAACAAAATGTCTAAAACAATTTTTTTAGACTTCTTTTGGGACAATTCCTTTAGAATAATTATTGTGGACAAAATGCCTAAAATAATTACTTAAAACCTTTTGCAAGTTCCTTTCATAGAAATTAAATGTTCCCTTTGAAAGCTTGAAACTAGATACTTTGCATAGAAAAAGACCCTTTAGAAGAATGAAAGTTCCCTTTGACAATATTGAAATGGACCCCTTTGGAAATATTACAAAGAAACACTTTTATGAGAAAGAGACCTTTTAAAATTTTTGAAGTGTACCAATTGGAAATCCATTTCCTTAGAAACACTTCCTTCAAAGGATTTTTTTGAACAAAATGTCCAAAAAAATTCCTTTAGAAAACTTGGAAATGTCCCTTCAGACTTTTGAAAGATGCCAATTGGAGAAATGAACTATTCCCTTCCGTGAGAAAAAGACCCTTTGAAAGAATTAAAATTTCCCTTCAAAAAATAAAAAGACCCTTCAGTAAAATGGAAATGTAACCTTTAGAATTTTTTCAAAGGACACTTCACTAGAGAAAAATATCCTTTGAAAATATTGTTTCAAAATTAAATGTTCGAAACAATTTCTTTAGAAAAGTTGTAAGAAACATTTCTTTCAGAAAAAATGTAAGGGACATTTATTTCGTAAATCTCATAAATTACCCTTTGAAAAACCTATTTAGGACACTTTCATGAGAAAAATACCCTTTGGAAAGATGAAAATATCCCTTTGGAAATATGAAAATGTTCCTTTGCTATAGAAATGATCCTTCATAAATCTTGAAATGTACCCTTCAAACTTTTTGTAGAGGATCTTTCCATGAGAAACAATTCCTTCAGGGTTTTGAAAGTGACCAATTATTTTGGGCCTTTTGTTTCAGACAAATTTTTTGAAATAATTCCTTTGAAACTTGAACAAAAAATCCAAATTATAACTTGCCAAAATAAATAACACTTAAGCAAAAAGACCAAAATAAAACTTTCAAAAAGACCAAACAAAAGGCTTCTGAAGGAAATAACACTTGGTATTTTTTCTGTGGGGATAAACCAATTAAGAATAACTAGGTGTGAAAATTGGCTAACATTAACATTGACTAACATTAACTTAGCCAAAATGAAAGGTGAAAAACTAGGTGTGAAAATTGGCTAACATTAACATCAATCATGTTTTCTTGATCATCATTTTTCTTCTATCTCATTTTCTAGGATAACTACATTTGGCTTGAAGTTTATGTTGGACCTTACATCCATGGAACTATGTAGGCAATGTCTAGTTTCCTAGTGCATCTAGATAAAACTCAACCAGCCCCTTTTTTTCTTTTTTTCCTCATTTTTATATGTATTTTTTATTCTCCTATAGCCTAGGGGAACTATTCATCATCTTTTTTGTCCTCTATTTGCACTAACATTGTGATTAACCATTGATGTGTTTTTTTTCTTGTTGTTTTGTTTTATTTTGTGCCTCTTTGTTTCTTCTTATTTTGTTTTTCTATTTGTTTTTTTTTCCTATTTTTTTGTTTTCTTATTTTGCCTTGACTTAGGATTTTTTCATTCATTGGGTGATTTTTTGTGCATTCTACTTAAGTTTATCTATATACATATGTCAACATTATCATCATGGTTTTTATCATTAGTTCATTATTTTTAAATGTATATTGGATTATGTGTTAGTCCTTATGAATATTTAGGATATGTTA
The DNA here is from genome assembly GCA_037957365.1 of Torreya grandis. Taxonomy (NCBI): domain Eukaryota; kingdom Viridiplantae; phylum Streptophyta; class Pinopsida; order Cupressales; family Taxaceae; genus Torreya; species Torreya grandis. The sequence goes on along the minus strand of JARHVA010001368.1, from coordinate 1,368,829 downwards.
TCATGGTGTTCTATCATGATGCATACCATCATGTGCTAAAGCAAAAATGAACTTGGGAAATCTTACATGCAATGAGGTTGCAATATTTCTCTTTAGTACCTAAAAAATTCTTGATCTAATCCAAATCATTTCCCAAATACATAGTAATTAAATCATGAAAGAATTTTCATCATTACTACTTAGGATGAGCATCTCCATACTAGCAGGTAACCCAAATTCATCTTTCTCCTCTATATTGTCTTACTCTTACTCCGTGACTATAGATTCATTTCATAAGCCCAATTATCCAATTTGCCATTTTACTCTCATCATTTTACCAATGATTACAACTGCCTTTGGGCAAATCATTATATCTCATCCCACTTATGATGCCAATGATTATAACCACCTTTGGGGAAATGATTGTGTATCATACCCCCATAGAGCCAATGATTATAACCTCCTTTGGTAAAATCATTAAGTTTCAATATATTTAGAGGTTAATTATTATGACCACATTTGGGTAAATCATTATATTTTTTATGCCAACTGGGACACATTTTCATTGTGATAATGTTTATAACTAGCTTTTGGTAGACCATTATCTCTATTCACCCAACTGGGAGATGTTTTTATCCTACCAATGATTATAACCCCTATGGGTGAATCGTAATTTTCCCTTTTAATGATTATAACCATCTTTGGGAAAATAATTCTCTTGTTACCCTAATCTTTTTTTCAATGATTATAACCACCTATGGGTAAATCATTATCATTTTTGTCCCACCTATGCCAATGATTATAACCACCTTTGGGTGAATCATCCTATTTACATGCCCATCTAGGGCAACTCACCATGCCACTAATGATAATTGACTATGATCAAATCAACCTTTTCCACTCCATTTTACCTTTTGGTCCCATCATTTTCCTTCTTTTGAGGGATTGATCGATGACCATCTTTGTCAATTGATCCCTCCAGGGGTAATCTATATCTCATCTATTATCATTATATATGTAGGCTTATAAGACCTTTTCATTCTTTGAGAATAAATTACTATGCCTATCACTTGCAAAGCCTTCCCAAATAGGGGAAAACTATAGACACCTAAAACTAGCCATAACTAGCCTCCACCTAGACTTCAGACTGATTCTTACCAACCATTAAAAATTAAGCCTATGAATCATTGAACATCCTGAATTTGCTTGTGAATCATTCATTAAAACTCAAAATCATGTTAAGACATCCCTAATTAGGGTATTATATTTTATGAAATAATAACCTCTTATGGATTCATCCTTAATCACCTTGTGGAATCACAACTGTCAATTTAGCCTATGGACCTATTAAGTGGGGCACTTGAACAAATATCAAAATATTGAAAGAGATAAATTGATAATAAAAATTGATTAAAAAGATAAACAAGATTAAATTCCTAGTTGAATTATCCATTTGAAACTAATGAATATCTAAAAATGGAAACTCCAAAATTAAAAATATCAAATCCGTAATCATTACCTTTATGAGTTGTCAAGCTCTTTGAAAATGTCCTAAAATATCTAATTTGAGAGCCATGCCTATTAGTTAAAATCATAACTAATTGACAACTATTAACTCAAGTGGAGTTAGTTTTAACTCACCTAGGTTTAGTTTTAACCCATTCTAAGCCTAAACTCATCCTTAACTCACCTTGGGTGAGAGTTAATTCGTAAGGATATAAATGCAAGGCCTTGCCTAGTGAATTCTAATCTATTTTGGTGCAAAGTTATTATGCACAAATATTTTTAAAAATATCTTTAATATAGTTTTATAGTGCCCAATTTCCTTTCAAGCAATGTTACCATGCTCAAATCTTAAGCTAAGCAACATCAAAGCTAAGGTGCCAAGGAGAAAAGGAGCCAAACAACCTCCACTGATAAAGACTTATTGATGCACAAATTGAGAAATCCATTCAACAAGGCATTTGGAGCTCCAAGCAAGGTAAAAGACTTGTTTCTTTTATGTTTTTATTGTGCTTTCATTTATTTTTGTTCTTTAAGCTCTCCCTAGTATCTAGGCCAAAGGTGTTAGGATTATAGTGTGTTCATTTTATTTGTTTTATGAGACTAACACAAGACTAACCTACCCTCTATGTTAAATATTTTTTCATAGATAGAACCCACATAAATAATGTTGATGACACCACCATAATTGATTTGATATTTATCCTAGGTAAACATAGATGGTATATTAGGTTGCCCACATGTTATCTAGTTCTATATGCATAAATGGTGCACATGAAGAATCATCTAAATAAGTGTCAAGATACTCATTCTTGACTAAAGCAATATTAAGTCTATCATGCCTAAGAAGGTGTGTATAAAGGCTTATGTGTCACTTAATCTCATCATGAAGAGTGGGTCAAAAAAACATGTGTGTGTGTGTGTATGAAGTGGATATGATGAGCATCTACTCTATAGTTAGTTTTAAGGTGATAAATCTAGTGAATATGTTGAATAGGGAAAATTATTCCCTAATTTTTTTTACTTTTTCTTCCACAAAAATGATAAATATATCCAAGAGTGTAGGATCCAAACCTATTTTTGTGCTTCTCAAATGAGCCAAACACAATGGTGGTGTTTTTAAAGTACAGGTTAAAACTGGTAAAATAATGAGTGCATCAAATTCAAGGGGTGGATCATCATTAGGTATAACATATGATGATGATTTGTAAATATTATTTAAATTACCAACATAAGGTATACAATGATCAATACACTAAAGTCAAGACCACACAATATTAGTGACCATGCCCAAGTTAGTGATGAAACAAGATATCAAGATGACATAAAATATGAGACTCACAAAATAAAATAACAATAGGATCCTCTATGTAAAATGACAAACATGCAATCAAACTCATCCATATGAAATAAATCATTCATTCACAACATTCAATGTAGTTATATACCAATAAAAATTTAGAACATCCATGTGATATAAGATATAGATACTATCAGTATATATAATAATCAATATAATCTATCTCAATTTGATAAATTTCAAGTGAGGATAAATATCATGAAGAAAAAATCCATTGAAATAAAAATGCCCCAAAGCTAGGACATGTTGTCTATAAAATTTACCCTCCTAGATGTGGATGCATAATGTGATATCTAGTGCCATGTGACTTGTGAATCCACATAACATCCGCTCTAGAAACCATCATGATAGTCATATGTGTAAATCATGTATAATGGAAAGCATTTATAAATAAATGTTTTTTTAATTTTAATGTACCCAATGTTGTCAAATTTTCCCAATGGTTTTTAATCCAATGTTTATATGTTTTATCCCCTTGATGGTAAATATATGAGATATGTATGTATCAAACATGATAATCATAGAGTGATAGCATTCATGAATATTATCTTGAGCATCATGATTATATCCTTATAATAATACAAGTGAAATATGTAACATCAATTCCAAAATGTATGCTAAAATCAAGTGTCATGATATATGATATAGCTGACTTTGTGAAAAATCCAAATAATAAGTGAATCATCAGTTAAAGATAATGTTGTACGTGGGTAATATTCCAAATCTCCCAATGGAAAAAATGTTAATGCAACTATGTCTACTAATGATTGAAGAAGGGCATATTTTCTAGAAATTAGTATGAGAAATAGAGAGTTGTATTTTTTTAAATTCCTATTCTCTTATACTGATCTAAATATGTCTTCTTGACATGAACATATTTTATAAAAAAATTATGATGTTTTTTGAAATTAGGTTATTATTTGTTTTTGTAAAAGTGTGAAGGTCTTAGAATGAAACCATTACAAAAATCAATGTAAAAAACTTTGAAGAAAACTTCAAAAAATTAACACACTCAAGAAACCCCTTCCAAACTATTTATAATGATTTATTTTCTACAAAAAATACAAATTAAAGAGTTGGAAAACATGCCAAAATTAAACTAAGCACCACTCAAAACTATTATAATACATAAAAATGTTCCCCAAAACTGAAAGTAGGCAACATTTTATAAAATTGTGTTTTTATAGTTCAAATGCAAGTGAAATTGGGTAAAAATTATTAAAAAAACAAAATTTGATATAGAACTACACAAAACTAAATATTTTATTTCAAATTACATCCAAACACATGATATTTAAAAAATACACTTTTATTGTAGTTATAGATCAAAATTTATAGTAGTTTGAAGTTACAAAAATCAAGAAAAGGTAGTGAGATCAGTGAAAACATATAGTTTATAAGAAATTATGACACAAAAATAATATAAATACACAACCAATTCATATATCTCAAAAAAATATGAAGGGTGAAAAAGCATTCACCTCCTTAGGCCTTCCATATCAAAAGTTATGACCTCTAGAAGACTTATAGTCAAATTGTGATGCTCAATAATGTAGAGAAGGATAAAATATTATAAACGGTGGGATTAAAATCATAGTGGTTGGTCATATACACTGAAAATAGGTGATCAAGGGCTTAAATGGGTGCGTATAGGTAACTAGGAAAGGTAGTGGTCATATGCAACACTAAAAACTAAAAAAAGGTGTTTGAGGGGCTTGAAAAATCTTTGATATAAAAGAAAAAGTCTTAATGGATTAGATATTAGGTCCTATGGAAAGCCAATGCCTTACCAAAATATATCTATCTATTACACAGTTGAACATTTCCAATAATATAAATAATAAAACCTTTTTTTGTTGAAGAATAAAAGTGGGCCTATGGCTTTGAAGAACCTCCCAAACAAATACAAACTTTAAACTAAAGCCCTAGGAACAATTTAAGTTCATATATAAATAAGTTAGAATTTATAAAAATATCATAAAAAGTATAACAAAAAAATAATATATGGTGGTAACCAAGTTTAAAACATAAAATAAAGAATGTTATTATATATCATGTTTCCCTAATATTGTCAAAAAAAAATGAAAAACTTAAAAATTTTAGAAACAAATCCATGAATATATATATATATATATATATATATATATATATATATTCATGGATTTGTTTCTACAATTTTAAGTTTTTCACTCATATATATATATATATATATATATATATATATATATATATATATATAGAGAGAGAGAGAGAAACTTAAAATTGTAGAAACAAATCCATATATATATATATATATATATATATAGAGAGAGAGAGAGAGAGAGATAAAACTAGGAATAATTATAAAATTATATTTTAATTCAATAAATTAAAAAAAATGAAAATTATAGTTTTTAGAAAAATTAAAAGAATCAGATAATTTTTTGAAAGACAAAAAATGTTAATTAGCCAAAAAAGGTGAAATATGAGAGAAGTATGTGAGAGTGAAAAATAAGTTGAAAGTTTTTAAAAATTCATAATTTCCACTTGGTTGAGAAAGGCTTTAATACCATATAAGAGTTAGGGATATTTATGAAACTCCTCAACTAGGACTCATAGGAACCATAAAAAAACTAGGAATTGACAAATAAATAATAATAATTTTTTTCTCCAAAAATATTACAATATGTAAGAAGGGTTTTCAATAAATATCAAAATCAAGAGTTTCATTCCAACTTTATTTTGACTAAGTAACAATAAAAGTTATGAACCGAATTTAATTTTTACCAAATAATAGACACATGTATGAAGTGATGGACACATATGGGATGTGGTGAAAAGTGATTATTGATGTCAATTATCATATTATAAGCTTATAAAGTGTACATAAAGTAAACATAATATAATTAAATTAGGAAAAGTCAACTTAATATTAATGCAAGTAGATTATTACCTTGACATTAGTCATATTACATTATGACATACTTTATTTCATTATTATTTTTTATTATAAATTCATGTTGGAAAGATATACAATTATTTTCCATATAGCTATTTGTTTTTTTGAAATATAGAATTGAATAGAGACATTCACATGATTTTTTTGAAGAAAAAATAAGTTGATTAAATGAACTTAGCAAGAAATATAATAGAATGGGTACTATTAACTATTAAAAGTTATAAATTATTTGTAGATACTATTTGAATTTATAAATATTGCATTGCATAAATAGATGATGTCAACTTCCTTGCATGATTTGTTCCATATGCAAAACCATACTTGTATAAGGATATTATATTTTCTTGCATTTTTTTTACTACATGAGAGTATATTGATATTAAGATATGATCCAATTTTTATGCCATAGGAAGATAAAATGGATTTTAATGCACATGAATATTATTAGATTTTTACACAAATACACAATGAATCAAAATAAATAAATGTGGACTTTCTATTCAAAGATAAATAATGGGCACACTTAGTACTTCATGCATGCACAAAAAATCTTGGCATATAAATATACAACAAGATTTTTAATTATAAAAATAATTTAGATATTTTAAATTCTAAAATATGTCCAATCCTTTAAAAATAAGATAGCAAAATAATATATATTAAGTATCCAAACACTTCTATAATATAATTAAAATTATCATATGAAAAAACTTTCTTATTAATACATGATATTTTATTTAAATTGACAGTAGTTATTATAGATAATATTTTATAATTAAGAACAACTTAGACTTAGCAAGTTGAAAAGTGAGAGATCGATGAGTAGTTGACAAAATATTTAGCAATAATGCAATAAATCAGTGACTCTACTAGAGTGGAAGCAAATAATACTTGGAAACTTAGAGACCAATATTCCTTTAATTGTATTATAATAATAATAATAATAATAATAATAATAATTATTATTATTATTATTATTATTATTATTATTATTATTGAAATTTAGATTAATAAAACCTGTGGTAGTCATTATAATATAAACTATGTATCTTTTCTACTTTCCATTATTCATTCTTCAATTGAAATGATACATAATATTCAAATGTCATAACATTATCAATTAAAAAAATATTAATGGAATTGAAATTCATTAATAAACATAGATATAAATAATATAGTAATAAAAACTATCAAAAATTTTCATAAAAACCATTTTCAAGTATTAAAAACTACTAACCCATATTTGGTTTTTGCAATGGGTTTGCACTACATTTATTTTCTATATATTTTAGATAATATATCACATTAAGTTAAATATATGAACAAATTAATGACATGATTAAATTCATTTTATAAAATATGATTCGGATTTAATGCCATAAAAGTATCTCATATGAATCACATATCTAAGAGACTTACATCCAATCAATGAAATTAACATTATAAATGTAACATGGGAAGCCAAATCCAAACATGAAAAAGAGACCCACATTTTTCAAGACATTAGTTACATCATATTAGTTAAAATTCCATTGTTGATTAATTAGTTAGAATTATAATAAAACATTTAAATATTGAAAATTACAAATTGAAGTCTAAGAAAGATAACTCATTTTCAAAAAGTGTCTATTATGTTGCTAGTATGGTTTTTCTTAAATTAGAGTATTGAACATACAATCATATCATTAAATGATTTTATATTATTCACAACCATATTGGATATTTTACTTCAAACATGTGTTATTTGTGTCTTTAGAGTCATTGGAGAAAATATCTCCTACTTTCAGCTGATTGCCAATGGAAAATGATTTCCAACTAGGTCTAAGCCTATAATTTATTCCTCTTTATGTCACATCCCATCGAATCCCATTGCATAAAAATATGACATGTTCTCTTAGATATGGAAACCAATGTCTCTAATGTTTTTTTGGAAGGTTATGTCATCAAATCAAATGAAACATAACCAACTATTAATAGAAACTTTCAATTTGTTTTAAAAATAGTGCTATTGGATAAAGACACTAACGTAGCTTGTCTATAAAAATTCAATAAATATGATTATTTATGGAAATATAAAATAATTTAAAACTTTATCCTCTCATGAATCCTATAAATGTAACATGGGAAGCCAAATCCAAACATGAAAAAATGGACCCACATTTTTCAAGACATTATTTACATCATATTAGTTGAAATTCCATTTTCGATTAATTAGTTAGAATTATAATAAAATACTTAAATATTGAAAATTACAAATTGAAGTCTAAGAAAGATAACTCATTTTAAAAAAGTGTCTATTATGTTTCTAGTAGGGTTTTTCTTAAATTAGACTATTTTACATGCATTCATATTATTAAATGATTTTATATTATTCACAACCATATTGGATATTTTACTTCAAACATGTGTTTATTTGTGTCTTTTGAGTTAATGAAGAAAACGTATCCTACTTTCAACTGATTGCCAATGGAAAATTATTTCCAACTAGGTATAAGCCTATAATTTCTTCCTCTTTATGTCACATCCCATCGAATCCCATTGCATAAAAATATGACATGATCTCTTAGATATGAAAACCAATGTCTCGAATGTTCTTTTGGAAGGTTATGTCATCAAATAAAATGAAACACAACTAATTATTAATAAAAAAATTCAATTTATTTTAAAAATAGTGCTATTGGATAAAGACACTATAAAAATTTAATAAATATTATTATTTATGGAAATATAAAATAATTTAAAACTCTATCCTCTTATGAAGTAGTCAACATCAATAGGAAGGAAAGTATAGACTCACAACATAAAACTGATGAGTAAGAACATATTTTTTGACCCTTTTTTTAAATTTTGGTTAATTTGTGTTGAACATAAAACAAAAAAATATATTAGCCTAAACATTGAAAAATAAAAAAGTTGCCTCATTTATTTTTAAAATTAATTTATTTATATTTAGAAACTAAAGTTGCATACAATGAATATTATCCTTGACTATATTTTTTTCTTTTGATAAATAGTTTCATATTTGTCATTTTCTAAGAATGTAATAGTTGATAATAATGATGATGGTTTTTGACAATCAAATTTGTCAATTTTATCCAAAGGAATTTGGTCTTCTTTATAAATACGTGTTTGAGTTTTTTCTAGGTTGTGATTTTCTTCATGATCTACATTTTTATTGGTATTTTTAGTATATTTTGGGCCATGCATTTTGTGTGTGTAGTGGTGACATGTTTCTCATTTCCTTCATAATCATATATTTAAACAATAAAATAGGTATTTTTGAGACAACATATTGAGATTTTATGAAATGACTAGAGATAAAATTACCCTAACTATTTTTTTGGTATGTAGAAGGAGATGCAAAAAATAATACCATATTCCAAGGCACCTACCTAGGGCTTCCAAAATTATTTGGACACAACTATGAAAGTGAAATTATTCTTTGCATATTGAATGTATTTCATATCAAAATTTTATATGCATTACAAATTTCTATATTTCATGATAGCTAGAACAACAAAAATCATTTTGAATACAAAAAATTTAATGGATTACTCTTTAGTTACTAGAAAAATGCAAGATTTATCGATCATAAATATGAACAATGATAGTGTATTATATTTTTAATTCTCATGGAAATGTCTTATAAATATTGTTCACTTACATTCTATACATTTTTTTAAAAATATAAGAACCTTCCATGGCCAAGTATTCTTCAAAATTCATTCAAATGCTTAATTACAACTAAGTAATGAAAATATAACTATTATAATAATTATTTATGATGAGAACTAAGCTCTATCAAATGAACATTGTAATATTATTCAAGAAGTGTCATCCATTTCATTGCATTGAAGAAGTCATTGACAAAACATTAAAACAACATATAAATAAACTTCAAAATAAAGAGTTCATGAGTTTAAAATACATAATAGATTCATAATTGCTCTTCACTATAATATAAACATAATTACATCTCCTGGGTTGTTTTGAGAAGCTAGCATGTTTGAAACAAAACTACTATGTCTAAAATGTATGTTTTCAGATGGATAATGGTGTATAATTTTTAATTAGGTACTTATAATAGTCATAGAGAATATTTTAATATCTCTAAACATTTTTTAATATATTTAATATTGATTCATTGTATTTTGTATTAGAAAACACATGTAATATTTATTGTAATGAACAACTCAAAGTCAAATACAAAAAATATGGTTGTTGTGTTTTATCAAAAACATATATGATATCATATGCTTATTTCATGTCAATCATTGCAATTCCAAACCATTTTTATTGTCTAATAGTAAAAAAAAACACAAATAATTTAATGTGTAATGATAACCATGCAATAATCATATACTAGAATAAACTTTTTTATTGATGGTAAAATAGGGTTTTAAATAGGGACCCTACACTTTACAAAGAGCATGAAATCTTGATATATAAACCAAAAAAAACATATATACATAGTTAAGGAGGAAAAAAAGACACTATATCTAATAAAACAATACAAAAATAGCTAGATCACAACAAAAAAGTAGTAGTTTGAAGATAACAACATGGACATCTCCATGCCTCACACTTTCTCCCAATTATCCATGAGATTATAAAAAGTTTTATCCATGTCCTAATAAATTTGAGGTTATTTTTGTCTATATTTGAGCCTTTACTATTTTTATCTTGCCTATTATGATGGTCTTCATCTTTCCCTTTGACCAGAGACCTGAGGCCTTCCATACTCTGAACATAGTTCTATATAGCAACCTGATTGAAATCCAAAAATAATTAGAGATTATATTTTAACCTATCATTTTCTCTTTATATATTGTCCACTTTATCTTTCAAGATTTAGAACTATAGATGTATCACCATTAAATATGCCTTGGTATAGAAAATTCCATAATTCTGATTCATTTTGTGTATAGTCTCCTTAAATGGTCCTTCATAAATCATTGTAGAAAGGATTTACGAATGTGTACCTCATATTAAATTTATATAACATTATCTTTATTCTTAAGATCTTCAGTCAGGTTTTCCAAATGCAAATGCATTTTTTCCCTATCTTTGGGCAAATCTTTCTCTTTTTGAACATTATCAAGACCTGCACCTCTTTCCTTAAGAAGATGTAGACTTTAAAAAAACTCTTTAATTTTATTTTAATTATCCCCCAAGGTTATAGGATCTTTGTCACTCATGTCTACCTACATTACATTATCATCAAGCATTTACCCTTCCTAAAACTTCATAATCTCCTCACTTTCCCCCATATTTTCTTGCAACCTCATCTTCCTCAATATCAATAGGATTAGAATTATGGATAACCTTATTATTTTAACTTTTATTTCTAAGATTTATTTTAGACTTAGAAAACCTAGGAATATACTTCCTTATAAAGGGTCTATATGATGCAAGATTGATAGCATTAAATAACATATAAATGAGAAATATCACATTCTAGTGTAAAGGGTACTTATTTTTACCATTTTTGAAATTTAAAATAGAATTCTCCATATAATGATTTTTTTTTTAAATAAGGATCAAGGGGATTAGGTTCCAAATTAAATAAAAATGAGGAAATGATAGAAATGCACTACCATGAATTTACCCTTTAAAGTGACATACCTCATCACCTATTCCACTAAAACATTATATGGAAAATAAAATTACTCATGAAAATATCCCCCTTGATATTCAATAAGTCATTCATATTAAACTAATAATTTTTCCATCTCTTATGTATAGTCTTTTCTAGATTTAATATATTTTTTATCCTCAATCTTAAAACCTATCCCCTAGGTAATCAAGCCCTCTGTATTCTCAACAAACACATTATTTAAATATACCACAAGATCCTTACAACTTGATGTAAAGTTATTTTAAATGTGATCATTTTGTCCCTCAATTTTGTCTATGAATATGTTTAGACTAATAGTATGTAGGATCTCCAAAACTTGAGCATTCTTTTAAATTTTCGCAAATGATAACTGTTCAATCCTATTCAATCCACATCTATTTTTTTGAGAATGAGTGTAAACATAGGTTAAAAAGGAATGAAAAAAAAAACTTATAAAATAGGGGAGATGATTGATAATATATTTATAATTAGTGGATGATTGATAATATCATTCCAACACATGTGAAGGAAGATCTAGGGCAACACATCATAACATTCACACTTATTGTCATCACTTGTTTTATTGTCATTATTAACCCTTCCTTAGGTGTAATTATTTTAATGACAAAGAATGAAATTAAAATAAAATTCAATAATCCTTATCTATTATTTAGACCCAAAAATATCCTTTTGAGATCTCTTTAATAATAATATCATTTATATAGGTAGGAATCTCTTTGCCTTTAAACCAAATTTTAAAATATAGTACCACTACACCTCTATTTGTAAATACACTACCTATTGATTTACTTACCTATATAGATGTTGAAAATAGACCTCATTGAAGGTGTTGTCAATGCATAAAATATCTTCTATGATGTATTTAATAGTTTATATTATATGATTAAAATTACTAAAGAAATTGACTATGTTAAGAGAATCACCCTCAACTACCAGCTTGGTGCGTCCCAGATCCTTAGATAATTGTATTACCCATAAAGCCACTATATCTTCTACCAAATGGTTTATTTTAACATGCATACTTCCTTCATAATCAACCATTAAATGACCTTGTTCATATATCAAAGCTCCACCCCCATACCAAACTAGGTTTCCCTTTTGAAGACAAATCAAAATTGATTTTTAGCCATCTAGGTGTAGGATCCAACCATTTAATTGTCTTCATTAGTAAAATTTTAGGATCAATAATATTAGAATTTTCAATCATAATATTTTAGTTTTTTACCACCTCTTCTTGTTGACCAAAAGGCTATTATCTACACCATTTAATGCTTTGAAATTTATCAATGAGAAAATTCATTATTATATAAGACACTCATTTAATATGAATTTCAATTTTCCTAAAAAAATTTATTATTATATTCTTTCCAAATCCCCCATATAAGGTGGAGTAAGGCTAAATCCCAATTTTTAAGTTGTTGGCTAATGAATGGTGTTAACTAAGCAAGCCATGAATTTAGAAGAGAATAAGGATGAAAATAAATAATTTTAAACCTTTCCAAAATAAACCCCCACACCTTAAAAAGATGGGAACTCAATAAAAATATGAAAAATTGATTAATTGTTTGCCTCACAAAGGGCACATCTATTTAAAAAAACCATGCCTCTTTTACATACATTATGCATTGTTAAAATCTTATTATGAATACATATCCATATAAGGCCATTAATTTTAGGGATTATATCCTTGTCCCAAAAATTTAACCATGGAGTATCCTCATAATTTGTATGGATCTATTGATTATATCTTGATCTAACTATATAATGTCCATGTCAGGAATCTAGCCATGCTAACTCATCCTCCTTTATAAGATTAGTGATATGTATTCTTATAACAAGGACATTAATAAATATAAAAATATTTATTACTTAATCCCCCATATTATCAATTTGAATCCATTTATAACATCTTATACCATTGTGTAATTGGATATAATTAGCCACCAAAATCCCATGTTTGAGTTGGATGTGATCTAAAATTTGATGCCATGGTTCTAGTTATTTTAATGGGTTATCAATAATCCAAGAGTATTCCCATGGTCTAACATTAAAACCATTTCCAATTTTCCATTTACAACCTTTAATAAACATTTACTTATTTTTGAAAAAGAATTTCCATATAACCAATTTTATTATAGAAATTTATTCGGTGAGAAAGTTATTGGAATTATAATATATAGATATTTAGGCCATAATAAACTTACCTGCTGATTATAATCTTTGATAAATATCTATAAAATCTTAGACACAAATACTTTATTCATTAGGTTGTAATTTACGATACCAAGATCACCAATTTTTTTGGGTCTGCAAACACTTTCCTGAGAAATCAAAATGAATCTATGTTTCTCTTTTGCTCTCATCCATAGGAAAAACTTCTAAATTTTGTTCATTTTTCCTGAATCAAATTAGGCATTTTGAAAAGAGACATTAAATAAACCAAGAGTCTTTGAAAGACACTTTTTATTAACAAAATATTACTTGTTTGAGATAGAACAACTTATTTCCATCCTAATAGTTTCTTCTATAATCTATCCAGAAGTAGATTCCAAAGGTTAGTTGACATAGGACCAACAAATAGAGGCATACCCAAACACATTAATGGCAAATATTTAATCTAGAATCATAAAACTTGAGCTATCTTATTCTATCTGATGATGGGGGTCTTCACAAATAAAAATAAACTTTTTTCATTATTTAGTAATTGCTTAGAAACCTCCTCATACTTATCAATTTTTTTTTGAAACCTTTATATTTTGTAACCAAATTAATATTTAGATCAATTATATTATCCAAAAATTTATGATGAAAAGTGGGATGAACTCTAGTTGTAACATAAAAACCTTTCAATTCCCCTTACCTCTGAGCATCTAGCCTATTTATTCTAAGAGAATCTACCATTAATATGAATAAGAAGGGAGATAATGGGTCACCTTGTCTCAGACTATGCTTGATATCAAAAAAACTAGTTAGAAAACCACTAATAATTATTGTAAATATGGTATATGACACACAACTATGAATCAATAGTCTCAAACGAGTATGAAATCTAAATTTTTTTAGGACCATTTCTAAATACTCCTAGTCTACTCTATCATATGTTATTCTGAAGTCAAGGCTACATATCATACCATCCTCTTTGCTCTTTTCCATAGAGTGAATGGTCTCATAGACCACTATTATTCTATCTTAGATCTATCGCCCTAGAAAAACCCCCCTTGGTTTGTGGATATTATCTTTTTCATCAGTGACTATAGTTTAGAGGTCAAAATTTTAGTGAAGATATTGTAAATAGAATTATGAAGACTAAAAGGTTGAAAGTATATAAACACAGTATATCTAATATTTTTAGGAATCATGGAAATAAAATTTTATTAAATTCCCTTAGCATATTTATAGAATAAAACAATTCATGCACCACCTCAGTCAAAATTTCCTTAATGATGTCCCAAAAGTTTTGAAAAAACTCAATCGAGAATCCATCTAATCCTGGAGTGTTGTTTTTATTCAAGATAAACACCATTACTTCCACCTCTTCCATCATCACAAAATTTATAAGATTTAAATTATCCAAAGTGGTAACCAAATATGGTACTCTCAATAAAAATGTCCACCCTTAATTTTGTTTACAAATGAATTAGCAGCAAATAACTTCTTGAAGTAAATTACAACTTCATTCTTGATAAGAAGAGGATTTGAAACTTGGACACCTTACTCTATAATTATTTTTTAAATTTTATTGTAAATACTAAAACAAATACATATGGAATTTTTTTCTATAAAGCTCTTCTTTGATCCAAATGGCTCATGAATTCTACCTCTAGAAAGATTCCTCATGAGAAACTAGGGTGTGATGCTCACATATTAGACTATTCTCTCTAGTTAAATTTTCTTCACTCAAACCATTCTTAGCTAAAATATATCATAATTAGTATAAATTAGTTATTATCACCTATTTTTTATGGAATATATTACTAAAAGTATATTTATTCCACCTCCCAATACATCTCTTAACATTTTTTAAGTTTTTTTTCCAAGTTAAACATGGTTAAACCTTGAGTATCTATATTCCACCATTCCTTGATTCTATCTGGAAGATCAAGGTGAGAAAACCACATGTGCTCAAATTTAAATAGAGTTTTATCTGTCTTGATTCTATTATCCAAATTTAGAAGGAGGGGGTTATGATCTGATCCTATTCGAGGTAAAAATAAAAGACAAAAGTCTTGAAGAGTAGCTCGTCTATAAAAATAAGGACACAATATAATCTAAGCTAAAAAATATTTTATCCTAGCCATATATTTGACTATGCAAGGGGGTTTCCACTTATCTCCACATCAAATAGTCCATTAATGGAAATTAATTTTTGTTAGGTTGTGGAGCTAAAAGCTTCACCAGGATGCAAACAGGAGAAGTTAAGGAGGATCTAGAGATGCGGGGAGTTACAGATTCAGTTGCAGGAAAAATGGCATCGGTCTGATCAACCGACGTTGGTCAGATAGCAAGAGGAAGCAACCGGCGTCAGTTACCAGTCAGCCGACATTGGTCATGAAGGTGCCGACGTCGGTAGCCTGTGTGAGAATAGGCAGTTCACATGACGAATCTGGGAGAGTCTAATTTTAGACTGTTAGTTTGCATGTTGAAGGCTAATCTTAGTCTTGAGTTGCGAGTCTAATTATTGTAATTAGGTTGTCTAATTATTGTAAGCATGAGATCTATATATGGACTCATGGGCTGTATTGTTAGTGTGTGCTAGAAAGCCATAGAGCTTTTAGAGAGAGCTAGTGTAGCTCCTCCTAGTTCCAAGGGTTGCTGAGTGTGTATGATCAGGGAGAGTTGCAAGGTCTGCAAGGTCAAGGAGCTGATCCACTGGAGTACTGGTTGAAGAATCATAAGGACTTGGTGAGGCAAGGACAAGGGTTCTTCAGGGGTGTAGAGATATCTACATGGTGAGTAAGGTCTAGTGATTTGTAGGTAGCAGTAGAAAGCAGGAGATCTACTTGGAGTACGGTTGTGTACTTGGTGAACTGGCAACGTGTTACTGACTAGTTGGAGAGGTGAACATCAATTCTATATTGGAGTTGATTGTTGGGACCGAGAGAGAGAGGGAAGAAGATCTTAAGGTGTGGTGAACCTTTGAGGTGGAGGAAGAAGTGGCATCTTCCTTATTGTATATTCTTCTATGTATGTAATACAATTGTGTATTGTCTCTTAATTCCTATGTTGTTTCATATTTCTAGTTACTTATTGATTTTGGTATAATTTCGTGTTTAGTTGCTAATACGAGAGGTAATCATATGAGCTCTTATTGTGGTGGAGCAAAGATCTTGACAAGTGGTATCAGAGCCTTGGTTGTAGGTTCAAGAGCTGATACCAACAAGTGGTATCAAAGCTTTTGGTTGGGTTGACTAACAGGTGGTTTCAGATCTGGTAGTGTTTTTTGATTATAAGTCACTCACAGGGGTTTCAGATTGAGTGGGAGTATAGCAACGGCAGAAGATAGTAAGCTACGAATGGAGAAACTGAATAGCACGAATGGTTGGATTGATGGAAAGAAAGAGCAGGTAAAAAGAGATTGTTGGTCGGTAGCAGATCAGCTGGTGGAAGCATATGTTGCAGGTAATATTGCACAGGGTGTTCTGGATAAATTGGAATCTTTGTTTACAGATTCTTTTGCCTCTTTCCATGCAGCCCAAAATAGAGCATCTTTTCATGGGTATGTCTTTGGAGACTTTGGAGAGATTTATTTAGGGGTTGGAGAGCCTTGTCAGATTATTGACGAAGGGGAAGTGAAGCTGAAATTACAGATGGATGACTCACAGTGGTTGGAGGAAGTCATGCAGGTACCAGTCTTGGAGATGAGTCTAGTTTCTTCAGGAAATTTGGGTGATGAGAGATGCACTTTAACTCTCACAGTGGATACACTTGAATTAGATGATGGTAAGAAAGTAGGTATCCTTTATCTATCTACTTATATTACTGATTCACCTTCTGTTGCAGAGATGTGGCTTCATGGGCTTGGCCACATATGTAGGAGGAGAATGTAGGTTTTGAAGCGAAAGTCAGATGTCTTTGACAAGCTAAAGAACTGGAAAGCCTTGGTGTTCATGGAGGAGATGACAGATAGAGATCAGGTGAGGAGACTGAATCATTCTGAGCAGAGCAGGGTTGAGTTGATTAGGATTTTGATCCATGGAGAGCTCACGGGTAAAAAGTTGTCACTCACAGACGAACACAGGTACCGGCATCGATTAGACAGTAACCGACGTCGGCTGCAGGAAGACTGACGTCGGTCATAAGGACCGACGTCGGCAGGAGGGACACCAGCATCGGCCAAGGAAATGATGTCGGTAGTCAGGTTCAGTACAGGAAGCTGACATCGGTCGGAAACAGACTGGGAGATGGCCGAGATCGGTCACTGGAATGGATAGTGGGCGAACAGTAAGTCTCAAACGCTCATGTCGAGGTCAGGATTGGTAAGTGAACCTCATATTCATTGTTCACCTTATTTATATTGCTTATTGATGGTCAAGAACCAGGAAGATGGAAGAAGCAATGCAGGTAGAATCCAGATACAGTGGGAGCTTGGCATGGATGAGGAGTGTGAGTCCTTGGAGAAGAACCAAAAAGGTATTTGTTGGTAGATTTGTCAGCTGGAAGTAAGCACTGAGAGACAGAATGGATTCCTGAGATAAATAAGAGAGTGGATGGATACGAGAGACAGAAGGCCAAGGCATATGGTCTTGAGGAAGCTGCAGGACAGTGGTATAGGTTTGATAGGTGGATGACTAAGCATGACTTCAGTCAATGTCAGTGTAACTATTGTGGTTTTATCTTACCAGGTGGATGGTGATTGCAACATCATCTTGTTACTGTATGTGGGTGATTTACTAGTAGGTTTGTACATACAGGGATTTACTGAGCTAAAGGTAAGGTTAGTTCAGAGGCGTGTCATGAAGAATTTGGAGCAGCAAAATTCTTTAGCATAAGAGACATGGAGATTTTATCTCTAGTGGGAGCTGATGTGAAGACGGTGTTGGCGGGGTTCATGATGCAGGATGCAGAATCAGAAAGCACACCAAGGGCTAGACAGTTTAAGCTTAGCTTGAAACAGGGTTCGAAATCACATGAGGTCTAGTGTAGACCTAAGCGTTTTCCCAATCAGTGGGGGTTGTCAGAAAGTATGGAGCCAATTCGAGGAAGGAGTACTGGAGGGCAGTTCAGTGGGACTAGCAACAGGGTTTCTTGTTATGCAGGGTCAGGTTCTTCACTACATGGGTATGTAGGTTCGGATGCGGTAGGTTACTTAAATGACAGGTGTAGCATCACAGGTTGTGTGGTGGTCGGTCTTCAGGGTTGATCTTGAAGAGGAATACAAGCCAGGGAATAATTTAGACGGTGTACAGGTACAGGTATAGGTGCAGCTATTTATCTCCAAGTGGGAGATTGTTAGGTTGTGGAGCTAAAAGCTTCACCAAGATGCAAAGAGGAGAAGTTAAGGAGGATCTAGAGATGTGGGGAGTTGCAGATTCAGTTGTAGGAAAAATAGCATCGGTCTGATCAACCAACATCGGTCAGATAGCAAGAGGAAGCAACTGGCGTCGGTTACCAGTCAGCCGACATCGGTCATGAAGGTGCCGACGTCGGCAGCCTGTGTGAGAACAGGCAGTTCGCATGACGAATCCGAGAGAGTCTAATTTTAGACTGTCAATTTGCATGTTGAAGGCTAATCTTAGTCTTGAGTTGCGAGTCTAATTATTGTAATTAGGTTGTCTAATTATTGTAAGCATGAGATCTATATATGGACTCATGGGTTGTATTGTTAGTGTGTGCTAGAAAGCCATAGAGCTTTTAGAGAGAGCTAGTGTAGCTCCTCCTAGTTCCAAGGGGTGCTGAGTGTGTATGATCAGGGAGAGTTGCAAGGTCTGTAAGGTCAAGGAGCTGATCCACTGGAGTACTGGTTGAAGAATCATAAGGACTTGGTGAGGCAAGGACAAGGGTTCTTCAGGGGTGTAGAGATATCTACATGGTGAGTAAGGTCTAGTGATTTGCAGGTAGCAGTAGAAAGCAGGAGATCTACTTGGAGTACGGTTGTGTACTTGGTGAACTGGCAGCGTGTTACTGACTGGTTGGAGAGGTGAACATCAATTCTATATTGGAGTTGATTGTTGGGACCGAGAGAGAGAGGGAAGAATATCTTAAGGTGTGGCGAACCTTTGAGGTGGAGGAAGAAGTGGCATCTTCCTTATTGTATATTCTTCTATGTATATAATACAATTGTGTATTGTCTCTTAATTCCTATGTTGTTTCATATTTCTAGTTACTTATTGATTCTGGTATAATTCTGTGTTTAGTTGCTAATACGAGAGGTAATCATATGAGCTCTTATTGTGGTGGAGCAAAGATCCTGACAATTTTGTTAAATCTTTTTTATACTCTCCATAAAAACCTGATTACCTCCATTCTTATCACTTGGAAAAAGGGGATCATTAAAATACTCAACTACCATCAATTTTATTTCACCATGAGTCATTCTAAAATCTATAATCTCCTTCCATGGTATTTTTTGAGCTATTGATGAGTTGGGAGAATATACATTAGAAAGGATTTAAGCCAAATCTTATTTTTATCTATAAATAAAACTACCAAATAATTCTAATTTTTAATAAACATACCATCATGAAGATCATTATCATCCCAAAAGATATCTAATCCTCCTAAATCACCTAAGGAGATAACACTAAAAAAAAATTCATCCTTAAAAACCTTATTTCTAATCTCCTCTACCATTTTCTCTTCCACTTTAGTTTTCTGAATGGTTACTATCAAAGGCAAATGATTTATTCTAATGTTTATAAAAGTACTATGTTTATTTTAATGATTCATTCCCCTTATATTCCAAATTATAGTCTTCATTTTCAATGTCTAAGAGGAATTTTTAAATTTATAAGTTGGATCTTAGCCTAATTTCCCTCTGTTGTCCCCTTTTCTATCTTCCATCTCCTTATTTTTACCTAAGATAATTTACATAACTTTTTTAAAGATCCAACATATGTTCATATAAGAGGAATTTATAATTTGGTTGGAGTCACATATTTTTTCTCTTTGTCATTTCTCAAACACAGAGAAGACAGAATTGGAAATTCTCTAAAGGGTTTGTAAAACAACTTTTTATTTATTTTCTTCCTTAAAAGGCTCATCTTTATCCACCTTAAAATTCTCCTTACAGTTCGAGGAATTAATTTGTTGTTATGTGCATAATATCTCTTGCACATATTCAAAATTGCCTTCCAATAATTTAAAGAAATGAAACTTATTTTGTAGCACTAGGATGACCTTTGATTTAAAATAATCAATCCTTTCTTATGAATTTCTTTCTTGATCTGAACTAAAAATGTACTCCATGTAATTAACTCCCTTTTCCAGACTTTCCTTCTTTGAATCCACATTTTTCTTTAAATTAATCTAGAATTCTTCTTCTTTTTAATTTATTTCATGATTCTCTAATGATTTATCAGGATTTTCTAAGTGAGAAATTATTTCAATATGGGTCTCTTGAACATCCAAAAAAAACATTTTGATCATCCACAAAGGGGAGACTCAAGACTAGTTAGATCTCTTCCCCTCTAGTACTAAAATTTGCATTTTATCCTTCTATATCATTTGTAACTTGTTTTTGAGTAATTTGATTTTATTTTAGTACCAAATTATCCTTTGTTTCATTCCCACTATTATAATGTAACCTAGTTGGTATATTTTAAACTTTATCTTTTTGTTTTACAAAGCTTGAATCTCTTTTTTAGGTATATAATTATTTCCTTTATTAATAAATTATGGGTAGAATTTTGTCATATGACCCAATTTTTTACACCCTTCACATTTAAGAGATAAATTTTCATACTCAATTTTTTAAATCCATTCTCCCCTAATGGAATTCAAAATCAAAAAAGAGGGAAGTTCTTGATTCATAAAGGCATTTACAAAAAATCTAGCATGGATTAACTTAGTTTTTGATTTCATTATTGCATCAAATAAAATTATATGACCAAAAAAAATTAGTATACCAATAAAATATCCTCTTCCCAAAATTTAAAAGGAAGTCCTAGAAGTCTTACCTAAATTGGCATAAGGTTTATGTTCTCTTTATCTTGATTAAACCTTGGATTCTATTTTCTTAGAAATAGGCTAGATCTCCCCATGAACCATGGACCTCCTACTTAAATTTAGGCATAGTCTTCTTCATTATTAAAATGAATAAGGAAAAATCCATTAGAAAATACCCATATTTCCATGTGTCCTTTAAGCATCCATTTTCTTATGGCCCACTATTTGAAAACATTAATGTTCTCTCTAACACCAAGAAAATTAATAACCAAAGTAGTGACCAATCTTAAGGAATATCTACTTATGAGTGAATCTAAATATTGGATATGAAATCCCCTTGCGTATTTATAAACCATAATATCCTAATTTATAGGTATTATATAATTCTCACCCACTTTGCCTTTGAGTTTTTTAGCCCAAAATATCTTACCTTAAATGGGACCAGTGCTTGTAGACTTATCTTTATCTAACACATCCTTTAATGTTTCCTTATTCTAACTACTAATTTGTGGGCCCAAACCATCTTGCATGTGAGATTTTTTGTCCTTGATGATCTAGGTGGATCCATGTATTGTTCTATTTTTCAAAGTTCTTCAAATTTAGTTCAAATCATTTACACACATTGTAGTACTCATCGAGAGATTTCTATCACTTTTTGCGGTTCAAAAAATGGAGTCTGAATGCTCAAGATATAACCACTTAAAGAAATCATGTGACAGGGATGTCAAAAATGATGTGGCACAGTCGAGGAACACCAAGTGGACCAATCTCCATTTGACACATGGCAAATAATTAAGGGAAAAAAAATTGTTAGGTATTTTATTTGATACACATGATATTTGACCTTTTCAAAATCAAAATAGGCACCAAACATCCACGCCACAAACATTAAATCATCTCCCTCATTCCAAGGCATTTGAATAGGCTAGGTGGCATCCAAATTTGGTGCCCAAATCTTTCTCATTTGAAATCTTCAACAAGTTTACTATTTAAAGCATGTAAAACAACCACACCTAGCAAATGTGGGACTAAAAGCCTTGGTTAAAGCATGCCCATGGAGGAAGGATGCCCTTGCCCACTTCCCTAGGGACCTAAAAAGGAGGAGGAGAGATTGGAACTTGAGACCTAGCACCTAAAAGGCTAAGGTCTTGACTGCTTCAGCCACGGTAGCTGAAATGTTATAAAAGGGAGTAATATTCACTTGTATTGACACAGATTTCTGACTGTGTAAAGAGAATTAAGAGGATTAGAGCCTTATTTTTGCCTTGTACAGACTTAGGATTTTGTTTTTAGGTCTAATAGAAATATTTACAGGCAAATAAAGATTAGAGAAGGTGAAATTGAGGATTTGTAAAGGTTTTTGAATCCATTTGTTACACCAACTTAATAGAATGGTCCTCACTATTGGGCAGACCTGGAGATGTAGGCTATTGAAGCCGAACTCCATTATCAATTCGCTAGTGTTATCTTTGATTTTATTTGATTATTATTGCATTCTGATCTTCATTTTAATTTTAATTTTAATTTATTTATGCAAATTAAACACAAGAAATTGAAAATTTAAAGGATCTCATAAACATGAACAAGTGATTTTTGAATGTAATACACTTGTATTTTTCAGTTTACAGATCAGATTTTTGGTATCAGAGTGGTTGTTATTTAACAGTGATGATTAGTGTATGTTGACAAGGTCTAAATCCCAAAAAAGGGTGAAGGAAAACTCATTGAGTATAATCCAGAGATTGGTTTAAGGCGTGCTTCAAGAATGGCCGAAGAAGAGATGGAATTCGAACAAGCTTTCCATCGAGCTTTCATGGACATGAGATGCATGGTTGAAGAACTATACTGTGACAAACAAAGGAAATTTGAGAATGGAAAAGAAGGTGATTCACGAGAATCAAAAGGTAAAGAAACAAAAAAACCTTTTCCATCGGATGATGGTAAAAAAACTATAGAATCTCTCCCTTCACTAAAATTGGATATTAAGTTTGAATTACCAATGTTTAATGGCAAAGTTGATGCTAAAAAGTTGGATAATTGGGTAAAGCAGATTGAAGTTTATTGTAGAGTCCAAAAGATTGCAGGGGATGAGTCAAAAATTCATTCGGCTACTCTTCGTATGGGAGGTACAACTCTCATCTGGTAGGAGAGTGAGTTGAAGGAAGCTAAGCTTTAAAAAGGTAACTCAATTTCTACTTGGAATGAATTTATTGAAGAACTCAGATTGCAATTCTATCCTTTAGACTATATGCAACAAGCCATGATGGATTGGCAAAGTTTCAGATAAGGAAAAGGCCAAAGTGTTCAAGATTATACACAAGATTTTAGGAAAAAAGCTTTACTTTTGAATGTTCCTCTATACACACAAGAAACACTGCTAAAATATATAGGTGGGTTGCATAGTTACTTAAGACATATGATTCTTATGTTCAATCCCACTAATTTAGATGAAATATGTGTTCAAGCCACTCATTTAGAGGCTAGAGGAAAACAATCAAAAGAATCTTTTCCTAAAGTAAAAAGTAAGCAATCTAATGTTAAGCATTCCAAAGGGGAAAGTTCATCAGGAAAGGGTAAATAGAAATTCACTTATACTATTAAAAAAGAAGGAAAACCATTTTGTAATCATTACAAGAAACATCATGATGCGTCTAAGTGTTGGAAACTACATCCTGAGTTAAGGCCTAAAAAGTTTCAAAAGAAAGAAAAGAAGGCTAATGCTATGGTTTAGGACTTAGGATCAGATTCAGGTGATGAAACTAAGATCACAGTTATGGGTTTACATAATGATTTTTCTCTTTCAGTTTCTAGCACTAAGTCATCAAATGATACATCTTCTTCTAGACAAAATTTGTGCATGTTGATAAAAAAAGAAATGAATTGTTCCACATTAGAGTTGTTTCAAAGCATACTAAGATTGACACTCTATTTGATAGTGGTTCACAATCAAATTTAATTTTTGAAGAGGTTGTTAAGAAGCTAGGCTTACAAATCAATCCCCATATGAAGCCTTATCCACTAGGATGGGTGTGTGACAATGCGAAGCTACAAGTCTCACAAACTTGTAGGCTAAGGTTTGCCATCACATCCAAGTTTGTAGATGAGGTTGAGTTGGATGTTGTTCCATTGGACATATGTGGGATTGTTTTCGGAAGCCCATATCTTTATGATAGAAAAGCAATATTCTATAGAGAGGAGAATAAGTACTTGCTTGTTAAGGATGGCATTGAATATATAGTTAGAGCACATCACATTAGAATGAGTCTTTCCTTGGTTACAGTAAGGAAAATGAAAAGACTAGTTAATTCAAGCAAGACTTTTTATCTCGTGTTGATTAAGTATAAGGAAAAAGAATATTCTAAAGCTTTGGAAAAGTGTGATCCTAGCCACAAGAATGAATTGGTTGAAATCATTTCTACTTATGATGATGTATTTTGGGATCCTAAGGGCTTACCTCCTAAAAGGGGAGTTCAACATGAAATTCAGCCATTGCAAGATTTTCCTCTCCCTAACATTGGCATGTACAGGTTATCAGTGGTGGAAAATGAGGAAATAAAGAAATAGGTAATGGATTTATTGGATAGAGGTGTTATTTATCCAAGTTCATCTCCTGTTGGTTTGCCAATTATTTTGGTGCCAAAGAAAGATTTCACTTGGCGAATGTGTGTTGATTTTCGTGCTTTAAACAAAATTACTATAAAGAATCGTTACCCTCTTCCTCATATAGATGATTTGTTGGATCAATTAAAACATGTTATTTATTTCACTAAGCTGGATTTGAGAAATGGATATCATCAAGTAAGAATTAATGAAGGTGATGTATGGAAAACTGTGTTTAAGACAAAATAGGGATTGTTTGAATGGCTTGTTATGCCTTTCGGGTTGTGTAATGCCCCGGATACATTCATGAGATTGATGAATGATGTTTTTAGATAGTTCCTTGATGATTTTGTTATAGTTTACTTAGATGATATATTTATTTTCAACAAGTCATGGGAAGAGCATGTGATCCACATTAAGAAAGTCATGGGTGCATTATGAAGGGAAAAACTTTATCTGAAAATGTCAAAATGTGAATTTGGCAAGACCTCTTTGATATACTTGGGTTACATTGTAGGACATGCCGAATTAAAAATTGATCCTGCAAAAGTGGCAGTCATTGTTAATTGGCCTACACCCACTAGCACAATTGAGGTTAGGAGTTTTCTTGGTGTAGTATAGTTTTGGAGGAAGTTTATTGCTCAATTTTCATATATTACATCACCTTTGCATTCTTTGACAAGTGTGAAATAGATATTTTAGTGGGGAGGTAAACATCAAAAAGCCTTCAATAATTTGAAAGAAAAGATAAGTACTACTCTAGTCTTGGCACTTCCTAATATATAACAACCATTTGAGATCGAGATAGATGTAAGTGAGTATGTTATGGGAGCTATCAGGGTTTGTGAAACACCGGAAGCATACAATTGATTACCAAATACCAAGCAACTATAATATGCGGAAATAACCAGATTCACCAAGTAACTAGAATTCAGAATAACACAGCATATGAGAGACAATACACAACTTGTATTAACACTTTATACAGAAAAGAATACAATAAAGAAGATGCCACTTCTTCTCCACCACCTCTTCAGAGGCTCGCTACACCTCAAGTGAACAGTAATTCTTCTCCCCAAAGCTCTCCCTCTCACAGGTCCCAACACCCAACTCAAATACAGAGTTGGTGTTCACCTCCCATGCTCCACGCACACCACAAGTGCTCCACGCACTCCACAAGCACTCCACGTGCTCCACAAGTACTCAAGGTACTTCAAGTAGATCTCCCATGAATCTGCAACAACCTGCAATTCAACAGACCATACTTATGGAAGGAACTCCCTTGCCTTCCTCTTGCTCTATCCGAGTACACACCTGTACTCCAAGTAGATCCTACCTGATACTGTTCCCTGTTGTGTTGCTGTCTATATGACCTTGCACACCTGAAAATCAAACAATGGTTCTACTCACCTGTGAACCTCGACCTTGCACACACATACACCTACAGATCAATGATCTTACTTACCATGTAGATCTCCTATATAGGCCATGCAACTGTGACCAAGATCCTACACTCCTGAAGAATCCAGCTGACTCTCCAAACCAGCACCTACACCTGGTACTGTGGAACTAGGAGAAACCCACTTGCTCACCTCACACACAGAAGGAACAAACTTTGTTCAACTCAAACTAGAACACTTTTCCAATACAACCATGACTCTATTATATAGATCTCATCAAACAATAATTAGACATCTAATTACAATAATTAGATCCACAGCTCTCAGTCTATAATTAGACCTGATCATGCAAACACTTGGTTCATTAGCTAACTGCCCATAATTAACTCGCAGTCAAACCACACAAGTGACCGATGCTGGTCCCTATCCGCCTGGGGGTCGCCGACGCCGGCCGATCTCTGACCAACGTCGGTTGCCTTCCTGCCTTATCCTACCGACGTCGGTTGGCCTGATCGATGCTGGTGTCTCTGACACTCAGCAACTCCCTGCAACCTCCTCCGTGTCTGCATCAGTGAAGCTTTTAGCTACACAACCTAACAATCTCCCACTTGGAGATAAATAGCTGCACTGTACCTGTACCTATACTCTGTCTAATCTATTTCCTGGTTTGTATCCCTCTTCAAGCTCCCACCTGAAGACAACCCACCACACATCCCATGGTGTACCACCTGTCATCTGAGTACCTTGCCACATCTGAACCTACAACACCTGTAGTGAAGTCCTGACCCTGCATAGCAACACCTGCTGTCGGTCCCTCTCAAAAAACCTGAGAACCCACTTCCCCGAATTGGCTCCCAACTCTGACAGCTCCCACTGCATGGAAAAACTTAGGTCTATACCAGACCTCATGTGATTTTAGACACTGTACCTGTCCAGCCCTTAGTGTGCTCCGGCTCTGCATCCCGAACCTTGCCAACACCTGATTCACATTAGCTCCCACTCGAGACAAAATCAACCTATGATCTCCATGCCTCCCATGTCAAAGAATTCCGTTGCTCCAAACTCCTCCTGACATGCCACTAAACTAATCTTACCCTTAGCTCAGCAAAAACCCTATATGTACACCCCTGCTAGCTAGCATACTATCCACATATAGCAATAGAATGATGTCATGACTCATCATCCACCTGGTAAGACAAACCACAGTAGTTACCTGACACTGACTGAAGCCATGCTTCATCCTCCACCTGTCAAAACCTGTACCACTGTCCTGCAGCTCCACAAGACCATATACCTGGTCTTTCGTCTCACGTATCCGTTCTCTCTATTCTTCTACTAAGGAATCCATTCGTCTCTGTGCTTTCATCCAGTTGGCAAACCTACCAAAACTCCCGTTTGGTTCTGTATCATATCCCTGCCTAGCTCACACCTGTTTCCTGGATCCTTCCTACTATACAATCAACAACAAGTATGAAGAAGAGCAACACGAATTTGAGGGCCTACTCATGCCTTCAGTCCTCTGTATGGGTGTTTGAGACTCCTTAACAGCATGCTGTCCACCCAAAATTTGTTACAGTGACCGACCTCGGTCACTCCACAGTCTGCATCTGATCGACGTTGGTTCCATGTGTCTGTACCTAACTACCAACCTGCCAGCGCTGGTGTCCCTGCCGCTGACGTCGGTCCTCCTGACCGACATCGGTCTTACATACTGCCGATGTCGATCCCATGACCGACATCGGTCTTACCCTGCCTGACATCACCAACTTCGGTCTGCACATGACCGACATCGGCACCTGTCTGTTCGACGCCGGTTCTTCCTGACCGATGCCGGTACCTGTGTTCACCTGTGAGTGATGACTTTTTACCCGCGAGCTCCTTTGAATCAAATCCCATGTCCAAACTGCTCTGCTCAGAAGTATCCAGCCTCATCCACTGGGTTCTGTCCACCATCTCCTCCAAGAACACCAAGGCTTTTCAGTTCTTAAGCCTGTCAAATCTGTCTTCCGCTTAAGAACATGCATCTCCTTCCTGCTCATGTGACCAAGCCTACGAAGCCACGTCTCTGCAATAGAAGAAGAATCAGTAATATAGACAAGTAGATAAAGAGTACCTGTCTTCTTACCACCAGCTAATTCAAGTGCTACTGTTGTGAGAGTTCTTGTGCATCTCTCATCACCCAATCTTTCTAAAGAAATTAGCCATATCTCCAAACCTGGGACCTGCATGACCTTCATCAACACCTGTGTGTTGGCTGCCTGCAATTTCAGCTTCACTTCCCCTTTACCAATTCTTTGGCAAGGCTTACCAGCTCCTCTACCTGGGGCTACATGGAAAGAGGCAACTGAATCTTTTATCCAAGATTCAACTTTATCCAAGAAACCTGCAAACACATCCTGTGTAACACCTGCAACATCTGTATCTTCAGTTTCTTCATGCTAATCTGCTACCAACCAACAATATCCTTTTACCTGCTCTTTCTTTCCATCGGACCGTGAGTAACCATCTGTGCTTTTCAACTCCTCCATTCTTAGCTTACTTTGATCTGTCGTTGCTCTACTCCCACTCAATCAGAAACCCCTGAGAGTGCCCTGTAACCAAAACACAACCCTGCTTCCTACAACCTTAGCTCTGATACCACTTGTCAGGGTTTGCTAAACACCAGAAGCATACAATTGATTACCAAATACCAAGCAACTATAATATGCAGAAATAACTAGATTCACCAAGTAAGTAGAATTCAAAATAACACAACATATGAGAGACAATACACAACTTGTATTAACACTTTATACAGAAAAGAATATAATAAAGAAGATGCCACTTCTTCTCCACCACCTCTTCAGAGGCTCGCTACACCTCAAGTGAACAGTAATTCTTCTCCCCAAAGCTCTCCCTCTCACAGGTCCCAACACCCAACTCAAATACAGAGTTGGTGTTCACCTCCCGTGCTCCACGCACACCACAAGTGCTCCACGCACTCCACAAGCACTCCACGTGCTCCACAAGTACTCAAGGTACTTCAAGTAGATCTCCCATGAATCTGCAACAACCTGCAATTCAACAGACCATACTTATGGAAGGAACTCCCTTGCCTTCCTCTTGCTCTATTCGAGTACACACCTGTACTCCAAGTAGATCCTGCCTGATACTGCTCCCTGTTGTGTTGCTGTCTATATGACCTTGCACACCTGCAAATCAAACAATGGTTCTGCTCACCTGTGAACCTCGACCTTGCACACATATACACCTGTAGATCAATGATCTTACTTACCATGTAGATCTCCTATATAGGCCATGCAACTGTGACCAAGATCCTACACTCCTGAAGAATCCAGCTGACTCTCCAAACCAGCACCTACACCTGGTACTGTGGAACTAGGAGGAACCCACTTGCTCACCTCACACACAGAAGGAACAAACTTTGTTCAACTCAAACTAGAACACTTTTCCAATACAACCATGAGTCTATTATATAGATCTCATCAAACAATAATTAGACATCTAATTACAATAATTAGATCCGCAGCTCTCAGTCTATAATTAGCCCTGATCATGCAAACACTTGGTTCGTTAGCTAACTGCCCGTAATTAGCTCGCAGTCGAACCACACAGGTGACCGATGCCGGTCCCTATCCACCTATGGGTCGCCGACGCCGGCCGATCTCTGACCGACGTCGGTTGCCTTCCTGTCCTATCCTGCTGACGTCGGTTGGCCTGACTGACGCCGGTGTCTCTGACACTCAGCAACTCCCTGCAACCTCCTCCGTGTCTGCATTAGTGAAGATTTTAGCTCCACAACCTAACAGGAGCTATTTTAATGCAAGGTAAGAAACCAGTTTGTTATCATTCTGAAACCTTTACAAGTGTAGTAAGAAAATATCCAACTTATGATAAGGAATTGTATGCATTGGTTTAAAGTGTTAAAAAATGGAAACATTACTTAATGGGTAAAGAAATAATAATACATATAGATCATCAGCCCTTACAGTATCTCCAATCACAAACTAAGCTACAATAGTCTAGACATTTTCGTTGGATGGGTTTCTTACAACAATTTCATCTTGTGATCAAGTATAAAAAAGGAATTTAGAATAAGGTTGCATATATGCTATCTAGCCTCATATGGTTGTTGCATCTATTATTTTACAACATGGTTCTTTGTCTCATGAAAGTTATAAAGAACAATATGTGAATGATCTTGATTTTCAGGATGTTTATAAAGACTAGATGAGTAGTAGACAAGTAGAAGAATTGGACTATCATGTACACAATGATCTTTTGTATCATTTGGGTAAACTATGTATTCCCCAAAATGAAAGGGTGCACGTGATTAGAGAAGCACATAATTATCTTATTTATAGTCATTTTGGAGTTGCTAAAATGGTTGCACATTTGAAAATGTATTGTTATTGGCCTCGTATGCAGAAAAATGTTGATAAATATATAAGGGGATGTACTCTTTGTGCCACAAGTAAACCTAGTGACAGGAAATTGGGACTTTACACTCCTCTACTTGTTCCTACTCACCCCTGGGAAAGTATCTCTATGGATTTTGTGGGGGAATTGCCTATGACACAAAGAAAACATGACTATTTATATGTGGTTGTGGATAGATTTAGAAAAATGTGTGTTTTGATTCCTTGCACTAAGCAAATTACTGGAAAAGGCACTGCATATTTGTTCTTTAAACATGTATGGGTTCATTTTGGTTTGCCTACTTCAATTATTTCTGATCAAGATTCTCAATTTATTGGGGAGTTTTGGTCAACTTTATGGGGACTAATGGACACTAAATTAAAAAAAAGCACTACATTTCATCCACAAACTGACGGACAAATAGAGGTTTTGAACCACACTATGGTACATTTGCTTAGGGGTTATAGCAATAAAAGTCCAAAGTTATGGGATGAACAATTGTGTTACATACAACATGCATATAACTGGGTACTTCATTCGTCTACTATGAAATCTCCATTTGAAGTTTGTTATGGATACTTGCCTAAATCTCCTCTAGATGTTTTCTATGGATAGGATATAGTTGTTGGTGAACCAAAAGAAGCCATTCGAGCCAAGAAGTTCATTGAACAAATATAGCTCATTCATCAGACTATTCGTACTCAATTGGAGAAAAGTCAAGCCAAGTATAAAGCTAGGCATGATAAACAACGTATTGATCACCAATTTGTTGTAGGTGATATGGTATGAGTAAGGAAAGACTGACAAGTGAAGGTAAAAAGTTGAAACCAATCTGGTATGGTCCTTTTCGGATAATGAAAAAAATTGGCACAAATGTTTTCTGATTAGATTTACCATCTTACATGCAGATTTATTCAATTGTAAATGTGGAAAATTTGAAATTGTATGAGCCTCCAATGATCATTGATCATGATGAAAGTGTATCCATTCCTTTTGTTGATGATTTTTCTCTTGAATATCCAACAGAATTACAGGAAGATACTATACTTGACAGGAATATGTAGACTTCATGAAGAGGTAATGTTGAATATCTTCATGTTGGTCTCAAAGGGATGTACCCAAGAAAGTCCAGATGGATGGAAGTCAGAAAGGTGAGGGAAAAATACCCTCACCTCATTACCAATTAATTTCAACTTTTGGAGGTCCAAAAGTTCCCAGTGGGGAGGAATGATCCAGGTGGATCCATGTACCATTCTATTTTCCAAATTCTTGAAATTTAGTTCAAATCATTTACACATTGTAGTACTTGTCGAGAGCTTTCTAGTGCTTTTTGTGGTTTAAAAAATGGAGTTCGGATGCTCAAGATATAACTAGTAGAAGAAATCATGTGACAAGGATGTCAAAAATGATGTGGCACAGTTGAGGAATTCCAAGTGGACCAATCTCCATTTGACACATGGCAAATAATTAGGGGGAAAAAAATTGTTAGGTGTTTTATTTGATGCACATGATATTTGACCTTTTCAAAATCAAAATAGGAACCAAACATCCATGCCACAAACATTAAAGCACCTCCCTCATTCCAAGGCATTTGAATAGGCTAGGTGGCATCCAAAGTTGGCACCCAAATCTTTCTCATTTGAAATCTTCAGCAAGTTTACTATTTAAAGCATGTAAAACAACCACGCCCAGCAAATGTGGGACTAAAAGCCTTGGTCAAAGCGCACCCATGGAGGAAGGATGCCCTTCCCTGCTTCCCTAGGCACCTAGAAAGGAGGAGGAGAGATTGGAACTTGAGACCTGGCACCTAAAGGCTAATGTCTTGACCGCTTCAGCCACAGTGGCTGAAATGTTATAAAAGGGAGTAATATTTACTTGTATTGACATGAATTTCTTATTGTGTAAAGAGAATTAAGAGGATTAGAGCCTTGTTTTTGCCTTTTACGGCCTTAGGCTTTTTTTTTCAGGTCTAAGAGAAATATTTGCAGGCAAATAAAGATCAGAGAAGGTGAAATTGAAGATTTGTAAAGGTTTTTGAAGCCATTTGTTGCACCAACTTAATAAAACGGTCCTCACTATTGGGCAGACTCAGAGATGTAGGCTATTGAAGCCGAACTCCGTTATCAATTTGTTGGTGTTGTCTTTGATTTTCTCTGATTATTATTGTATTTTGATCTTCATTTTAATTTTGATTTTAATTTATTTATTCAAATTAAACACAAGAAAGTGAAATTTTGAAGGATCTCATAAACATGAACAAGTGATTTTCGAATGCAATACACTTGTATTTTTTAGTTTACAGATCACTTGATGATTTTAGATTTACTTCTATCCCCATCATTACCTCTAGATCTACTATCATCCCCATTGTTACCTCTAGATCCATTGTCATCCCATCACCTCATTCCCGCTCTATGTTTTTTTTTTAAACGCTCATCCTACCCTCCCACACTCCTCTTCACTCCCCATCATAATCCTAGATTATTATGATAGAAATTTTTAATCAAGTGTTGCATCCATATTTCCAGTGGAAATAACTATAGATTAAAATAAATAAAACTATTGACATGACCTAAGCAATCAAATTAAATGCAAAGTGAGAAATAGTATTAAATGAAAACATGAAACTATACAAGTGGTGGAAGTTATAACATAGTGAATAACTTGGATACTTAAAAATATGAAAGGGTAAAAATTGAGGGATATATACCTACCTTTTTTAAGATAAAAATGTATTTAATATGTAAAGGCTAATTCACCTTTTAAATAAATACAATAAAAAAAAAAAAAACTAAAAAGTTAGCCTCTCAATCTATCTCAAATGTATAAAAACAAGTATCACTCAGGTAGGTACAAAGTTACATGTATTTTTGAGGCAAGTAATTACCTTACCCATAATATAAATATTTAATGTATCTAATGCACAATTATTGTGAACAAAAAATACAAAGTGCATAAATGAAAATTCCATCATTGCCCGTATTATGTAAATGGGAATCTAATGTTATTATTGGAAACACACTTGGATTTTTTCACATATATCAAATACATAACATGAATATATCATGTATAAATCACATTTTAATTAAAAAAATAGGGAAATAAAGAAGAATTTATTAGCAACAAAAAATTATGCATTCCACTTGTCTAAAGCTCAAGGCAAAGTTTTTCCTTCAAAGGAGTTTATGGCCTCAATATATTCAATGTGTATTTGTTGTGAAATAAAAAACAATAGAGTTATTGTACAAATGAAATCTTGATTTCACTTTTTTATCCCTCTATTCTAGGCATGTTGGAATTTATCCTCTAGGTTTGTAGTTTTGTAGTTTTTACACTTATTATTTTGAATTTCATTGGTTTGGAAATACCTAGGATGTGTAAAGGCTCAACATAATTTTTAATAGAATATTTGAAAATAAGTGTCAAAGTTGAAAAATAAATACATTGGGTAGATTATACAAAAAGATTCAATAACATTTTTTTGTTGTTAAAGGAAGTCTCATAATTCAAATAAATATGCTCTAACCCTATTTACCACAACATTTATTACACATCTCATTAATTTTTTTTAATGACTGACCGAAATACTTATCTAACATATGGGATTTTTTATATTAGTAAAAAAGGTGTTTTTTATGGCTAAAGGGAGTGCAATGCATGGAAATTTTTTGGAACATTTATAGTTTTAAATAATACATATATATTTTTTTAATGTTTGTGTATCATAAATGACCTATACCACTTGTGTTTCCACAGATATGGAATTTTCATGTCACATCATTATTGTATGTTAGCATCCCTAAATACACTCCAATATGCATAAATGATAAAATACGAATAGAACCATTAGTTAGACCCATTATCATACTGTCTCAGTGCTATAGAATTGAAACAAAATGTGCAATCATAAATTTTCAAAATGGAAAGAATTGGAAACTAGCGAATTAAAATTTATTTTTTCTATGTTAAAGTTTACCTAGATTTTTTTACATGAATTAAACCTAATAGATACCATTTTTTCCCAAATAATTTTTTTTAATGGATAAAAATAATTTTTGTTCCATGAAACAAGACATGATATGGAAATGTATAATTTTTTACACTCAATTCTATGTAAAGTGTAAATCATGGCAAGGTAATTCTAGTTACAATGATTTCAATGCATCTAGATTACTTACATTTAATAAATATAATAAACACTCTATTAAATTTCTTCAAAGTTAAATTCAAGTGTATCATAAATAAAATAAAATAACATATGTATTAAACAAGAAATCACTGATATTATGCTTGAATTCATAAACTCTAAGAAGATAAATCTTTTACTAGCACATTGTCAATGTCTTTTTTTTTGGGTGAGTTACACACCTTTAAAATTATATGACCAATTAATAGAGATTTTCCTATCTAGTTTTGAATCATACATCTAGATTGTATTTTATAAGCAAATAACATGATCTACCTATAAAATATAAACATAAACAAATGCTTGCAATAGATAATAGTCATAATACATAGATCTATGTTGTATAAATAAAACTCATAATCAATTGAATAAAATCACTACAATGTAAAGATAAATAAACAATTAAAAATTATATATGCCTAATATAACACATTTAATATAACATTAGGGTAAAAAATTAAACACAAAGAAATTGTATCAAGCATTTGTATTACACAAGAAAATTCAAACTATGTATTTCACAAGAATTACATTTTTTTGATAAGTCTAAAATGTAACATAAACATTGATTACAAAATTTTATTGTAATATATTTTAAGAACTAATAAATGGTCAAGTACATATATCAATACATGTGTTTAGAATGTGCAATTTAGTGACCTAGTGCACATGTTATCAATTACAAGGTTGTTAAAAACAAAAAATAAAGCATTGGTAAAATGTCATGCCACTCTTAAAAAAAATTAAAAAAATAAATAAATATATATATATATATATATATCTATTTTTTAAATCTATGTAATTTAACACTAGTTTTTTCCCATACAAACCAATTATTATAGATAAAAAATGCATGCACATGACCAAATCTAAGAATCAATATCTA
The DNA here is from genome assembly GCA_037957365.1 of Torreya grandis. Lineage (NCBI taxonomy): Eukaryota > Viridiplantae > Streptophyta > Pinopsida > Cupressales > Taxaceae > Torreya > Torreya grandis. The sequence continues at coordinate 1,332,816 of JARHVA010001368.1, read as the reverse complement.
TGATCAAAATAGAAAATCATTGAAGAGATAAATAATTAAAAAATGTTTAAAAATTGAATTACAATAAAAATAAGCATAAAATATTTAAGAATTGAATCAAACTCAATAAAAAATGAGAATTGACACTTTTTTGACAAGATTAAAATTTGATACTAAACATTTGCTCACACAAGTTAATTATTTTAAAGTAAATAAGCACACACATGAAAAAACATCATAACTTGTTATAGAGTCATATTTTATGCATATTTAAATAAATTTTAATGTTATAACTCATTTTTTTAATATATGTAGTACCATGAACTAATAAAATGTTTCATAAACACTAGACATGTATTCAGACAATTAAAAACATCATTGTATTTGATTTAACCTTGATGAACATATAGATGTGAACTTCTCAATTACTAATAATATGTTTATTAATATTTTAAATCATTTTTCATAATAAAATTAGATAAATTAAGAGATAAACCACATATATGTATTCAAACTTTAAAAAATTGACTAGGAATGTAAGCCCCACATTCTAAAATGTCCAATTAATGTTGATATGTTTTGATAACTACATGTTTTATAAGTAGTGTTTCACAAGTGAGTTTAAATAGACATATAAATGTAAAAAAAAGTAACCCATTTTTTTTTTTTTTAGTTTAATTACATAAAAAACACACCAAATCCATCACAGATGAGCAAAAAAAATGAATAAAAATTAAGAAAATAAAATATATTTTAAGTCAAACACATTTTTTACATGATATAATCTTCTAGTATGATATGTTTTAACAAGATATTTGTAAAAAATATATAATGGAAGAGTTCCAAATTTTTTATGAAACATGATGTATTTATTTATCCTAGTTGTTAATAGTACATATCGGTGACCACCCTCCTACATATATTGGATATACATAAAAAATATACTTTTTTGAAAGACAGTCTCATAAATCTAATTGTATTCATGACATCATGTTAGAAAATATGGTTTATAAAATATATATATTTATTTCTTTAGATATTGATAATACATGATAGACACACACTCGAGCCTTCTAGAATTTCTTGACCACAACTATGCATGTGTGATTTTCATTTGCATATTGAAGGTATTTCTTGTCAAAATAGTCAATCCATAAAAACATTTTAGATATTAGTTCAAATCTGTAATGAAATTACTAAATTAATTAATATTAATGTAATAATATACCACATAAATATTAACATAATAAGTATATCCAAAACAATAATTAATGAATGATTAGAATACTTGATAAATATGACTAAGCCACTTCGAGGGAGAAACCTCCACAATAATGAAATAAGAATAGAATTCAAAATATGATCCTCAAATACTAATTGCCTCATATATATAATCTACTTAAGCCATGGTCATACCATAGGTTGAACCTACTAAAAAAATAAGAACATAGAGAAATGTGAAAGATAATAAAAATGGTTATGTAAGCCATAAATTGGCCACACATATCCTTAGACATGTTATAGGTTAAGTTCATAACATGCCACTCCCATTAAAAATAATGATTCCTTCAATTTTAAACAAATTTAGATGTTAATTCAAGAGAGATTAATCCTCTTGTGTTAAATATTCATATTTCAAATTCTTTTACTTGATCAAATACTCCTTAATCTCTCTTATTCTTATTCTTTTAGTGTGTATGAAGTATTTTATCAGGTTCAAGGACTCACCTTCTTCATCTAATTCTGGTAACTCAATCTAGGCAAAAAATCTCTATCTAATTTAATTTTTTAATAAAGATAAATGAAATATGATATGTATGTGAGTGGACTATGGTAGTTCTAGCTTGTATGCAACACTACCATTTTTTTGTAGGATCTTATAAGGGCCATAATACTTAGAATAAAAATATATGTACTTTTATTTTTGCTTCATAGACATATACTTATATGGTTTTAAGCATAAAAATACCCAGTCACCCATGTCAAAATTAATCTCACTATTGTGTTGATCCACTTGAAAATTCATTATATTTTTTTTCCATTTTTGAATTCTCTCTCATAGTAGCTAGTGCCTCCTATTGATGTTGAATATGTTCTTCAAAATATTGAACCTTGGGTTTTACCCTTAAGGTTGAAGTGATGGAGGGGTATGATAACCATAAAGTGCCATAAATGGAGACATTTTGGAAAAGGTATGGAAGTAAGTGATATACCACCATTTTATTAGTGACAACCAATGAACCCATAATTCTTGTTTAACCAATGCAAAAAAAATGAAGATACCCTTCTAGATATTTATTGACCACTTATGTTGTCCTATTAGATTAAGGATGATTTGATGAGCTATGAGCTAACTGGGTAACCAAACAAGATAATAAATTAGTTTAAAAATTATTGGTAAATATGGGATCATGGTTGCTTAAAATCATTTTTGGAGTACCATGTAGCTTTTGAACTATATCTAAAAAATGGTAGCTACTTTAATGGATAAAAATGACTGTGACAAGGAGAATAAATGAGCATATTTTTTGAGCCCATACACAATGACCATGATGAAATTTTTACCTCCAAATATCATCAACCTTTTAATAAAATCCATAGAAACCTCTTCCCATATTTTGATATGAATGGATAAAGGATATAGAAAACCTTGACTCTTAATTGTTTTACCCATATTTTGTTGATACACCATGCATTCAGCCAAAAAATTATATATATCCCCTTTATTTTATTCAAAAATAAATCATGATTAATTCTTTAATAGGTTTTCAAAAAATTGAGTTCCCCCTATTGGAGATGCATGAAGCTCCTTAAGGATATAGTCCTTGAGGATAGATTATTATATAGGTATAATCGATATTTATACCATATTGCATTCCATTTACAATAATTTTTTTAAGAATCATAAGAAACCTATTGGAGATTATGAATAAGTACCTATTTATCCGTCTTATTATCCCATTTTTATCTTAGCTCTTCCAACCAATATGCCTGCCAAATGGTCATTGCACATAATAATGTCTTAGTGGATTTATCCCTCATGTATAACACATTTACTAAAAACATTATTTTTTTATTTCTTATATATTATTTAAATTTCATATCCCAACATTTTATTCACCCATTATTTTTGTTCTTTTAATGAAATTATTATTCTAAAAAATAATTTAAGCCATCATAATTAGTCTTTACCTTAGAATGTTTACCTATCAGATAAAGTCTATGTTTCTTGACTACATAAATAATATAAAGCATATATTTATCATAGATTATATTTATCTTATTTTACCCTTGATTTTATGAATCTAAAATTCAAATTTTATTACTTCATGAATGAATAGGACCCCCATACCGTATCCTAATGCATCACATTCAATTTGTTTTTTTGGAAAAATTAGTACTAGCTGAAATTGGGGTGGTGCACATAACCTTCTTTAGCTTCTCAAAGGCCTTGGTAGTTTTTGAATTTGAATGGAATGATTAATTATTAAATAAATTATTATTTTCCATAAATTTTCAAAAAAATTATAATAAAATTTTAGCCCCAAAATCCCTCAAACATTCTTTAAGGTTTTTGGCACCTACCACTCGATCATAACTTTGATCTTTTAGGGTATACTTTGGCTCCTTAATTTTAAATAATATGACCCAAGTAATCCACCTCTTAGAATCAAAAAACACATTTAATTTTTTTTTATTAAATCATATGTTGTGTTTCAAATATTCTTCCCAAGTTTTGTTGTATATTATGATGTCATCAAAAAACACCAACACAAACTTCCTCAAAAAATTGCCTAAATACAATGTTCATTAAAATAGAAAATGTAGATGGTGCATTTGTGATACCAAAATAAATGATGAAAATATCGTAATGGCCTTCATGAGTTATAAAATTTAATTTATGAATATCCTCATCTATAATCTAAATTTGATGGTACCTAGAATGAAAAACTATTTTTTTTAAAAATAAACAACACCATGTTACTTTTGAGTCTTTTTTTGTCTTACCTTCCCATATAATTTTTATCCATATTTAATAACTTACATATATCTTTATATATTTTTTATTATGATACAATATATTTTATGTTTGTCTTCCCTAAACTATATCAGCCAACACCATACAATTTCAAGTCTATCTCCTATCACTATATTATATCAACCTAGTTGATATAATACTATATAGACTAACATAATCCAATTGTATTAGCTTAGGTGATATATTAGGTTTAGATATCATGGATATTTTTTGAATTGAATCCATATATGTAGGCATCATATTTTATTCCAAAATGTATATCACATTCATACATTCTAGTTACACTCACATTTTTTATCCTAAGTAGTATTTAGAGGATTTAGAAGCTTACAACCTCATCTTGGAAATCTAGTATTGTAGCTTCTTTGGATATCAATAAAATAATTCAAAGGAGAACCTAACTAAGGATACTTGTGTATTAATCTTAACATTTTATGTATTTAACCTAAAACATCTCTTTCAAAGTCTTACTTGAAATAGAGGGTAAGATTGAAGCATTGGCGATTCCACTCAAATGAAAGTATTTATATCCTTACACTCTTTCCTTTACTTAGTAGATTAGATATTATTTGGTTTATTAATTTTTGAATGTATTTGTGTGTTATTTATTATTATATTCCTTATATAAAATAATTATATATATATATATATATATATATATATATATATATATATATATATATATATATATAGAGGGTTGCTTAGGCTTTTCATTATCACCTTATGTTGGATAGACCCCCATTTGGTTAACCATTTTTCATTACCTTATTTATAACTAATTACAATCATTTAATTTAATTTCACCTTTAAAATCATTACTAAAATCACTTACCCATAATGGATTCCTAATGAGAGGTATACCTCATGTCATATGCTTAGGATTTGGAGTCCTTTCCTCTTGATATTTGGGTGTGGATTACCCTCTGTTAAGTCTAAAGTTATTTTATATCCTTACCCAATCATAAAAGTATAAATAGACTCTATTATTATGAAATTATTAAAGTTTTATTCTATTAAGATAAATATGATAGTTATAGATCATTATATCTCATGCATACATTATGCTTAACTTGATGTGAACATCATCCCACCTCTGGTTCAATTATTTTCACTTTTTTATTTTTTTTCTTCTTAACAACATCTTTACAACCATCATATATTTTTAACTCAACTATATCATCCAACCTGATAAAGTATTCTTAGATTTAACAATTATATCATCAAAATCAATAAATTTATCAATTCTTTATAAAATTCATCAGCCAACCCTCTACCAACTACATTGACCATCACAAATACAACTTTGTGTCTTTTCCCAACTACATCAACTACCCTAATCAATTTAAGTGTCTTTTACAAATTAAATTATCTATCCTAATAAAATTTTGTGTCTTATACAAACTTCATTAGCCACCTCAATACAATTATATGTTTCCTTCCATATACATCAACCAACCTAATACAATTAAGTTTTATCAAAATTTTCCCAATCGCATTGGATAGCCTAATATAGTTTGAGTGTTTATTTATTTCATTTCATGTTACTAATTTATGATTTATATATAAATAATATTTATTGTAATTTTTTCATTTCAATTTATAATTGTGTTCCAACAGCGATAAAAATCATAAATATTATCTTTCTAGGCAAAATGGTTATCAATTTTACCCAAGCCATGGTGTGAGGGGTACTTTTACCAATAATCAATCCATTAAACAATACTATATAAAAAATTTAGCTTTAATGTACCTCATAGTATATTTTAAGTACTTATTATTCTATTTTCAATAAATAAGAAATCTTTTTAACCATTTGATTTTGTAATTCAATAGTAAATAATTATCCCCAAGAAGCTACTCTCAACATACCTTAGAGATAGGATAGTATGGTTATGGGATGGTGGAATACTATTTATCAATTTCCCTTTGATCATTATTCTCTATTTACCATTTAGATTAGTATATCTAAGAGCCTAAGATAAAACACACCTAGCTTAGTTATACCATACTATTTTTTTCATATGTTGTTATTGGGAAAGTTTGTCCAATTTGATCAAACTATATTGGCTATCCCAATATATTTTTATTATTATTTAGACTATATCAACTAGCCCATTATAATTATGTGTTTTTTGATAATTGCATTGGCTATCTTGATATAGTTTTGAGTTTCCTTCTAACTACAACTAGTTAGATATAGTTTTGTACCTTCCAAAACTACATCAACTAGCTTAATATAATTATAAGTTTTTCTCCAAATTCATCGACCAACCTAATATAGTTAAATTTTTTTATCATATTATATTGACCAACTTGATACAACTTTTTGTTTCATATTTAAATTCCCAATTTTACTGGCTAACGTATTATAATTTATTTTCAACATTATTTTACAATCTACTACATTAGCTAGATCAATATAGTTAATCATTTATATTTCATAATGGAACATATCTTAGATCAATTTGAAGAAAAAACATGATAACATTTTCAAAGATTTTATGACAATCCAAATGTTATGGAATTTACTAGTCATAATAGATTTTCCAACAAGAATTTCATGAATTATCATCTAGATAATATGGATTCCATTAGATTCAAATGCTATGAGAAATATGACAACCCTAAAAAAACTATATGAGGTCACCTAAACTAAGACAATTATAAGAGAATTTGAGGCTTCATAACTTGAGCTTGGTAATATAAATATTCATCTAATTTGAGACTTCCTAACTTAAGCTTGGTAATCTAACACTTTTGAGGCCTTCTCAACAAGAATGTTGTTGATGATGATGTCCTTAATAATTATTATTATAAGATAACCATCCATAGAATTATTTTAAGAATATAAAACAAAATGAATTTAGCCCCACCTCCTAAATAAATTCCCTTGTAGCATCCTCCTCTTCTCTCATAGGGTAACAATTTTCAAATCTATTAGTAATTACCCTTATATGAAATTAGGTGATTCCACCCTAGACCCTCACACAAATTGGGGTCATTCTCATGAAACTTGTAAACAAAATAGACACCTATATTTTAAGTTATTTCATTTATCATGAATCCATGACTATATATCATTCAAAACATTTATCATGAATCCATGAATATATATCATTCAAAACATTTATCATGAATCCATGACAATATATCATGACCAAGCTTACATAAAGTATTTATAATTCATTATTCTAAGGTCAACATGAAGCACTTCACAAAGCCAATGCACAACTTTTAATTTATTCTAGTACACTTCCAAATGATACTCAAAATAACAAAATTAACAATAAAATAATGTATTGACCAATCACTAATGTTAATAGAACCACAATTAACCCTCATTCCACCAATGATGTAGAAAACTTGGTGAACTTTAATAACATGAAACATGTTGTTTCTTATATTGATACATATCCTCTTTAGCCTCATATTCTTTATCCAAATTAATAAATAGTCCAATATTATCCACCACATCATTTTTTTAATATAATAACTAAATAAATAATTAATTTTTTTACTTTTATATAGATTAAAATTATTGACGAACTTGTATAATTCTCTATCTTCACAATTGTATCAAAAAACTTGGTATAGTTTGTTTATTCAACCAATTTCATTCTTACTGTATTAACCAACTCTATATAATTTATGTATTTGACATATTTTATTTTAATTGTATCATTCATCTTGCTACTAGCATATTTTATTAATCCTATTTTTCACTGTACTTGCCAACTAGGTATAGTTTATTTCTTCACCCAATTTTGATTTTAATATATCAGTCAGGCCAACACAAATTATTTCTAATGTTTTTGTGTCACCAAATACATCACCCAAGCTAATACAATTGGCTATATCTACTTTATTTATACCAAAAATGTCAATACCACACGCTTTAACTCCAAATCATATTTCATTACTTCATCTATAGCTAATATTCTTCATTATTCCCTCTCTTTTACAAACATGTGTATCTCACACTAGCATTGATGACTGGGAACCCATATAATAAATTTATAGAGTCCCATTTTAGATCTCTATTATTGATCTTATGAATAATTTACATGACATAGAAACTATAGTATGCATCTTTTTTTTGCTATGAACATTCCTTGACCACACCTACATGGAAATAAGCTACCTTTCCTAAGTCAGAGGAAAGAATCTTTTAGAAATGCAAAAAGATTTATATCTAGGTTGATCACACTATAGATGCATCTCTATCCTTAATTTCCTATAACATATATGATTATTAAATAAATCTTAATTCATTTGGATGACCTTCTTTTATTTATTAGCTTCTAATTTGGTGACATTCGAGTCAAGCAAGTCTTGATAGATGAAGACTCCAACACTTGTGTTGCTTATTTATAATTCATTAAAAATTTAATATATTATGCATACAACCTTAATTATACCCATATCATATTTCAAGGATGTGAATGAATAAAAATTAATCCATTAGGATGTGTTTGGATTTTTATCACAATACCACATGTTATGATTAAAGGTCATGATATTTAATTTTACTCTATCTTAAATTTTTTTACTTAGTCACACCTAGACTCATATTATGAGGGTTGTGGACTCTTTTTCATGACAATATGTGAAGGTTTATTACATAGATACCATTTATAAATTATAAGATGATACCAAACCATGTAATTTTGAACAATTCTAAGAAAACTTTGTTTATAAAATCATAATTTTTAAACCTTTACCTAACATACCATTTCATGAATATCAATGTTTTAACTATGTTGCCAACTCAAACTGAGGTTATAGTGGTCACCCAAGCTCATGGTATACATTATATCTATCCTCATTAGATTTTATTATATAATCCTGATGAGATTAGTTTGAAAATCAAAACATCAGACCTTTCTAGTATTATATTTAAATTATTGCCTATATTTCAACTTCATTCTTTCAAAAATTCAACTTACATGTTTTATGCTTATATGGTCATTCCTAAGAAGTCTCCTTCTCATTAATATTTTAGTGATATAATTATTTAATCCCCCAACATATATCTCACCACTTTTGATTATAACAATGGTTAAACCTCTATATGACCCATACTTGTTTGGATACACCAAAACTAAGGATGAGGAAATCCCCCATTACCATTCCTCCCTTTATCACTATTACAAATAATCACCATTCTCTTATATAATTAACTTAGTTCATATCATTTGACATAACATTCCTCTCCCTAACTTTTCTAACATTATTCTTTCTTTAATTGATGTTTATATATATAAGATGGAACTAATTTTGAATTATAATTCACTTGTAGTTCTAGTTACTTTTGAGCCTCTTTGGAGATGCTTGAAGATTGATCTATGACTAGACCTTATCATTTTACTAGATATTATGATCCTTTGAGTTTGTTTCCTATATATATATATATATATATATATAGACATATACATATATATACATACATATATATATATATATATATATATATATATATACATATATATACATATACATATATACACATATATATACATATATATACATATATATACATACATATATATATACATATATATATATATATATATGTAGGTATATATATGTATATATCACACACACACACACACACACACACACACACACACACACACACACATAATGGTTTAAATTATATGAATATCACCGAAGATATATCCTAAAGAAATTAAAAATATATATTTTTATTTTTAGAGTCTTCAATCATTCACAACATCAATGTTGGGTGTTCATATACATATAAAGTATAAGAATCAAATTCCCATGTTACATGATTTATGGCCTGATAGTGAGAATATGGGAACTCCATATGAGACTCTATACATACCTCATTTGTTCCTTCACATGGGTTGGATATGGAACCATACCCACCCTTATTAGATATATATCCACATTTCATGTTTCATAAGGTCTCTAATCATTCAACTCAAGAGAGTAGAGATTATCAATGATTTTTAACACAAAACAAGTTGAAAGGCCCATATCCTACCATGGATAGTTGATCATCTCAATATTCTAATGTTATGTTATCTTGTTGCTTCCACTAGCTAATACATATTATCTTACTAATTATTGATTCCTTTAATAGTATCTTTATGTACTTCATCTAGAGGCATTTAACTTTCCCCTTCAACAAAACATGTTTCCATTGAGGATTAAACCTAATAATATACCTAAAAATGAAGATATGTATTGTATTTACCACCATTATCATATTAATTCTATGGATAATTTTAGATCCCTTAAAAAAAATAGATATATTCTGAGGGCCCTACCTCAAGATTCTCAATAGTGTTCACATGGTCTAGCTAGGATGGAAGAACAACCTCTTCTAAAACCATAAATACATTTTTAACTTGACGATGTGTCCCATTCCTTATTGAATAGTACCCTCTCTTCCTCACTTACGTCATTACTATTAGGAGGCCTAACATCCTCCTCTTAGTGTACCTATTTTTTCTTTCAAGATCATTTGTCAAGCATTCTTTATAGTATTATAAGAAAATGAAGAAGAGATTATGGTTTGAGTTAGATATCAGTTACAAGAGACTAGAAAAATATTATTGATGATGTGTGTAGAGATATTTCACATCATTTTTAAGAAAATATTTCATTCTTTCATATTTACTTCACCTTTGTTTACACTATTTTATCTCATATTTTTATCTTTAGCATATGTGATGCTCATTGTTCATATTTTTATTATGTCACGATCTTTACTTTTCAAAACTTATTTTTTAACATATACCTTTTATTCATAGCTCTTTAATCACTACAATCATCTTAATTTATCTTGTGAATATTTGGGGTTTTGTAGTACTTTAAATTCCCCCTCTTTTGGGATGATTTACAGTAGGCCTTAGTTTCCCTGATGGATTCTTTAGTATCACCTTCAGGTTTTATTATTTAGAATTTATATTACTTTATATTTGGCCTTTATTTCCTTTGTGCATCTTAGATATCACTATAGACACCTAAATTATACCATTGTAATGTCACAAATATTTTACTAATTATCAACATTCATCATTACAATTTATCCTTAATAACCTATATGTCATCAAAAATCTATATTTATATTATGTTATATTACAACGTAACCCATATCTTATTCCACATAGCCCCATAAATATTAACCTTTTGATTAATTAACTAACTAATTCATATTAATTAAGTAAATTATTTGTTAATTAATCCATGAACACATAATTCCAAATAAACAAATAAAATTAGTCAAACCACCTTATCATCCTATTAAACCAACCTCATTTCATCCTTATAACCTCCTAATTAACCATAAACAAACTTATTTAAAACATTAAAACACATTAAAACACCCTCATTTAATACATTCAACATTAAAATACACTCATTTAATCCATTCAAACAACTTCACGTAAGACATTTAACTTCCCAACAAAAACATTTAAGGCATCCAATCCTTTCAATGTTCAGTTAGCAAAATCATTAATAATTTGACCACTTCCTCCAACTAAATAATAAATTATCAACCAGTCCATTGAATTCATTTGACCCATTGACCAAATATTCATGATCTAAATTCAAAAATATTAAATAAATCTTGATTAAATCTGATTATTCATTCTTCCCTCCAAAATTCTATAAATTCGCAATCTATCCTCCATTATGGGGACTAGATATCATCCTTAATAATAATTGTATGCTTTAATCCACTTGAGATCAATCAATTAATCATCACATTGTCTAAATTCTTGCATGGAACTTATTTGAGTAACTAAATTTCAAAATTCAAGACTTAATGAAAGAGAAGACTTCATTTGGTAAGTGAGGTAAAATATTTTGTTCATTTTATTTCATTTCTCTATCAGTGAGTATGTTATACTAGAGTAGGAATTCTACATTGTTTCTCAATTTATATTTATAGCTCTAATATTTTTGTGCTACATTTTTGGCATGCCCAATGGGACACTTGATTCCTTATATTTTCTAAAGCATTTTACTTATTTTTTAAAAGTGTTTTATTGTTTATATTGTCTAATTTATTTTAACATAGTTTTAGTGAAAGTGTTTAACTATTTAGGGTGAAATATAACTAGTTTCTATTAATTTTTATCTTTATTTTTCATTTTTTATAGAATGACATTTTTACTTTGTTAATGTTTTTGTGCTGCTAATTAGTCTTTTCACTTTCTAGAGTAGTGTTATGTCTATATGAAAGCTATTTATATATAGGTATAAGATTTGGATTTGTTTCACTAATATTCAATGGTTTTACATTGATCTTTGATAATTTTGTACTTTATTTTAGTAGGTTTTCACTATCTTCAGTGGTTTTGTATTGATATTTAGTGAATAGGTTCTAGGGTATTATTTTTATTTTTTTATGTTTTTCTATTAAAAAATGATTATGTACTATTAAAAAATGTCTATGCTCTAATAAACAATGGTTTTTATATGTTAGTTGAAAGTTTCATTTTGTGACTTCATTTCATTGTGTTTCCTAGTTTTTTACTTTTAATATTAAATAACCTACAAGTTTCAATTATCAAAGACCCTATCAAAACTACTAACCTATTTTATTGTAACACTATTATTCAAATTATTCAAATTTAAATAATTTTTTGTAACATTTCTAAATTATTATTTTCCTTTCATTAATATATTTTTATTTTATTTATATCACGAGAAGTTGTATATGTTGTTATATTGCACCATAAGGTGATATGGAGAATTGGAAGCAACTAGTGACTTATGTATCCCAAGGATCAAACTCTGTATTTTATTTACTCATGCCATAAAGTGATCTTATAAACTAGAAATAGTCCACACCATATTTATTTTTATTTATTATAGGTTTTAGCAACCTTGAATTTTATCACCAAACACTAGGCCAAAGCCTATGTTCTGAAAAGATATATAAATTATTTTCATGGATGTTGTAAATAGATAAGTGGTCATATATTTTACTATCAATATAAAATTAGGTGGTTTCATCCACCAATACCTAAGATTTTAATGACACTGTTGTCTCATGGATTTTGGTCTCAACGTACCATAAGGTATATAGAGGGTGACTCTAGTTAAGATTTTAAAACCTAGCATAAGAACATTTGATTGTAATCATGTAGTGATAGTAAGAAAATACCATTCCCAAAGATCGCACACCACATACATTTCAATTTACTATCAGTGAACCACTACTTAGTTACATACCTACTTAACTAGATTAGGTTATCTTGTTTACATGTATTTGTTTGTTTCCCTTGTTGTAAACCATTTATCGAGTCAGTAAAAACAAAAAACCACACTTAATTTATAAAAAAAAATAAACCAAAGTTGTTTAAAAAACATAATTGAACCAAATTTTAAAAAAAAAATTGAAGTATGCACTATCCACTAAGAAACAACTTAGAATGAATCCAAATCTTGAGATGAAAGGTCATTTTGGTAGAGACCACTTTCAATTTGAGAATAATAGTTACCATGTAGAGGTAAATAATAATGATACTAATATATTCACAAAATAAATCAAGTATAAAATTGAGACCAATGATCTATTTAGGTCAGAAGAAACCCATACCCAAATCAATCACTACCTTTTTTAGAACAAATATGACATCTTGTTACAACTAATAGAAATAGGTACTAGGTTAATTTTAGATTTTAACCATGAAATTTTAGTCACATCATTATTACTAAGGACTAAATCCTTTACAATCATGACCAAGTTCCATCTAAAAAATCCCTTGGTAGGAATGAAATAGTCATAGAGTCCACCAATGAGAATCTACATCATGTCTCCTATGTGCATGTTGATAAAGGGAAAATATTTATAGATAAATAAATCAAACATGACCAAAACTAATTTTTATGTGATTGAAACCAATAATTAATATAATAATTGTCTATCTTAAAATCTTATGTCAATCCTCCAATCACAACTCTTTCATATCAAAAATCAAATAATCAAACTTCAAACAATCGATAAATCATTGTTAATTGGAACATTATGTCATAAAAAACCAATCTTTTCTAATCACCATACATGATACTCAAAGGCACGTAATTTTCCTAAGAATTTAAAACCATGAAGGATATTATCCAAAGATTACAAGAAAAGATTCAAATCCATAACATAAAGTATAAGTTTAAAGTATTTTGTACTTACCCTTTTGATAGAAACATATTGAAAATACCTTTTTACTACCACTTCAAACCTCCAAAGTTAGACAAGTATAAATGAAAATTTGACCCTAGATAAAAAAATTAAATAATTATTTGTGTCCTATCAAGAGGTAGCTTATAGTGACATTTACTTTCTTAGACTTGTCCCTCAAATCCTAGGTGACCAAGCCTTAGAGTGGTTCTTATGTCTACCTAAAGGATACGTTACTACCTTTGCATATCTCTCTAAGATATTTGTGAAACATTTTACATATAATATAAAGCATGAGCTCATAATGTTAAACTTCTAAAATGTCAAATATATAAATGGGGAAATTTTTTTTTCCTTTCAAAGGTGGAAATGCCTAGCAAGTATATCTCCTCAAACAATCCCCCAAAATAGCTAATTAGTATCTTCATATCCATCCTCAATCAAGATGTAGATTTCTACATATAAGTCCATTATAAAAACTCCTTTGATGAAACTATCAAAAAATGAGTCCACATAGAAAATGCACTTATATCCAAAGGACTTGTAAAAAAATTCCACAAAAATAACTATGAACAAACCCAAATTTATAATCCCATAATCTTTAGTAAGAACAAGAACATAGTTGGTAATGGGATAATTATAAACATGTCCAAAACATTCAAAGTAAAATAAACATACCATCCTTATGGGTCAGCCAAACAAATAAATGAAATAAATACTTTTATACTCCTTTAATATAATCCCTTGAAGTAAACTTCCATAAGTTAGTTTCCTTAAACATGATAGTGTTACCTCAAACTAAACCATTTAATTATAACATGCCAAAACCAACTTATTATAACCAACATGAGAATTATGACCTTAACAGAGATAAAATGTTACTCCATAAGTATATGCATGGAATTAAATGAATATGTCCAAGATTTAATTGATCATGAAGATATAGAAATAAAAGGAAATGCATCCACATCCAAAAACCAAAAATAAGGGATATATCAAGATCCCTTTTCAAAACATGACCAACCTCATTAAAAAATGAATAAAGGTCAGAATCAATAAAATAAAATCAATTCCAATAATCCTCCCCATCCATTTGACGTATTCATCAGTCATATCCAACACATGGACAATCATATCTCCACTATCAAATTTAAACACTTAAATTTTGTATTCACAACTAAATAAGAAAAAATAATTGTCCTAAGGCATTATATGCCTATTCTTGATATTAAGTACAATCTCATTAAACATATTAAGAATATATCTACCCATATTTCAACTTTTTTTCTTCTCAAGGTATCAATTGTTCACAAATATATATTGTATAAAACTCTTATAGAATTAATAGTCCCAAATGACATTGATCCATCCAAATTTAGGCACTTATTGGATAATTATCCTCAATCCATTAAATCACTTTAGACCAAAATGACATATCTTTTTTGGGTCCATCTCATAAATTTCTCTTATACATTGAATCCATAATTTCAAAATATAAAGTGAAAAGGGTACTTATAGACAATGGGTATAATATAAATATCTAAACTTTAATCTTAATTAATAATCTAGGTTATTTGATAGTAACATTAGAGTCTAACACCATTAAAATTAAATCCTATGATAACGCAAAATGAGAATTAATTGGAATAATAAATCCTCCAATCATGGTAGGATTTGTCATGCATCAAACATTGTTACATGACATTGATATTGACCTTCCTTATAACTTATCCTTGGTTGACCATGGGTTCATGCCATACATTTCATTCCATCTACACTTCACCAATACATAAAATTACCTAATACTAGTATGGAAGTTATAGTTCTTAGTGACCCCCAACCCTTCTAATACTACAAATTATTAGAAGGGTGATATATAAAAATAAATTATTATCCTTGTTAGAATATTCCTATGAAGTAGATAATTAAATAACACCATAACAACCAAATATATCATCCTACATTCATCTAAATGATTTACCATCCACATCTAAAAACCCACCTTCCAAATCCACATCCACATCCACATCCACATATTCTAAATCTAAGTTCAAGATCATTAACAAGGATATGGGAGAATATTAGATCCATTATGTCTTTCATATAGGTGGACTACAAATTTATCCCTAAAGTAATGGCAATACCAACCTAGAAAAGATGAAAACACAAGTATATCATCAATTTGGTAAACCCTATTTTGTTAAAGGAGGAATTATTTGAGAAGATAAAATTAAGAGGTCAAATGATTCTTCATTGTATAATGATGGTCTAGCTAATTTTTACTAAAATAATTAATATCATGTGGAAAAATAAGTTGTGTGACATCATGATCTAAAAAGGTAAAGGCCTCAGACTCCATGAATAAAGCATAGTAGAACCTATAATTTCTTAAGGAATACTATGGTGTTGACTACAAACCACCTAGTGGTGATCCATATCATTATAATAGTGATCTTTACATAATTTATAATAAGTTTTCTTATTATACTAAAATGAGTTTCATTTATATTATTTATGATGACCTAGTATCCAATAAGATCTTCAATGACATAGTTATTCTCACCCTTCACCTAAATTATCATGATCTCATTGATTAGGACTAATAAAATCTTATACCACTCGACCTATTTCAAAATGATGGGGTAATTATATATTTCATGAGAATCATAGATGAAATTTCATTAGGAGACCATATAAAGGGATTTAAAATTAGCTTGGATACATCATCATACTTTGGGGAACAGGAAGAGTTCCTTAGTCACCAAAAATAAAAAAATAAAAAAATTAAGTCACCTAATAAAAACCTCTTTGAGGCTCTATCAAAAGAAAGAAATAAAATCAAGAAATAGAAGACAAGTTTATTTTTGAAACCCTCTTCAAGGTTCTAATAGATGATGAACTCAACTTTTTCTCACACCAAGATAGTTTCAATATGGTTCCATATTGTTAATTGAATAAATTATTGATGTTAACATTGATATAAAATAAAATCCAAACATCATTAATGTTGCAGCCACCCTCAGTCTTGAAGAATAGGAATCCTTATCATTCTCTTAACAAAATTCTCAAATGTTTTTACTTAGTATTGTGTATACATGCCATGATTAGATTCATCTCTTGTGGTACATCACTTAGTTTTTCATGTAGATACAAAACTTGTTAATCAAAAACTTAGAAAAATGCATCCTAGAGTTGCCTTACTTGTCAAAGGATAACTACAAACACAATTTGAGGTTGGATTCATTAGGCCAACTAATTTTTTAGAATAAATATCAAATATAATTATTAGTGAGAAAATAACTAATAGGTATTAGAGTGTGTACTATTTTTTGAGACATCAATAAGGCATTTCCAAAGGATGACTTCCCTTCTATAACATTGACATGCTTGTGGATTCAACATGAGGACATGAGATATTGTCTTTTATGGATAATTTTTATGCTATAACCAAATCAAAATCAAAATCATACTAGAATATCAGCATAAAATGACATTTATCACACCATAAGGCACTTTTTTAATCAACTCATACCTTTTAGCTTGAAAAACATGGGTGCAACCTATCAAAGAGAAATGACTGTCATCTTCCATGACATTATTGAGGACTATGTGGATGATATACTAAGTAAATAAAAAATAATGGCATACCATCCTATGGTGTTTTGTGTAATATTTGAAACACTAAGAGAGTATAAAGTTCATTTAAATCCTAAGAAATGTGTTTTTGGGGTCACGCTAGGAAAGTTTTAGGATTCATTGTATCTATAAGAGGCATTTAAGTTGATCCAAATAAGGTAAAATTCATTAAAAATTTCTCCTCTAACAAATCTTAAACAATTATGTATATTTCAATGTAAAATCCAAGCCATCATAAAGTTCATATCAAAACTTACAGATAAATGTCAACCATTCACACATCTTAAAAATTATATTTTTTTACTATAATGAATGATGTTGACAAAAAATTGTACATATCAAACAATATATTTCCAATCCACCAATATTAATGCCACCCACTCTAGGGAAACTAGTGATACATTACATATCAACTATTAATTATGCTTTGGGAGCCCTACTAGTGTAACATGATGAACACGAAACTGAGACAAGTGTAATACTTAAGATAACTTTGGTATATTATGCAATAAAATACACCATAATCAAGAAAGCATAATTAGATGTTGTATTTGCTTCACAAAATATACAAAATTACATAATTCACAATTAAACAAAAATCATTGCCAAGGTAGATCCACTCAAGTATCTCTTCTCCAAATCAACTCTTGTAATAATAATGACCAAATGGGTAATGTTTCTTAGTGAATTTGAAATTGAATATGTGAACCAAAAATCTATCAAAGGATAAGTTCTTGTACATCAATTGGTAGAATCACCTTTTTTAGATAAGAATTCATTTACCATTGGATTCATAGATGAATCTATCCTATCTCTTAATGAGTAATTATAATGGAAACTATATTTTGACAATCCTTTCACCATTCATGGTTTAGGGGTAGGTATCATGTTCCTTATATCATAGGGTGATCTTATTCCAAGGCATTTTTAATCATGTTTACTTGAATCAATGATATTATTGACTATGAAACTCTCATTTTAGGTCTTAAAATATAAATCTAATGAAATATTCAATATCTATCAATGTGTGGTGATTCAAAACTCATAATAAAGAAATTTAATGATAAATACCAAGCCAAAAATGAAAAACTTATCCCGTATAAGAAAATAATTAATAGTTTGAAACAATATTTTGATTACGTCAAGTTTGATAAAGTCATTTATACTAATAAAAAAGTTGTATATTCCATGGCCACTATTGGTTCTCTCCTAAAAATGCAAAAAAGTATCAGGAAAAGATAATTTTTTGTTAAACAACTATTGATATTGGCTTATGAAATCCCTAAATCTAAGATAGTCTGTGAAAATTTTGATCCTAATTTCCCATGTTACCATGAAATCTACACCTATCTTCATAATAAATTTATCCCCCAAACCTTTCCAACATGGATTTCTTAGAGACTCAATCCCTCATCCTTTTAATTTTGTGGCTAAATAAGTCATGAAATTTATTACTCTCAATGGTAGGTATAACTCTATTCAAGTGTTCCATTTTATTTTTATAAATTTTTGATACACCATGCTTGGCTCAACATACCCTAATACATTCTATTCTCATTGGATATTTTGATACTGAAGACAAAAAAGGGAAATGAAGATTCTCTCTCTACCAAGTTATCATTCTAATTTTATGGAGGAATGTGAAGTCTAAAAGAATGATGCCATAATAGCTTCCTCAAATAGATGAAATGGTTCAACAAATCCCCAAAGATATTGCTAAAAATATTGATGGATCAAAGAGGAAGTTACTAAAAAAATGAGATGATAAGGAGAAATGAAAGAGTGTAGGTAAAGAGGAAATTATATAAGAGGAATAATTTAAGGACTCTAATGATGTCTTGGAAGAGGCTGTTGAAGGTCTTAATATTTTAAAGGCTCGAGAAGCCATCACCATCAATTTGAGAAAGACCAATCCAATAGTAAGAGGAAATAATGGGATGTTGAGAGTGAAATAGTGGAAAATGAGGGGAATGAAATACTTAAATCCATATGTTGATAACTTGATCATCATATAAATATCTTAAGATGGTTCAATAAGGACCATCACCTAATCAGAGAAGCCATTAAGAAAATATATAAGTATAATGAATCGGATATGATTATCCAAGAGAATATTTCTCATGTGAAGGTTATGGAAGAAAGGATATTCATTTTAGAAGAAGAGAATCTAGAGATAAAATAGAATATTAAAACTTCATTTGAGCATAGAAAGGTTTTGGTGATCAACTATATGGCTAATATGGACATTTTTATTTGGCTTCTCAAAGAAATTTTTGAAAAGGAACATACTAGAAAGAAAATAGAAAAGGTAAATCTACATCCAAGAGCAGGGAAAAAGAGATGAACACTATGGATTAGAGCCTAAAAGAGATGATGATAAATTAGCATGTTACCCTTCAATGGTATGATGCATAGGCTTAGATATTTGGTGTTTTTTTTTAGTTGTGGGTTCTTGTTGATTTTGCTATGAAGTTATTATGATTTGGATATGAGCTAGCTTTATTCTAGTTTTTTTTTAATTTTCCAATAAATTCTTGTCCTTTATAGTTTTTCAAGCCTAGATTGGATTTTGTATACAAGAGTAGAGTCCCTTTTAAAAAACCTCCACTTTTATCCTTAATAAAAAACATTATCCCCCCAAACCTTTCAAATAATAACAAAAAACCCTTTATCTAGTATGTTTCATATTTTACACTCATTGGTGACACCTTATATCATATAAGATATGATTGAAACTTATTATGATGTTTAAATTTATAAGGTTCTAACTTAGACATCAAGGAAGTCCATGATGGAATATGTGGCATGCATACTAGAAATATAGTCCTTGCTAAGAAATAATTGAAAACATGATACTATTGGCCCATTATGAAAATTTATTCATGTAATTATGTTAAATATTTCATATCATGGTATAAACATGGGGACCTTATTCATGCACCATCTAAATCTCTACATCCAATTAAAATCTATGTCATTTTCTACATGGGGGCTCCATCTCATTGGAAAGATAAACCCAAACTTTTTTTTTAGACATAAACATATTATCACTGCAACCAAATACTTCACCAAATGATTGGAGGTGACTCATATCACATACATTATAAGAAAATAAATCTCAAAATTCATCCTCAATCATATTACTTTCCATTATAGTATCCCCTCCACCATCATTTTTAACATCAATAAGTCCTTTAAAAATAAAGATGATAAATCCCTTTGTACACAATTTCATATCAGGGATAAATGGTTAAGGTAATGGCAAAATAGAGGAATCTAATAAAAGTATAGATTCTCTAGTGACATGATCACATATTTCATAGGTTTCCCTTATGTCAGTTGCCATTGCACTATTTGACTTACATTACCATGTACTTTCAAATCCCCTCTTTTGCCTAGTCACTTTTGAAGTAAATCCTTTATTGTGGTCAACTAATAACATATCTTCATTGTATCACCTTCACATATGGACAAATCATCCATGATACCCATATTTTCCATTCATTTCAATTGAGTCACACTTGGTTCAATTTTGAGATTGCACTCTTTCCTATGTTGCATGCATACAACTCTTTAGGCATCTTGGTATTTGAGTTCATCTCTAGCAGCTACGTGTAGGATATTTTGTGTTAGTCATATTTATTACCCATTTTTG
Organism: Torreya grandis; assembly: GCA_037957365.1. Taxonomy (NCBI): domain Eukaryota; kingdom Viridiplantae; phylum Streptophyta; class Pinopsida; order Cupressales; family Taxaceae; genus Torreya; species Torreya grandis. Next base: position 1,311,348 of record JARHVA010001368.1, on the reverse strand, counting down.
GTTTTTTCAATCCATATGGAATAAAATATACAAAATAAAAATAAATAAAATGTAAATCATAATAAAATTCAATGTTAAAAGGAAAATTATATCTTAAAAGTCATATTACACCAAAATATGTGATATTTCTGGCACATCTCCTATTCTACTCAAATCTCAAACTCCATAGTTACACTCATGATATTTTCTAAGTCCATTCAAGTGTATTAAGATATTATACTTGGGTATGATGTCTCACCACATCATTATTTATCTATATCTTCTTACATTCTAGTGTTGCCTACTTTTTCACATAAGAATTGAATCTTCATAGAAGGACTGATGGCTCTATAAGGGTCTTGAGAAATGGGGAACATGTTGGGGAGGTAGGATCCTTTTATTTTTAATTCATATAACCTTTATGGGATGATATATGTACTTTAATTTTTAGACTAAGCTTATGATTATTAATTGGGGTTATATAGGTATTTGATGTTAAAAGCCCTTATCCTTAACCATTTGATTAGAGTGTCTTTTCTACACTAATAATTTATACATCACCTTTGTGGCACCTTTAATATTTACATATACATCACACATTTCCTAATATACCTTAGATATATAATTCTTTTATATTATCACATACCTCTTATCTACACTCCCATTTTCTATCTATTTGCTTAATTACACTTTTTGGATTTTCATAGTGTGAGTTGAACTATAAAACCTTGGGGAATACAAACAATTATTCCTCACAAACTTCCATCACCATGAATTTTTACACCATCTATTTCATCATATTTATGTCTCTAGATGGTCATGTTTTCCTACATCATTGAGATCTTTGCTTAATTTGATGCATGCCATTATTTGATTTGAGTATTTACTATCTTACATTGGGTGTAATTTATGATAAATTTTTATTCTCCCCCATGTTTGATTCAAGTTTGATTTACAGTTATTTCATTGAATGACATTTTCAAACTTTTTCACATATTCTTATTTGATTATATTTCACATTTTTTTACATTGGATATCTCTTTTTTAGTTTATGTTTGCATCATATGATAAGATTTATTTTCCATTTTGATGTGATTTATAGATTTGACTTAAAATTATTACATATCATATGTTTTTTATTAATATTTTATTCTTCCTTACATTTTATATATTCTACAATCATTCATCCATCTTATTTTTCATATTTTATTGGTTTATTTTTCTATCTACTTATTTAAGGTGTCATTTTTATTTATTAGTTTTTGTTATTTTTTTCCATCCATTTTATCATATTTGATAGGAAATAATTAAACATACATCACATTATAACATTTATTATAGCATGATATTAAATCCAAGTACATGTTAGAAATGAAAAACCACATAAAACATTTTTACATATGTAGATAACAAATGAGCCATAATTGTATATGTGTTTATGTATGTACATACATGAGTCTCTCTTACTTTTTTACATTGATATAAATCAAGATAAATTTTAATTAAAAATCAAAGTACAAAATGTAGGCTCTATAGGCATGTGTATCACTTTCATCCCTTGTGGGAGAGATATCATGCTCACTATGGATACTCTTGAGTAACCAACATGAAATATTACCCATAATAACTAAATTTTAGTCTAAATTTCGTTGACCTATCATTATAGAGGGGTTACATATGCCTGAAACTTTGTCACTTGTATTTTAGTCACCATATGTGTAACCCATTTTGTAGCTAATGTTTGACACACTATAATTATGTCACCTCCTCTACCTATTGATGAAATCACCTTAGTTTCATCTTATTATTAGTATTGTATGCCTAATTTAACTACTCTAACCAATTTAAATAAACTAGCATGAGGCCTAGTTGAGAGTGATACATGAGCTCGCATGAAAATTTTATCATGGTCTAGTAGCATGATGTCCAAGATATCATGGTATGTTTTATCCATTAGAATTGGTGACTGTGACACCTTTGTAGCCACATTTTCAAAATTAAAATATATTTGACATTAGAGATCATATTACCAAAAAAATTTAACATACATATCACTAATAATTATCATGTATATCTTTACCTCTAAGAAAATAAAAATTATAGTATAAATTATACACATTTTCCACACCTATTGTAGCACCATCAATTATCTCTCCTATCATTCATACACTATCATGGATCTAATATAGTAAATCCTCTCCATCTTCCCCAATAAACTATTATAGAATGTTGATTTGACCTTCATATCTGACCATATATGACCCATATTGCACATGGATCCACCTCTTTTTTAGGACTGGCCATTGATTTTCTACCTCCATCATATTTTCCTCATGTTATTCACTAACACCACCATCACCACCTCATTATCTCATGATCCCTAAGTCTCACTATAAGGACCATATTTGGCATGCCTTGTCCTCCTATCCCCCATAGATCCCTAGTATGCCTTAGCTAATATGGTGTAAAAATGAAATGGGATACTAGATGTGGTAATAAAAAATACCCATGTACAGGTCATATGGATGCCATTCAATACACCAAGGGTAGTTCCCCACAATCCTACTTTGGATCCTCTAATACACTATAGTTATCCAAGATGGTCATATATTTTTATTGACCATTTAGATAATCCATACTATTTTCCCTCACCTAATAATCTCCAAATATGGCACATGATTAATTGTGTGTATTTCATGATCATATACCTATCTCCTAACCTTAGGAAGGACATCTATCACAAGAGTTAGCCTCATAGGTGTATACATGGGGAACCTCTCACATATCCAAAAAGAAAAAATAATCATGGGACCCATAGTTGTTTTTCCTATCTTAATACACCATAAAAATTATGTAGAAATTATACCCTTATTATATCTCTAGTGTAGAATAACAAATAACTATAATATACATAGGCACAACTCCATCTAAATTACAACATAGCACATTCATAGTCATATTTTTTTATAATAGCCTTCTCAATAGATGTAATGTTTAACACATATACCAAAAAAATATAATTATCTTAGGATCATAATAAATTTCACACCCACTATCCCATTGAGATAACTCTCATCTCTCATCCACTAAATGTGGCATATCACATACCATTAGAGTGTATGTAATAGGCAACCCCACTATGGTGTGGACATATGATAGGGTGATCACCACATCTATGGTATCCCCCTCCACCACTCATATAAATGTGTTCATTATCCTCTCCCATTTCCATAAAAACATATCAATGAGATATATGCTTAGAAGGAACAAGGCACATTTGCATAATCCCACCAAATTTGAGAATCACCAGTTGTGTTTTATCTGTTATTGATATCCTCTCCAAGAGATTTAGTAACTAACTAAAATAAACACTCCATAATCATCTCCACATATTCAAAATATAAAATAATAAAACCCAATCAAAATTTTATCCAAAAATCTAAACAAATTTAAAAAAATTACAACAATAGAAAATAAAATCAAAATGATCTATAATTTTTACTTTAGGTCCATTTTCCTAGTTTTCTATTACATTTGTAATATACCATGGTATCATCCAACATTTATTTCTACTACCCTAATCATAACCTATGGTATTCACCTACATATACTCCCTATTACATCAACCATACCCTATAGTATTATTCATACTTAACACTTCATACTATATCATCCATCACATACTTTATTATCCATGCATAGCTTCTTCAATGGTACCAGCCATACCCTTCAACATCAACCATCTTGAATTTTTACTGCTACACCAACCATACATTATGGTATGGCCAACATATCTCCCAACTATACCAAACATAACCCACAAAATTTTCCAAGATTTTAAATTTATCCTTATCAACCATATTGACATGGATGATATAGTTGTTTAAGAGCAGTCATTTATTTCTTTGGACTTAGTAAATACTTTTTGTTCTTTTTTTAATTTTCATAAACTAACCATTACCCATCATTTTTTTCTCTTCATTTTGACACTTTTTGGGTAAATTTTGGTTATTTTTATATTCCCTAAGCCTTATATTTTATAAATATATTTTATTTTATTCAAAATTAAAAAATAGAACATTAATTAAATAACTTACCTATATAGATCCAATGCTTACTGTGATGTAACCTCCTACATGTCTACCTTTTGGTTTGAGATCCATCATCTCTCACAAAAATATTTTTGGATAATCATAGCTCCTATTTTCCAAAAATATAAAATACAAAAATGAAATTCCTTTTACTTAATTATAGAAAAAAATTCAAATTTTGAAACTTTCAATTATTTACTTTGAGATTTTGTATTCTCCCATATATTTATTTCCATAAGTAATTTTTAGGAACTAAAAGAAGAATTAGGATCTTGTAAAGGTAGATAATATTTAGGTGTTAATATATATTTTTTTAATATTTAGAATATCTCTTATTTTTCATGTTTGTATTTTGTCGTTCTCAATTGACACCTTCTATCAGTGGCAACACATATATCATCACAACTACAATCTTTAAGGTAAGTGAAGGCACATTTTTTTTTATTTTGTTTAATTTCATTTATTTTTTTTTTGTTTAGTATTTCTTTTTAGTTATATTCTATTGTGTTTGTTATAATCTATCCCAAAGCACTATTTCCCATTACAATATTTCGATGCATAATGAGATTCATGTGGGGAATATGTATGCACTTGATATTTTCACTTTTATCATTTTACTAATGTTTTATCTTGTATAAGTTTATCGACGGATCAATATTCATGAGTGTGTGCCTTAAAGGGAACACTGGAATGGGGTAGGATTAGCTTGTGATACTTTGTGAGATATATTTTTATATTAATATTAATACCATCATTACTATAATCTAATATCCTCTAAGTCACTTTCCATCTCACCTCTTTATGTACTTTCCATCTAGATTTTCTATCTTCCTTATATCCTAATGTATCAATGAGGTTAATATAGTCTATTTCATGTTTATTTTGTATTATCTAGGATGATATTATTCAAATTCTATTTTTTTTCACTTTTATTGTATAATCTTAGTTGATATAGTCTATGTCAGTCAACATCTTCAAACTATATCAGACAAATTAATACCATCAAATTAAATTACATGGTTATTTTTAGGTTTTGTATTCATATAAATAGGGGTTATATTTCATTTCCAAAGAGATATAAAATTCATTAATTCTACTTGTGCTTTCATTTATACCCATAAGTATTATTTTGAGGAGTTAGAAGATTCAAATTTTATCTTGGCAATCTAGTCTTATGGTATCTTTTGAGGTCAATAGGATAAGTTGAATAAGCCCCTAACTAAAGATACTTAGATATTCATCTTACCATTTGATTTATTCAACCTAGAAAACCTATTAAAAATACCAAGTTGAGCCAAAGGATAATATTAAAGCATTGATATGTCCACTCAAAGGTAAATATTTCTATCCCTATATTTTTTCTTTACTTAGTAGATTTTAATTTTCTTGGTTTATTACTTTGTGGATGCATGTGTGTATTCTTTCTAATGATCTTAATTATATTGAATATTTTTGTATATATATGGTTTCTTAGGATTTCCATTATCACCTTAAGTTTTATATACCCCCATTTGGTTAAACATTTCACCTTACCTTCTTTACAACCAATTATAATCATTTAATTTACTTGCACTTTTACAGTCATTATTATAATCACTTACCCATCATTAAGCCCTGGTGAGAGTTATGCCCCATATAATAGGCTTAGGATTTAGAACCATTTTCCCTTGACATTAAATTATATAATTATTCTAGGTCCTAACCCAATCATCCAATATATAAAAACTCTATTGATATGACCTTATTTGAGTCAGTCCATTGAGAGAAAGAGGATAGTTATAGGTCATTCTATCCCATGCATATAAAAAAATCCCTTAAGGAAAAATAATTAAATTTTGTTGAAAATTCTAAAATATAACACCAACACTCTATTCACAAAATCCTATTCTATCACCCTTACACCACACATAAATGGTAAAGGACACAAAAAAATACCTTAGTTTATAAAAAATAATATTGATGCTTGATGCACTTAATAACAATTAAAATTCCATTGAAAAATAAATAAAATATTGGTTAAATTCCACAACACTCTAAAAAACTAAACATATTCAAATTCAAGATTTTTTTTTTTTTTTACAACTATGAAATCTAACATTAAACTTATACCCATAGAAACCACTGGAATAGATAAAAAATGCATGCACATGACCAAATGTATATATCAATATCTATTTTGAGAATAGAAAACAATAGAACAAATAAATGCTTCCAAATACTTTAAAAATTTAATCAAAATCAATATAAAATATTTAATAATTGAATCAAAGTTAGAAATAAATAAGAATAACACTTTTTTTTGACAAGATTGCAATGTAACATTAAACCTCTTCCCACACAAGTCAATTGGTTTAGATTAAAAAAATACAAAGATGAATACACAATCCAACCTATTCATATATTTCTTAATGAAATAAATATATTTTTGAATTCTAATATCTATGAACTTGTACGTAATCTATATTTTATGAATTGTTCAATTGTTTTTAACATTTTGACTAATTTTTTAAATTTATGATGTACCATAAACTCATAAAGTGTTTCATAAACACCAAATATATATTCAATCAATCAAAAACACCATTATAGTTGATTTAAGTAAAATGAACCTATAAATATGAACTTATAAATTACCACTAATATGTCTAATACTATTTTTAATCTAGTTGCATAATGAAACTCTAAAAAAATATGTTTTTAACAATGGAGATGCTATTAATCATTCAGATGGAAGTAAAAAAATACCAGTGGGGACTCTAGAAGGGGTGGTGATGCACCACTACAAGATAATTTTCTACACTTGTCCATTTTTATTTCTCCTACTAGGTTATACAATGCTGAAGATAGAAATAAAAATAAAGATGAATGGTTGAGGTTTTATACCTAATGTTACAAATACACTAGCTTCTAGGGGGTGGGGAAGGTTGGGGGGACAAGTTGATGATACCCCACCTCATTCTCCTCCATCCTTAATAATTTTTCCTATTTCATAATGTGTATTATGTTTTATGGATCTAATTTATAGTTTTTTTTGCCTTATCACCCTTTTTGTTGAAAACTTTTCCTAAATTTTATTAAGTTGATATACTATCTTGGTTTCTACTGATGTGACTTTTGTAGGGTGAATTCTTCCACTCACATTTTTGTATGATTAGTTATACCTTATAATTTATTAATATAATTTGAGTTTATTTCCAATCAAAAACTATGAAAATAACAAAATATGTGTAATTAAACTATCAATAGCAAAATAACTAGTAACATAAGCCACACATTAAAAACTAGCCAATTATTGTTTATATATTTTAATAATTCCATGCTTTATAACTGGAGTTTTATGAGTGACTAAAAAGAGAGATATAAATACATAAAAAAATTAAGTAGAAAATTTTATATTTATTATATAATAATTACACCAAAAATATCACATATGTGAAAAAGTATTAAAAAATACACATTTGAAATGAAGCAAGTTTCTAAGAGCAAATTTTATGTCATACAATACAAAATATTAAGCAATATCCATGTTGAATAATTTATATAAGATATTGGAAAAAATACCAAATTTATACAATAAATAAGTTATGTTCATAGTACTAGACAATGAAAAATGGAGAGGTAGTGTTACTCAAAATGTTTTCATTTGTTGTTAATGCATATATTAAAGCTATTATTTTTATCATGTGATTGAATTTAATATAAATAAACATGTATGCATACATTTTTATACATATATATGAGGTTGATTCTATTTTTTATACATCATACATAGACTCTTTGCTTAGGCATTCATCACATGATTATTCACATACTTATTAAATTTATTCTTATGAATCTTCGAGAATCTCCTTGTTGCATATTATTTCTTTGAGAAATGCCTTGATGGGAAGCTTAAGGTTGGATTAATTCCTTCCACATTGTACACAAAAAATATTTGATGATGGAGGGGAAGTTCTTGTATACTCTATCCAGGATAACCTTAATTATTTCTTTCAAAATGTCCTACGATTGAGGCTCCATAATCTGGGGTGTGGTTTTGATTGTTTGCATCCCTTAATCATTTGACACATTTTTTTTGACCCTTGAATATTTACCTAGTTTTTTATAGATTTTTTCTTGGCAACTGATATTAGTTTCTTAGAAACCTTGGTCTTTCTTTGTTGGATTTTATATGATATAAATTTCAAAAGGTTGAGTGACTTGGTAGTTCATGAGGTTGGATCTCCATGTTTTGAGTATAAATAGTGAAAAAATAAACTTGATAACCATGTAAGATGACATGATCATAATTTTTCATAGAAAAATACAAATAAAATAGTTTTAGACACTTAAATTTAATCATTAAGTGCCTAAAAATGTTTAAATCTTAACATATTTATCTTACTTGGTCTATTTAACATTTAACTAACTTGCAATCTCTATGAGAACCTTCACTATTCCACTTTCTATCTTGAAATTATTGGAAACATCATTCATGCATCACTATTCTAATTATATTTTCCTACAAACCAAATTATAATAGTCTCTATTCTTCTGGGATAAGACTGTACTAGGCAGAAAAGACTGCATCTTGACCTTGTCTACTAGTATGGCCTTGGCCCCAATACCCTAATTTAAACTTTTTAAAATTGAGACACTTTATATTTACTCTACCTCACTTTTAAAACTATTATTTAATGGAAATATTCCAAATATTCCTCTATATAAATACATCAAGGTCTCTCAAAACATCATCTATAAATTAGTTGGAAATTCTACTACATATTAAGAAAAATGGTGCTAGTGTTTCTAATTTCAATTCTTATTTATTTTAACAGTAATAGGCCAAGTTTAAAACTATTTTATTATGAATAAATGTTAATAATTTTCAATCTATCTAGTTGCATTCATATATGAAATATCAATATTCACACATGCACTTGAGGAGAGAAAACTGCATCGACCTAACCTTTTGGGCTATGTAGACAATACTCAAATTACATGGTTTTTTATGAGGATAGCTTAGATATTATAATTTACTAATTCCCCACTTTATATTTGATTTTATATTTGGTTTATGTTTAATAACTAGGGTTTACAATTATAAGTATTGGTATTATCACATGTAGAATCAACACACATAGGAAATCAGTTAACCCTCAAGACATCCACAAACACTTAGAATAGAAATTCAATCACACAATCAACCAAGATACAACCATAATTAGTAGATAATACCAAAAAAATTATTTTCCACCTAGTGCATCCATGTCTAAATACATCACATAATCATGTTTTCAACTATGACACGATTCATAGTCATTTCTAACCATTTCACATCAAATATATACCTAAATAGTAAACATAAATTAGATCCAAGCTAGGTTTATGCATTTCATTATTTATTAATATTTATAACTGATTTAAAATCATATATTTTAAAATTAGGTTATGTATGTTATGTAATCTAAGTCAATATTTTAATCATTTAATGTTTATTTCATTTCATTGGTAAATCAAAATAAACATATAAATAGTTATACAAATTTTTACCATGTTAATTATTCTCATAATAGAGTCTAAGCTTAACTCAAGATTAGCCATACAAAAACCCTAATCTAGTTTAAATATAAGGATCCATTATCCACTTATCTACGCAACCTCTATATTTTACTATCAAAATCAAGGCTAAATGTAGTTCTACATTTTTATGAGTGAATTATCTCCTCCACAAGACATCATCTCAAAAATGATCAGATGTATAAGTCAATCCAATTAATAAGATTATCATGATTCTAATAAGTTTCTATAATCTCTATAAGTGTAAACTAGAACACTATCCATTTTCTTATATAAGATACAATATTCCAACTTGGTATTTTATCTCATATTCTCATGCTAGTGAGAGAGATACAATGCACTCTAACATTATGATTTCATTGTGCCCTCACAAAAGTACCATCTCACATAATTATAATCTAATGTTAATATAATTATTAAGGAATACTCTATTTTAATGATAATTAAATATTAAATAATTTATAACAATAATAATTATCATATAAATGAGGATTCATTATACAAACTAAGAGTGTTTTCATTAATGACAATGATTTAATTAGTTATTACCATGTTTTTAGGTTTCACTCAACATTATAACCAACTCAGGTCACCACCCAGTTATATTTCTAAGGGTCATACACTAATTATCCTTACATCACACATAATTAACATTATTCTTTATAGTTTTATAAGGATTGATTTATGAGTCAACAATATGGTTAGCATCGAAGGACAGACCCTAAGTGATAGTATCAAATACCTATGTTGGAATACCTACACATCAACTTATGTGCACCTACATAAGTGGAATAAAATATCATTTTAATTAATGAATGTTAATCCTTAACATGAATGTGATCAAATTTTGTCACATAACATTGTTGTCTAGTCTAAAATCTTCTCTTGAAACACTTATGAGATTAATTGTTCAAGATGAATTTTGGGACAATAAGGGACTTTCATCCTCAAGTTTAGGATTTAAGCTAGTTCAATCTATGGAATGTATGTAGTTATTGGGATCCATGATGTAACTTGATTGAAATAAGTCTCTTAGAGATGCAGTGTTATCATTGTGGGTCTTATACTAGTTTGAGATAGTGATTACAACACTTACCTTGAATAAATTTCAATCACAAACATTGTTGGGTTTCACTTTACCAATTTCTAAATGAAGGGGATAGAATTGTTAATATTCATATAATAAACACAAAAAGGGGAGAAAGGTAAGGTATAAAAGGATGTTTCCAAGTTCTAAATGGTACTAATGCTTCAAAAATTGAGTTGTGTGCCCAACCACAGTTAGACCACTATATGTTGATTTTCACTAGGGGCTTGAACTCATCTTCACATGGGGAAAGAGTCTATGGACAACAAAAGTAAATTATTAATTGATGAATTCTACACTAAAATTAAACACATAAGAAGGCCCATATTATGTTACACACATGTCTTGGAATATAATCTATAAATTTAAGTACACATATTAGAAATGTTGCAAATAAAATGAGAATAATTCCTAAATGAGTTAAAACCTCAAAGCAAATTTCAACTATTGCATTCATTCTTAATAAAAAAACACATACTTAGTTATTTATCATCAACATTCCTTTAAAGCTAAAAATAATGGAATACATTAATAGATAAACAAAAATTAGTTTAATAGAAAGCATGCAATTTGAATTAAATTTCAATAGAGTTTATTTACATACAAAATGTTGACCATGAAAAGGGATTACAATTTACAATATATAGAGGATGGTGATCCCCTCCAAGTAGTACAAAATTCCCATCCATGGCCATTATAACCTCTCAAAGTTGTTACAACTATAAAGATTCAAAACAAAAAAAATCTTCTCAATATCTCCCAAAATATGTATGGGGCCTACTCAATCAATGTGATAATGAGATAGAGCATAAATATATCCAAAATACTTAGGTTGTACATCCTTAGTGGCTAGTGTGGCTGGTCATTGTACTTTACCTTATTGAGAGATATAATGGGTCACTTGGAGTATTATGGTAACACATGTCATCCTCTAATTGGTCCTTGAATTTGAATGTACTTATTCATAAAAATATTGGGGATCATGGGCCTTTTCTACTGATTTGTGTATAAGTGACCCATGGCATGATTAGGTATGTTAGGCTCTCCCAAGATTTGACATCTCTATAAGGTTCAATAGAATAAAAAAGTTGAAAATATCCACTTGGTGCTTCTTCATTCAATCAGGATCTCTAACATTTCTAATGGGTCCAGGAGATTGATAAATATGGAAATATCCATATGGAGTGTCTATATTAAATTAGGCTCTCCTAAGATCTAACATCTATGATAGGTCTAGGAGATTGAAAACCCTACCAAGATCCATGTGGTGCTTTCTAATTGGGTTAGGTTCTCTCAGGCTATGACATCTCTAATAGGTCCAAGAGACTAAAACCCTAACAAAATTCACATGGCACTTATTCATTTGGTCATTATTTCTTGGGCTATAAAATCTATGATAGGTTTAAATGATTAAAAAATATAATGGGATCCATGTGGTGATTTATCATTAGGTTGAGTTCTCCCAAGATCACATATCTTTGATAGGTTTGGGAGATTGACAATTCTAGTAGGATCCATACAATGATTCCCCATTTGTCACAATTTTCTATGGGATTTCAAAAAAATGAATAATTTAAAATAAATACACATTAATTATTAAAATCATAACCAATTTATAACAAATATTTAAGAAATGTTGAGTAGGACTCTGGGAGACTATAAATCCATGAAAACCAAACATGAGTCTAAACCCCTAGAAAACATAATTAGTGTAGTAAAATATTTCTATGACAACTCTTACGATTTTTTACAACACAATAAGTAATATAATAGGTTTAAACATTAGAAAACTAAATGTATTTCTAATAGAGACTAGATTTTCATCAAAAACTTTGTTAAATTCTTGATAGACTAAGGTGAAACAAAAGTTTAGGAATGCCAAAGGTCTAATGCTAACATAGAAGGGATTGAAACTTTATAAACCATTAAGTTAAGAATTTAACCCCCCCCCCCCCCCCCCCGCCCCCAATTTTTAAAGAATGGGGGTTATGTTGGCCACAAAAAATGGTGACTTTGTATGGAAAATACTACTCTAGCACTTAGAACCCAGACTGTGGTCATCCAATATTAAACATAGAGATAAGCAAGATGAACTCTGCTTGATACACCTTGACTATTAAAAGTTATCAAGTACATTTTAACAAGTAAAAATTAGGTTTTAACTCCTTTCAAGGCCATCTTGTGTATTACTGATGGATTTTTTTATTCAATGTATTTATTTAGTGAGCTTAGGTACATCTAAGATGTCAAAATATTTTTAAAGGGGGATGCATTTCCTATAATTTTGGGTAAGGGGGGAGGGTTTGAAAATTTATCTATTTCTATCTAGGTGTATATAGCCATAAAAAAGATGATTTTGGTTTCACTTATAGTCTTTATCCATTTCCAACTAGTTCAAAAAGCCTATGATGGATATTATTGAAATCACCCTTTTTGAGAAGGAAACATAACATATATTTTTGAAATTTAGACTTCCTTCGATATGATATTTGATGTCTGATCTATGAGGGTTGGAGACCAATGTAACCAAGTTTGATGGTAGCCATAGTAGGCTTAAAATATATATATGAACTTTCACTTATTTAGTTATTCATATTATCCTTTCCCTTTTATTTTAAAGTGCTTATGATGGCCTCGACTAGAGTATAAATTTTATAAATTTACTTAGTGTTAAATAAGTATCTTCTAATGTTATTAGTGTTTCTTGGATGGTTACTATTGAATAATTTAGCCACCCTTAATCATGGTATGTTCAAAAAATGTTTTGAGTTTTTTAACCTTGAAAATAGTCGTATATGAAGGTTTTAACATTGTTTAAGGTATTTTTATGGAAGTTAAGGTTTCATGTTATTTTGTTCTATTACTTGTTGCAATATTACAAAGAGAATCCATCAAAGAATATCAAGTATGAAAATCCAACACCATTTTAAGGGTTAAATAAGGTCATTTTAGGCCACTTAGAATTTTTTAATGTCATATGGTACCTCATTTCTACCCATACACTCAACCAATATGTCATCCCATCTTTCTCTAATGTATAACTCACATTTGAAACTGTATCATTCATTGTCTAACATCTAACCATAGTTCAACATAATGAAGTAAGGTAAATAAGGTTATTTTTATGTTATAATCTCATGGTAAATGTCACTAAATACTTATTTGAAATCTTGCACATAGATTTAGGAGGGTATTTCTTCTAAAAGGACAAGTTTCTTAATGGAGAAGAGACTATGCAAGTTTTCTATGATGGAACAGAGCATGTAAAAGCTAATTAGATCAAATAAAAAGGCTGTAATTACCTACCAAGATATCATACAACATTAATAGGCACAAAAATATGCTCAAGTAGAAGGTGTAGGTCCAAAAAATGGAAAATTATTGCTCAATAACTTCATTAGTTCATTCATAAGCAAAGAAGATCAACTAGTTTACCATTGGTTAATTGAGGAGTGAAATTGTCAAGATAAGTGATATTATGGGTTAAATGGAACCCATATTTCCTTAATAAATTTGGTAATAGTTATGAGTTTAATGGGTGTATCTTTTTAAACAATCATTAAGAAGTTTAACACCCATAAAACCCTTGCAAACCCTAATAGTCCATTTTTCTCCTTTTGGTAACATATATTAGATTAATGCATGTATGATAATGGTTTTAAATAATATAATATGGGTATAATAGTATATAAAACATTAAAAAAATTAAAAATTCTAGGGATCATACCTATAAAAACAAGAAATCCCATTATTTTATTGTTTCTTGACATGGCAGGGAGGTTTAAAGACTGTGAAGTGTTTTTAAGCATGAATGGTGATTAAAAAATAGTTTTAAATATTTTATTTAACATTTTAAATACATTGTAAAAATATTTATGCCTATTAAAATCATTGGAATATTTAAAATGGTAAGAAGATAGCTAAATATGCATGCCCAACTTGACTGTGTCAATGTTTTTAGCTAAAATAGAGTTTTTTTATGAGATTTTATAGATTGATTGAATGAATAAAGTTATTTTATGATATATATGGGTACATAAAATTCATATAAAAAAATTATTTATTATTTAAACCCCATAAAACACAATATATGTCCATTTATCTCTAGGTTCATTGCTCTTGATTTTTGAGTTTTTATAGACCCAAAAATGAGTGTTTTTATTATTTGTTGTACTTGATCATGATTAAATAGTAATTTTAATGGTTGTATTGGTTAATATAGATTAAAATAAAAAATAATCATCTCTTCATATCCCTTGGATATCAAAATATAAAAAAATTAGCAAACTACCTACTTTTTGCCCTAAAACCTAGTTTTCACAAAAAAAAGAATATTTTCAATTCTACTCAATGAAAACTCATGAAAATTGACATGGAGTTATTTTATGTAATTTAAGTTATATAATTAGTTTGAATTATTTAAATTTCATGAGTAGTGATAAAATTATAAAACATAGGTCTATACTATGAAATAAATAAGGGTTCTTGATTGGTTTTCATGGTGTTTGAGTGTGTGAGAATTTATTGGGTAGTTTAGGGATGTTTTTTCAATATTTGGATGAATTAAAATAAAATTAAACCACACATATAATAATTACTCATGGTGATATTATATTTTATGAAGAAAGATACTAATCCAAGTGAAGACCGCCTTATCATTTGCATTGAAGAAATGACATTATAGACCTTATGAATGTCAATTAAGGCATAAGGATCATTGAGAAACACACATGTAAATATTATTACACACTTTTATAAATCTTAAAGTCATAAAAAATAACATTCCAATGGATTTAAGTAGTCTTAAATGGCTCATGAATAGGCAGTCTACTAGATTCATGGTGTTAAGAACTATCAAACACAAATACAACCCTATAACATTAGAATTGAGGTTGCCCAATTAGGCCATGTGTCAAGAAGAATAAAGATATTTATTTTGAATTATGGACTTTAAATTCTTAAAAATAATTAATGGAGGTAAATTTTAATAATATAGTATGAGTCATAGAATACCAAGGGACTCTTATGCCACCTTTCATAAAGTCATCATTATAAAATGCCAACACATGTTAAACAAAGAATCATATAAATATTTTTCACATTTCATTCAAATCGTAACTAATGTTATGATTATATTAGAGCCAAAATTAGATTCTTACATCTACACCTTCTCTCTCTCTCTCCCTTCTCTTCTCCTAAATATACTCTTGTAGGTGAAGTTGAAATCATCCTCTAGATAGTTATGGAATAACCCTACCAAAATTGACATTGATTCTTGATTTTGAAGTGAATAAAAGCTAATTTATGCCTTATACATATTGGATATACTATTTTTACGATGAGTTTTTGATGAATGGTAATTATAATTTTCAAATTCCTTTAATTTGTGTTCCGTTTGCCTCTTTATGAGTAAGCCATATTATTATAGGTCATATGGTGTGTGTCAGGTAGTTTTGCAAAGGTTAAGTGTAGAAAACCTTCACTAGTGTCTTATTCTAGACCTCTTAATTATCCATATTTATTGATGCATTAGATATATCCTCCATATTGATACACTTATGTTTGAAGGTCTATTTGGAGTTGTGAAATTAGATATAAGTTTTGTTTTAGTCCATAGTAGCACATAAATAAGTATAGAACTATAATTTGTTTCATCACCTATTTTAGTCATTTATTTAATGATTTATCTCTCCATTTTCCTTAAAATTTTAGTATTTTTAGTGTTATTTTAGGTTTATCATCAATGGAACCAACCCTCTCTAGAGTTTCTCTTTATTCATAGGCCACCCATAGACTTAAAGAGTTCCCATTGTGTAAATTCAGTGAGGAAACATAAAACACCTCCTCAAAGGGTGTAACTCAAAGTGACAATATTTTTTTTTATGCATGGTGAGATAATTAATAAAAGTAATTCATATATTGAAGGATTATTTTTTTGTCCTTTAATACATCAACCTTTAGAGGAATTTATATAAGCATCAATAGAAACTATGACTTCATTCAGCTAGTTTTAGTAGCCCATGTATTCTTTCTAAGCAATTACCATTTATTTTTTCTTTCCACATGAAATTTCATGGTTGAGTTTGAAGTAGGTTTAAAATTGGTTAAATTTATTTATCTAAATAAACCATATGAAGATCCATACCATCCTTATAATTATCCCACTTTCCCCTTATATTAATCTAATTATGCATCTAACCAACCTTACCCCCAAGGATGCTATCTTTACTTTTATCTTCAATAACATTACCAATATTTTTATCAGATCTATGTTTTCTGGGTTTTGACCGAATGTTTATCTGGTGGTTCCAGGTCCATTTAAAACCTATTTTTGCTACTTACTTGTAGTGTTTTTTAGGCTTTGCCTATGGTCTTAGACGTTCTCTCTTTCGCTCTTTGTAATAGGGTTTCGGGGCCCCTTCAAAACCTGCTTTTACCCTCAATCTAAAACATTACCAATATTTTCAACCTTAGTACCAACCTTTAAATTCATTACATTATTATTATATACCCCCTTTCACTCCAATTTAGACTTCTCTTGATCTTATCTTATCCTGAATTGTTAGTGATATCAATGCCAAGCTTGCAATAATTGATCAAGAAGAGCAAAATTTTGGAAACTTGCTTCTTAAAGTTCTTAAAAATCCTCAAATAAGGAAGTATATAATATTACCACCCAATCCTCATATTTAAATCAAAAATAAATATAAGGATAAAGTTTTATAATCCAAACCAATAAATTTTCCATGTTTTTTGAGCCCTTAATCCACTCCTCAAGTTAAAAATTATTCAGAAAGATGAAGGTATATTAGAATTTTATAGTATGATTGCTAAATGGAAAGAGGAGAATAAACAAAATTCATCACAATAATATTTTCCTCTTCCCCAAAATATCTTAAAATAATTGCATTACCCCCAAGTTTCTAAGTTGGAAGAGTCCTCCTTCAAACCCCAAACCAAATCATGAGAATATTCATCACACACTACCAAATGAGCTATATTGCCCTCCCACCATCTCCCTTTTTGAAATAGGACCCATTGTATGGAATAAAATTAAAGGGGATCCCTTAATGACTCACTTTCTATTTGAAAAATATTATTACACCCCTACTCCACTAGTTGGAATCCCTTGTCTTCCCACCATCTTTCTTTGCATTGGAGGATTTGTTGTATGGAGAGTAGATGAGGAACATTAAAGCAAACATGATTAAGATCTTTAAATTTTAGTTTCATCTATAAATGAGCCTTAATAAGTTTATGATGAAGATGTTCAAGTTGTGGCTGAAGTAAAGGTGCAATTAAACATTCCTCAATATGTATCTAGTGGCCAAGAAGATAATGAACATCTAGATGAAGAGAATTCAATCCTTACTAGTCAAGAGTGCATTCAGGGGTATGCACAAGAACTTTATTATAAAAATGAACTTAAAATCAAAATGGAATAATAATAAGACCATATTTAAATAGATAACGAGGGAGATGTTTATTAATACATATTGGTTTCTAATCTTGTTAAGCCTCATGATCAAGATGAACAAGTTTAAGAAAACATGGAAATAACTAGTGAGATTATGATATTGGTTTCACAATGTAATAGTCCTAAATATGAACTAACTAAAGATAAAAAATAAGATGTAGTGATTCCTAGTGAACCTCAAGAATATCAAAGTGGGTATTAAGAAGGTTTTGATGGCATGTGGTAGAAATACAATACCATTTGTAAAGAGTTTGATATCTTCAAAAAGTTATCAGTCCCTATAGGGAAGAATAAGGATGCTACTAAAGTTATTCTCTCTCAAAGAGGACAAGAAAAAAATCCTAGTGAATTTTGGTATCAAAACCATAATCATGTTCTAGAATTTGTAGTCCATACTAGGCCTATATATCCTAAAGGGTAGAATGAAAACACAAATCAAAATATACTAGCTAGTCTATAAAATATATGCATTACCACCATTATTGAATTTATTTAGAGATTGCATCTATAGGGATAGTTGTTTAGAAGTTGTTCATTCACAGGCAGCAAGAGGTCATTTCCTTCAAGGTATTTGAGTTGAAATGTTTTTTATCTAAGTAGATTATAAATCAAATATGGACCAACCTATAATGGGTCAAACTTGGAGTGTTGTCCTTAATTTTCATGGGATTTATCCCATATTAGTATTAAATCAAAGATCTAGGACTTCCCTTTTTCCCTCTTGTCAAACCACCTTTTGACTACACCCTGGTGTTTACTAGAATTTTGCAATGCCTCTTCTTGAGCATGTTCCAATTGGATGATGTTTAATAACCTTTATTGTACCTTCTCATTTACTTCCATGTATTATTTCATAAATTTATGGGTAGGAAATTTGAGGGTAATTGGGAAAATGGGCTCTAACCCATACACCAATGTAAATGTCAAACATTTTACGGCCTATTTATACTAGGTATGATCATCTCAAAGGGCATAGTTTAATAGTGTGTGTCATTCTCAGCACTTTTTATCTATATATTTATTAATCACATCAACCAAGTTATTATTTGTATATTCTTCCAAACCATTCCCTTGTGGGTAGTAGTTGGGTGAGAATATTTAAGTGACTCCATGCTCATAAGCCCATTTAATAAGCTTTGAAGACTATAATGCATGTACATTATCACAAACTAGTAACATGAATATGTATAATCATGTAATTATGTTCTTTTTAAAGAATTTGATCACCTCTGTTGTGATACTATTCTTGTTATAAACAACCACAATCCATCTTTTATTATAATCAATAGTCATAAGCATGAAATTTATAGTTAGACGAGGAATTCGGATTGATAAATCCTATGAAATCTATCTCCCATTACATAAATGGTTTTCCATCAATAACAAACTAAAATTATATTACGACATGAACTTCCCATTTGGAAAAAAATTGGCACTAATGGCATAAGAAGACATGGGCATGCACATCCTTGAAAATATTAGGCCAATAATAACCTACTAGTAGGATCTTATGTGTTTTCACATTCCTAGAGGGTTGGACACTACTTGGTTTCTCATAGAAACTAGAAACAACATCTTTGGCCTCTTCTTTAGATAGGCATCTGAGATAGATGCCTTCATAATTATTTTTGTAAAGGACCCCTTTCTTGATCATGTAATGAGATTATTTTAATCTAAGGGCCCTTATTTGATCCTAATTTAGTTTGGAGGGTAGACTTTTGTATAAAATGTAATGGATGACTAGAGCATACCAATCATGATGAAATACTTATTCTTGGTCCACATTATGTAGTGTAATCTAGGGATCAATTTATGTGATTAGTTGAATGAGACCCTAGCCTTAAATGAACTTATAGGTCTTATCTCCATATCATACTCTTGTAATTTTGCCATTCACTACCATGTGTACTCTACCAATTCATTCTAACTAAGCATAAGATTTATTTATAGGTCTTAGATAATAGTGTGTACTTAATTAATAATAATTTAGTGCCTAAATTTCTTCACCTCTTTAACTAGGGCATAGGCATGTTTGTCTAGGGTATTATAATTCAGCTTTGCATCCTTGATATTCATGCTCATGAAAGTAATTATATGTTCTCCCTCATTTTGCTTCTAAGAAAGGACCACATCAATGATGTGATTAGAATAAAAATATTATAGGTATAATTCCTACATGTAGTCTGGTCTAATCAAAATAGGGGCACACATGATGGCCTTTTTGATGTATTATAAGGCCTTATTATATTCAAAATTCTAGTCCATCTTATCTTCCTTTTCCATCATAGCATTCAAAGTTTAAAAATCCCAAAAAATCATAAATAAATAGTAAAAAATAATTGAAAGCTTTCTTTAGGAAAATTAATTTCATATGCAAATATATTATAAGGCCTTATTAGATGCAACATTCTAGTCCACCTTATCTTCCTTTTCCATCATAACATTCAAAGTTTAAAAATCTCAACAAATCATAAATAAATTTGCATATGAAATTAATTTTCCTAAAGAAAGCTTTTAATTATTTTTTACTATTTAGGAGAGGTATCTTATAAATAATGTTAGCATGTTTAGGGCCAATAGATATACCTTATTTTTTGATAATATGATTTATATGATTAGCTTAAGTAACACTAAAAAAAATTCTTTGGATTCATATAAATACCATACCTATTCCACCTCTCAAATATATTCTACAGGTGATTAATGTGATTTAACATGCATTTGGAGAAAATAGGAGAATAATCCATATATATAATGATGCACTTTCTTATTAGGCCTGTGGATACAAAATATGTATCTCTATAAAAAGTGGCTTCTACAATGACCAAGATAAATGGCACTCATTTTTAGGCAAAAGTACCCCACTTAGTTGTGAATGCAGTCTTAGATCTATCTTCTAAGTTTATAATAACCTAGTTGTATTCTAAGAATCTATCCAAAAAGGACATCATATGGGATCTATTAACCATCTAAATTAATTCATCCAAGGAAGGTAATGTATACTTATCTTTATCAAAGGCCCAATTTAGATTACAAAAATCCATATCGATACATATATCTCTATTTTTATTATGAACAAGTACCAAATTGGCTACCCATGTAGAATGGTAGACTAGAAAAATTATTCCCACTGACAAGAGATTGTGAACCTCTTTATGTATAAGTGGTTTAAGAATCAGGTTCATTGGTATCTACCTTTATCTAAAAGTCTTCTAATATGGTTTAAGGTGAATGGTATGATTTATCATACTCCATTCAAAGATATTGAGATATCCATAAGCCCAAGAAATTACGTCTCAATATCTTAGCAAAAACCCTCTGAGTTGCGCAACTTCTTTTGATGTATACTTGAGTCCAATGTTAATAGTATGGGGATGATTAGGAGACCAAGGTTGATAGTTATGAACTTTGTTTCTTGGTACCTTTGCTTCTCGGTGGATATTCAAAATTTTCAAGGTAAAACACTCTATAAATATATCATGAACTTTGGGACTTATTTTTATTCTTGGTTATAGTTGGCATATGATGGGTCATCCCTCTCTTTCTCATCAATTATGTGGGCTTCAAATAGCCTAGTGTTATTGAGGAATTCAAAAATATGATGGTCATCCTTAAAGACTTGGAAGTTTTTGACATCATATAAGATAAATGGGTAAGGGATAAATTTAATAGATAACTTATGCAATTATATGTCATCACAAGGTATCAAATTTTAAGCAAAAGTTTTTAGTGAATCGACCACTTGGTTTTCCTCTCAGGGAATGGGAATAACTTTAAAGGTAGTAAACATCTCTATCACATATCACACCTTATAATTTTACTTCCTTAAGTAAAAAGTTTGAATTTTAATTTACTCATAACTTGGTTTATGACTAAAATAGAGTCATCTAAAAATTTGAGCTCTTTGACCCTATGTTTCAGGGCTAGTTATAGCCCAAGGATCTAGGCCTCATATTCAGCTAAATTGTTAGTATAGGGTAATTGAAGTATAGAAGAGGATAGGTGTCACTTATGGATTAATGAGAAGGATTCCTAACCTTAAACCTATTTAGATAAAGCCTCATCAAATAATAGGGACCACAAACCTAGAATCTCAAGATTATTGTCACTTTCATGCTTAACATGTTCTATTGACAATGTAGACTCCTAGGTCTGAGGATACTAAGTTCACCTTCTCATTCATGGTATTTTATTCCATGATCATGTGTTTCAACCTAGGTTACCTTTGGATATTCTAGATACATATGGTCCCTAGAGAACCTAAACACTTAGATAGGGTTTATTTTTGTAAAATTTAGTTAGTGTTCTTCCTTGTAAGCACCTCATGAGGATTAGGTATGTTAAAAACTAGGTATGCATGAGTTTATTTTAATTTTAACTACCTTAAAAGAGTTTTATTTTTCATTTAAATGATTCATAACTTGTTTCAAGCCTTTAGGGGATTACTTAATTTATAACATGTGTCTTAAATCTTGTCCAAGTATTGATTCACCTTGTTAGATCTCACTTTATGTCTAAAGACATCTCAATGAAGGCAATGAAACTCTTGGTTTGAGGTCTAGTTATGGAATCACATGAAAAAAGTATAAGTGTTTTAAAATATATGTATTTATAGAAATAAATGTCATAAATGGTTATTATAAGACATAAAAAAATCATAAATACACCCAAAGAGGTCTCAAAGATTTATGTGAAGGTGAAAAGGGGGTCAAAATATCTTGTTATTGAACCATTTAAGTCATCATTTGAAAATATACCTTTATAATGTCTTATAAAGACATATAATTATAAATTGACTCTCCATCACTCCTCCATCTAAACAAAATGGGTTAAAAATGATTAGATGTCTTTTTCCCCCTATTTTTCTTTCATTTGATGGTTTTTATTCCTCTTTCAACATGGAAAAATGCATGGTCCAACCCAAAACCCTTCAATTTTCAACATTATTTTGAGTTTTTCATAGTCTATAAAGTATTTTTAATGGTTATAAAATTACAAATAGGTCCATTCATGGATGAATATTACTGGTTCTAAGCAAAGATTAAAGAAAAGCAATCTTTCATGGAGGTTATAATCTAAAAAGTTGAAGGTTTCAAATTAAAAATCCCAAATAATAGAGATTTTATGAAGGATCATGCATGATATGAAGTTCATCATCCTTATTTCACACATATACCATGTGTATCAACCTCCTTGATAGCCATTATTAGTAGAAAAGGGCACAAAAGCTTTCAGATGTGAAGATTTATATGAAAATATAGGTTTTTATAAGGTTTTATTGAAAACTACATAATTATACGTCATTTATCAAGTAATATTATGGTCATAAGAGGTCATTACCATATTTTTAAATCTCTCATAGGTCTTCAAATAGGATATACATGCTAAAAAAACTCAAAACTAGGGAAAGACCAACCTACAAACTTTCTCAAAGCCTTCTACAATCTATTTTATAGGACATACTAGAAAAGCTAAGAAGATGCATAGAACTGTACATTCATTATAGAGGGATGAGGAGGTAATAAATTATAAATATCATGTGTTAGGAGAGATAAATATTTATACTTGGCTATGAATAATTGTTAAGAAGTTGAAACAATCCTAAAAAAGGCTTGATGAAGGCACAATTTAGGAGTTGATCTTGTTTTTATTGGTGCATGGTAAATAATGGATCATTAAGGATGTCAATAAGTATATTTTTAATCATTTATATGCATCAATATTTATTTAATATATTCATAACACATAGATTCATTCAAAACTTCAATGATGGCCATAAAACCCTCTAAAGCCCTAAGAGCTTGTGGGTTACATTCTAGAATTTTGTGCTTGGCTGGGTGAAATGGGTGATTATTAGGGTTGTAATGTGATTTATTATATCCTCATTAAGTTATCATACAATTCTCAATTTATGTAAAGGTTTATGCTTTAATTTTTTGGGGTTTACAATTTTGAACTTACCTATAAAGGCCTATAAACATAGAATGTGGAGTTTCAATTGCATTAATGGATGTTAATTTTGAGAAATTTATCTTAAATGAAATATAATGATCTAATATAAAACATATAATACCATTATAGTTATGGTGAAGGGACATATATTTATAATTTATAAGGGTTTAAAGGTGTTTCAAACAAGGAAACCTACAAACATGTAACTAATGTTGGTTCCTCAAAGTGTTTCAATATACTTATTCCTTTAATGATAATACTATAATTAGGCTTTGAAATTATCATCTGACTCATCTTACCTTAAAATTAAGGTGTAGGCTCATGAGGACCCCTCTTAGGCCTCAATATTGAAAGGTCATTCACATGTCTACAATATAAAAGTAGTTTGAATACATTTAGGATGTTTTTTATGAAAGAGAAAGCTTCACCGAGACCAAACCCTTCCATTATTTCTCTTAATGATACCTCAATATGGGTTTGGTATCATGGAGGTTAGTTTCATGAAATATTAGTGATGTTTTAATCTTGATAAAGAACATATAGGACTATATACTAAGAATGGTGAAATTTTGCATACATTAATGGGAAATTCCTTCTAAGGTTGGGATTCATACAAGTTGAATAATACCTTATAAATCATTAAATACCTTCCAAACATGGTATAATCCTATAGGATCTCAATTTTTAAGGTGTTGAGAAGGTTTCAATCTTGAAGGTGTTTATACGAGTCTGCATGCATAGTGATAGGGTCTCCAAAGAAGTTATAAGGGCTCATCTCCCATAGAAAACCATTTGAAATTAATTAAATAAGGATTAATGAGTTTAAATTTTGTTTATTAAGATATGTAATCTATAGAAAAGAATAAGGTCCTCAAGGGAAAAAGTGTGGTCTCAAGAATGCATTCAAGCATCAAGGAGCTATGTCCCATACAAGAAAAAGATTGTAATTTTATTCAAAGATATAATAGGAGAAAAGTAGAGAAATATATGGAGTTAAATGAAGAGTTTAAATATATTTCAATAAAATTCAACCAAAAGGTTATAGGTCCCTAAATATTGACATTATAGAGTTCTCAATTCAAGGTTTTAACTTGAGGAACTCTAACAGTTTTGTGTGAATATGTAAGGCTTATAACATGTTTGGAGGTGTCTTTCACTAAAGAAAATGGAAAAAATATTCAAATAATAAATGGAGTGGTACCTTGAGAAACATACTTAAATATTTAGTGATGTTTCAAGCTTAGGAAAAAATGTACAAGTCTATAGGAATCAAGATGAAATTTTCCAAGATTTTTAGGCATCTTCTTATCAAGACAGGATCTCAAGTAAAGGTTTTTATGATTCCAAAATGAGATTGGAGGTAATTATATTTGAACACAAATTTATTAAATTAATTATATACTCACATGCATAATTTTCATGTAAGTTATTAGAGTTCATGAATAAGGAGAGTTATCTTGTGGGCATTATCAATCAAAATGACATTCAAACAATGATCAAATACAAATAATATATGGGTGTATTTTACCATTTTTTGAATGGTAAAATATATGAAAAGTTATTATATATATAGGATATTTAAGGGGGAATATTTTATCAGTCAAATTAATCTAAAAAAATCCATGAAATTTGAACACCCCCTACACTATTACTCTCATGATTTATAATCACAGTCTACCTACTACAATCAATAAATTGGTTCTTATTCCTATAAGTATAAGGTTATAAAAACATGGATAATGCTTTGAGAATATTTTTTATGTGAGGATATTTATAAATAAGCCTTAAAATGTAATAAATAGTGATGAAAGGTCAAATCTTCTCTTGTATTAGCTCTCAGGTCCTACTCAGTCTATGAAACCCTAAATTAGCACCCTGGGCACTAAAATGGATATATCTCTTGAATGAATCATTAGAATATATTAAAACTTTATAGGAGAGTGAATAGGGTATTTTTAAGTAATCAAGTGGTTTTATAGGTTGAAAGTCATTAGAAGGTAAGGTATGTGAATTTATTTCCTTATAGGCTTGTAAATGGACCTAAAATAGGGGTTTAGAGTGAAAAATATGGTCATATATTCCAAATGAACCATGAAAAATGTATGAATATTTGAGTAATGTAATAAATGATATTCATAAATATTTTTTTAATGTTTTAAGTGGTATGGTGAGAGATATTTGGCCAAAACTCAGTTTAGATGTTTGTCAAAATAACCTAAAACCCTATCAAACCTAAGTTTTGTTCATTCAAGGACCAAATTGGTGCCAAACATCAAATTATAGTGGGAAATTATGTTATAAATCATGAAATATACTTGTAATATTTAATTGAATTTTAAAAATATGACCTTGATGAAGATAGATATCTGAAGTTATCTTGAATAAGGTATAGATCAACAAACCTCCTCAAGAGGGGAAAAAATGGAGTTCAATTGAGAAAGACCAAGAGGAAAAGTTGAAAGAGGTGTAAATTAAGATCATTTCAGACTATATTTATCATGAATATAGGTTCCATTAAAGTCTTTATATTTGATAATATTATTAATTTCACAATTCTCCTAAAGATCCTCTTTAACCCCTTCTATCTTGTAATAACGATGTCTATTGTGATTTATGTTATGATCTTAGTATATAAGTAGGTTTTAGGCACTTGGGCATGTTGAAGCCTTATCATAAGCAAGAGTATCATGATAATTACAACATGTAATTCTCAAATACCTTGATGATGCATGGAGTAACATTGACTATTCCATTAATGAGATAAAAAACATAGTTGCAGTTCATTGAGTGATTTCATAAACTTCATGATTAGTGAGGAATGGATTCAAGGAGATGGAAAATAAATTGTAGGCCTATAGATGAAATATTCAAAGGAATTAAATTCTAAAATATTGTCTAATCCTCATAATTAAGTTTCAATTAGTGTTTAATAACTCCTAAGAGTTTTATATGGTTCTCAAGATGATGATCCAAGTTATCAAAGATGATCCTAAGCATAAAAGTGATCTCAACACTTGGTTACAAGATACAATGGATGTTTGAGAGTCACATAAGGTTAGGGAAAATATTATTTTAGGTTGTATATAAGACAAGAGAATGATAAAACATTCAAATATAATATTATTTCCTCTCTTATGACTCATATAAGCATTTTTTATGGTGATCTAGGTTCTTAAACTCTTTAAGAGATCTTAAAATAAGTCCTAAAGGTGATTTTGATCACCTCAAAATCTATTATATCATAAAGCATGGAAGGTACATTAGATAAACCTTCATTATTCCAAATGGGTTGAATGATAATAAATAAGATGAATGAAGATTGAAGGTAATTAGAGAACTAATATTATAAGAATTTAACTACCTAATTAAGTGATCATAAAAGTAGGTCAACCTTTAAAACTAAATTGGCATTAAAATTCATATTCCAAGTCAACCATTCCAGATACGTTAACATGCATAAGAGGTGGATATGGGGTGAGTTAAGGCTAGAGGTAGGGGTTTCAAGAGGATGGAGAAACAAATGAAAGAGTTTGATCATGTTTATCATCTACCAAGCCACCAAGAAGACTAAAATAGTAAGCCCCTCCTTGAATGCTACACTTATTTTCTCTTTAGAGTCATTAGTATGGTATCCTAGTGCATTGAAGATGGTATAATGATAACATGTTTTAATTATTTTTTATTTTAATATGATAATTAATTTTATAATAACTACATTTATGCATATTAGTAGTCATTTTATTCTCATTCTCTTATAAAATGGGTTGAGAATGCCTCTCTATGTATCCCTCTATTAGGTGTGACAAGTTTATGCCCATTTAAGTACTTATAATGTTTAATTTAAATCACTTAGATTAATAAAATATTGAATTTTTACCTTATCCATGCTTGTTCATTCTGTGAATCTTGTGTTTTATTGATCTATGTATTGGTAAAGAGTATTTTCCCTTGCATATGTCCATTTCCTTTCACCTTTACATAAGTTGAATCATATTTTTTGGGTCACATGTTGTGCTAAAATTGGTATTGTTAGCATTTATTTGTGGAACTTATCTAATTATGTCTTGAGTAAGACCTTTTAGTCATCACTCTAGTTCTAGTATAGACCATAACCTCTATGTGAAATACTGATGCATGAGAAGACTAATTTGGAGAATGTTTAGAGTAGGTTCAGTCTTTCATAAGTCTTATTGTGCTTTCATAATAAAGTATATGAGGCCTCAAATCATTGGTGCATCACCTTATTTTTATATTTTAGTTTATTTCTCCTCACTTTTTGCACCAAAGTGTAGAGTAGGCTTATTTTCGGTGATCTACCAAGGGAACTAGCCCTCTCTATATTAGGCTTATTTTAGGAGTGTTTCAATTATATCACTTGAAGGGAGAATACTTGAAACCACTTATCCAAAGGGTGAAAATTCAACTTGATAACAATCTATGGCATGCCTAGTCAAACCAATTCTATAGGACTGGTTGGATTTAGTTGAGGATTTGGTAGATTCCTCAATAATTTGAAATAGAATTGAACATATTTTAAATTCAATTGGTGACTCCAAGATTTCATGGTTTTATAATAGTCTATTAGTTTCATGCCAAAAGAGACAAGGTCTTCTAATATAGGCACAAATTTTGAGTTTGTAGAGATATCTTTCACTTCTAAGATAAGGAATATTATTGATTTATAATCACCTAGAAGGAGAGAGAAGTTATAAGTAACCTTTTCTAAGAGCATAATATACACCTTTGTTTGGTATTTTTCTAAGGCCTAGAGGGAGATTAAATCAACATATTCACATGGATACCCAAAGGAACTATCTATTCATTACATTCAATAGAGGCATACCATTATAGCTTTAATAGTATGATGACATACTAGTTATAGTGTTGAAGATCATCCCATCATTCACTACTGAGAACACCACAATGCTAATTGAATGTATTTAGGACATAACAAATAATTATTATGTTCATCATGTCACTAAAGACAATATAGTTGTGAAATGCTTAGACACATCCTTGAAGGTGATAGCCTTTTCATTGGTATAGATGTTTATAACAAGGTTTTAACCATAGTTAGGATGAGCTAAAAGATAAGTTTTCTCAATAGTTTGAAGACAAGAGTGATCACCTATCATTCATGGAGTAGTTTTCCACCATCAAGAGATCTCCATATGAGTTCATGGTGGACTATAATTTTAAATTTCAAAATACATGGAATATGATTCCAAATATGGTAAACCCTACTCCTAACACTACATTTTTATATTATTTAAGGTATTTGAATAGTGACATAGATATGATGATCCAATCCATAAGAGGTACAACCCTTCTTGATGCATTTTAAATTTCTATTAAGGCTAAGAATTGTATTATATAAGCTCCTAAAAATTAATCTGAGGCCACCTTTACCACTTTTCCCATAACTACCACCCTTTATATAGCCCATATAGCCTATAATTACACCTACTCAACCTACTTTGGCACCTATTATAGCTACAAATAGTCCACAAGTTACATCTACTACCCCTCCCAATGAACTTCATGAGGTCAAGTCACTCTTACAATTTTTTGGTAATGAAGTGGTTACTCATAAAAGTCATCAAGTGCATAATACTAGGTCATATTAGCCTTACAATCAATAGTACCAATCTCATAAACAACCATAACATGGTAATGATCAAGATCAAGGATAAGTGACACATGTTAGACCCTATCAAAGTCACAATACCAATGATGTCATCACCTCTAAATTAATTGTGCTTGTACATAAGAACGTAGTGTAAGACTATGAGTGATGATACCCTTGCAACCAACCATAAAATCAGAACATGTATCCTAATGGAGTGTTAAATTAAGCCCTAATGGTCCAAACTATGATATCTTCCCAAGGTTAGCCTATTAAATCAACTCCATAAGTAGAAGGTGGACTTGAACTAGCTCAAGCACAAAATGAGTCCACCTTGATTAATTAGCAAGAAGGTGAGTTTTGTGGCATGAATCAAAATGAGGTTGTATACAAATAAATAAACCTATTTGATAATAACACAAGGTCTAAAAATATGGTGATGGATGAATAGCCATTTTCTCTAGCTGGTCAAGTTTTTACCTCTCTAGTTCTTCATGAAACAACTAATGGGAGAAAAAATGTTGAAACACCTCAAGAGAAAGTTGGTCAAGCTATCAAAAAGGTAACTCATCCCTCAATTGGTAAATTTATTACCCCAAAAACTCATCATGAAGTAAGAACATTATTTAGATCATCTTAATTAAAATCTAATTAGGTTGTTATTTAGAAAATGTCATCCCAAAACTAGTCCAAAAGGAGCGAGTTATAGTACAAGGATCAAATTTCATCCATTTAATCTAAATAAAATATTATTACTTTTAAGGTATAGTCAAATATTTATGGAATTAATTTAAATATTATTTAACAAATGAATAAGATAAGTTTCAACATTTCCATGTGGGACACATTATCTATTCTAATATAAAAGAGCTTGTTGTAAGAGGCATTGTCTAACTTTCATCCTTCAGATGTAACAATAAAGGAAGCCAAATCAGTCCTTACCAATATAGATGAGTCAAAATAAATCCCTATTTATTAATCTCAACATAAGGAAAATATTTAAGTGTAAG
The DNA here is from genome assembly GCA_037957365.1 of Torreya grandis. NCBI lineage: Eukaryota > Viridiplantae > Streptophyta > Pinopsida > Cupressales > Taxaceae > Torreya > Torreya grandis. Next base: position 1,280,567 of record JARHVA010001368.1, on the reverse strand, counting down.
TGACAAACCCTAACCTCCTCCTTTATACCTTTCCATGATCATAGGTGATTGTTTGGTACATAATTGCATGATTAATTTAGGAGCAATTAGTTCTATGATGCCCAAGATGATGGTTGATAAAATAATCTTAAAATATGAACCAAACACTATAGGTGTGTTTAAATTATATGATACAATCACCAAAATATCTAGTGTAGTTAATGATTGAACCTTACTTTGCATAATTTTCCTAATGTCTCAATAGAGCATGATGTTTTCATTATAGACCTCCCTCCCTACTTGACATTATGTCTATCTATGGATTTAAAAGCTAAGGATAGAGGATAATTGTCATATGATTGGTCTCACATGTTATCTAGAATAAGATGTGGTACTAGAGTTATCATAAAATATAATACACTGACCATATATCACTTAGAACCTTATATGCCAAATCTTTCCAATTCTAATTGCACAATTCTTGACCAAGAAGAGGTTGTCCTAGATCATGAACCAAACACACTCCTTGAATGCATTCAGGATATTTTACTTAATGAATTAGGATTTTAACAACATGATCATGATCCCTATAAGATCATTGCGGAGACTAATTTAGGCACTTATATCTTGCATGAGGGCTAGACAGGTTTAAGTTCCTATTATCTACATGAAGAAAACTCTATGTTGCCTAGTATTTTAAAGCTTCAAGTAAACTCTTTATTGAGATTTATATCAAAATTAAGACCTTGATGAAACTTTTCACTCATAATTTGACCTTGTTGAATAATTTGAGACCGTTATTGGGCTAACAACTCTTAGAAATCAAAACAAGGATACTAAAGGGCTTGTCGCAATTGAATTTCAGGTTGGCATGACCAAAGTCACTATGGGAGGGAAGGTAAAATATATTACATTGGTGGATGAATATTATTTTAATACGAAGAAGAAACCAAGAGTTGATAGTTATTTATAACCTTAAGGAGACCATGATCAAACTTGGTAGTAGTACCTTGATGTTCTTAGAGAGTTCAAAGAAACTAACATACCAATGGACCTTGAGGAGCATCCTAAATATTCCCATGAGATTGTAGATATCATATCTCACCTTGATAAGCCTAAGTAAACCATATAGGATCAACATAAACTTGACAAGTTAGAGGTAAGGATTAGTCTAGATGAATATTATAGAATTGCTTAGTTCTTCCTAGAAGAGGCTAGTCTTTTCTCAAGAGATCAATTAAGGTGGTATAATATATTTTGAAACTAAGTAATAATGGGATACTATAATATTATGTCAATATGGAGGACAAATTTGATCTAGCTAACCCATTGAAAGATAAACAAGCAAGATTGGGAATCCAAGAAGAGAGAATGGACTAATAATCTTGGCCAAAAAACCATTCTTGAAGGCTAATAAGTTAGGTGGCTAGGCTAAAAAACTAGCTCCCAAGCACCTCTTTAAACTATATGGTAACATAATTTCTTAGGGAGGAAAATACTCCATAGAATTCTACTTTGATCCTAGATGAGTGAAGTCATTTTCAGACCATTATACATAGTAGGTTAGCTATTTTTTCTACCTCCAAGTCCTAATTGTATATTGTTTTAATAGCCTAATTGTGTTTTATCTTTCACTAAGTGTTTTTTCACATGTTATTTCTATTTTTTATCCTTTGTTTTTTATTTTGGAGGTGATTTTTAGTCTTCTTAAGCTAGTCTAGCAGGGTATATCTTTTAGTTTGAGTTCTTTTTGGATTTCATGTCTAATGTACTTGACAAGGTAGTTGGTCTGAAATGTTTAGACAAGAAAACATCCCTAGGAATTCACCATAATGTTGGATATTATATCCACATGTGGTCCCTAAATCACTTGCATATTTATAAATGGTTTTTTTTTCAAAATTAAGTGAGTGTTCTTCTTTATAATAACCTCATGAGGGCTAGGTATGTTTAAAACTAGGTATGCATGAGATCTTTATACTTTTGAATAACTTAAAAGTGTTTTATTGGTCATTTACATGCTTCATTACTTGTTTCAATTATTTATGGGATTAATTAATGTATAATATGTGTCTTAAATCTTGTCTAAGTCTTGATTCACCTTGTTAGATCTCACTCCATATCTAGAGTCATCTCAGTGAAGGTAATACAACTCTTGGTTTGAGGACAAGTTATGACATCACATGAAAAAAGTGGAAGTGTTTTAAAATATGGGGTTTGATAGAAAGTAAGGTCATAAATGGTTCTTATATGACATAAACAAGTCATAAATACCCCCAAAGAGGTCTAAAAGATGCATTTAAAGGTGAAAAAGGGGTCAAAATGTCTTGTTATTTAACCATTTAAATCATCCTTTGAAACCAAACCTTTAAAATGTATTTTAAAGCCATATAATTCCAAATTTATTCTTCATCCCTCCCTCCATCAATACAAAATGAGTCAAAATTCATTAAATGTCCTTTTGCCTCTTTTTCTTTCATTTGATGGATTTTATTCCTCTTTCAATGTGGGAAAATGCATGGTTTATCCCAAAACCATTACATTTTCAACATGATTATGAAGGTTTCATGATTGCTAAAGAATTTTTATGGTTATTCAATGATAAGGAGGTCTATTCATGGATGAATATTAATAGTTACAATCAAAGAGCAAAGAAAAACAAGCTTTCACGAGGTTTTAACCCAAGAAGTTATGGGTTTTGGCCTAAAAGGCCCAAAAAACATAGGTTTTATGAAGTATCATGCATGAAATGAAGTTAATGAAAATTATTTCACACATCTATGAGGTGTATCAACATCTTTGATAGCCATTATTGGTATAAAAGTGCATAAAAGCTTTCAAACATGAAGATTTATATGAAAATGCAAGTTTTTATAAGGTTTTCTTAAAGAATCCAAAACTATACAATAGTTTATTAGGATAGATTAGGATCATAAGGGATCACTCACAGCATACTCAATATTTCATAGATATTCTATAAGGATATCCATGTCAAAAAATCAAAACCATGCCAAGACCAATTTAAAAACTCCTTCTAAGCCATTTATAGGCTATTTTATAAGACATTTGAAAATATCAGAATATGAATCAGCCTATACAAATATTGGAGAGGGAGGAGGAGGTCATAAAGGATACATATCAAGCATTAGGATATATAAATATTCACACTAGGATATGAACAATCATTAAGAATCTGAAATAATCCTCAAAAAGGCTTGATGGAGGCACGATTTAGGAGTTGATCTCATTGATTCTAGTGCATGGTAGATAATGGATCCTTTATTATGTCAATAAATCTATTAAGAATCATTTAGATGCATAAATATTGACTGAAGAGGTTCATAACATATAGATCCATTCAAATATTCAATTATGGCTTTAAAACCCTCTAAAACCCTATGAACATATGAGTTACATTATAGAATTTTGGTGCTTGACTATGTGAAATGGATTATAATTAGGGTTCTAATTTTATTCCTATATTATAATGAAGTGATCATACAAGTCTCACGTTATGATAGTGGCTATAATTTAAGTTTGAGGAGGTTTGAATCTTGAACATGCCTACACATGACTATAAACACAAAATGTGGATTTTAAAATGCATTAATGGATGTTACTCTTGAGAAATCAGGATTAAATAAAATACAATGATCCCCTATAAAACATATAAGACCATTAAAATTATGGTGCATGCCCATATAGTTCTAATTTCCAAGGGTTTTCTATTTCAAATAAGGAAATCTATAGAACTACAACTAATTATAGTGCCTCAAAGTGTTTCATTATGCTTATTCATTAATAATAATATTAAAAGTAGGCCTATTAATTAATTTATACTCATATTAACTTAAAATTAATGTGTAGGCTGATAAGGACCCCTTTGAAGCCTCAAGGAAGCCCTCAAGATTTAAATGTCATTCATGGGTCTACAATATAAGAGTGTAGTTTTAATACATTTAGCATGATTTTCATAAGAGATAAAGCTTCACCAATCCTAAGCCCTTACCTTATTTCTATTCATCTTCCTAAAAATTATTTTGGCCTCATGAATATTATTTTCAAGACATATTAGTGATGTTTTGATCTTGAGAAAGAACACACAGGCCTATATACTAAGAATTTTGAAATTTTATATACATTAATGGGAGATTAATGATAAGGTCGGGCTTTATAAAAGATAAAAAAAACACCTTATAAAACATTTAAGACATTTAAAACGTGGTATAGGCCTATAATATCTCAATTTTTAGGGTTTTGAGAAGGTTTCATTATTGAAGGTGCTTACACAAGTCTATAGGCATAATGATTGGGTCTCCAAAGAAGTTTTAATGGATCCTATCCAATAAAGCACCATTTTAAATGTCTTTAATAAGGTTTAATGAATTTTAATATTTATTATGAATATATAAAAGTTTAATATATGAATAATGTCCTTAATGGAGAAAGGGTGGTCTCAAGAATGCATTAAAACATCAAGGAGCTATAGTCCCATATAAGAAAAGGATTACATTTTTCTTGAAGGATAGAATAGGAGGAAGTCATAGAAAGTTGTTAAATTAAAGGAGTTTAAATAAAATTCAATACCATTCCTAATAAGTTTTAGCTCCCTAAATATTCACTATGTAGAGTTCTCAATTTAGGGTTTTAACTTGAGGAGTTCTAACAAGTTTGTGTGAAGATGTAAGGCTTGCAACATGTTTGAAGGTGTGTTTTACTAGATAACATGGTTAAACTAGTAAAATAATAAATGTAATGTTATCTTGAGAATAATACCTAGAGATTTAGTGGTGTTTCAAGCTTAGGGGAAAATGTAAAAATCTATAGACATCAATATTAAATTTTTGAGTTGTAGGCATCTTCCTCTCAAGGCAGAGTTTCAAGCAAAGGTTTCTATGATTACAAAATGACGTTTGAGGTAATTTTATTTGAACATAAATGTATTAAATGAATTATATACTCATTTTATATTTTCCATGAAAATTATTAGATTTCATGAATAAGGAGAGTTATCTTGCAAGTATTATTAATCAAAATGGCATTCAAGCAATGATCAAATACAATCAAGACAAGGGTGTCTTTTATGATTTTTTTAAATGTATAACATATGAAAAGTTATTGTATAGATAAATTATATTTAAGTATTAATATTTTATCATCCAAAGTAATCTCAAAAAACCCATGAAATTTGAAAACCCCCTACATTGTTACTCTCATGGCTTGCAAGCACAATCTACCTACTATAGTCAGAAAATTAGTGCTTGTTCTTATTGATATAATTTTGTTAAAATAGAGTGTTTGGATAATATTTTATATGTGAGGATATTCATAACCAAGCCTTAAAATTTTAAAAATGGTGATGACAGGTTAAATCTCCCCTTGTATGAGCTCTTAGGTCCTATTCAGTCCATGAAACCCTATATTAGCACTTTGGGCACTAAAATGGATATATATATCTATATATATATATATATATATATATATATATATATATATATATATATATATATATAATGGACCATCATAATATATTTAAAGTTGATATGGGAGTGAAATAAAGGGTATTTTTTAATAATTAAGTGGTTCTATAGGTTGAAAGTCATTAGAAGGAAATATATTTGCATTTATTTCCCTATAAGCTTATAAATGGACCTAAAATAGGGATTTAGAGAGACAAAGATGGTCATATCTTCCACATGAACCATGAAACATGTATGAAGATTTGATTAATTCTAAAAAATTATGTTAATAATATTTTTAATGTTTTTTTAATGTTTTAAGTGATATGGTGAGAGAGATTTGGTGAAAACTCAATCTAGAGATCCATGAAAAGAACCCTAAACCTTACCAAACTTGAGTTTTATTCATTCAAGGACTAAATTGGTGTTAAAATTAAAATGATTATAGGAGAGGATGTTATAACTCATGAAATATCCTTGTAATATTTAATTAAATGTTCAAAAAATAACCTTGATGAAGACAGAGATATGAAGATAACTTGAACAAGGTACAAATCAACAAACCTCCTCAACAGGAGAAAGAAACAAAATGGAGTTCAATTGAGAAAGATCAAGAGGAAAATTTGTAGGAGGTTTAAATTGAGATAATTGAAGACTATAATTATCATGAATAAATGTTTCATTAAATTATTTATAGTTACAATGAGAAGAGAGGATTTTAGGTCTTCAAAACTCAACCAATAGTCCTAAAGGATATCTTAACACACAAAAGATATCAAATAGTCCTAATATGTAATAAGAGAATATAATACCATATTTAAAACATATTCATAAGAAGGAAATGATATTTCTAGTTCTAAATACCTCATAATACTCTTAAAGAGCCTCTCTAATCTCTTCCATCTTGTAAGAATGATGTATATTGTAATCTTAGGATATAAGTAGGTTGTAGGCACTTTGGCATGTTTAATCCTTATCATAAGAAAGAGGATAATGATAATTAAAACATATAATTCTCAAATCCCTTGATGATTCATGGAGTAATATTGACTATTCTAAGAGTGAGATCAAGAACATAGTTGCAGCTCATTAAGTGATTTCATAAACTTCATGAGTAGTGAGGAATGGATGCAAAGAGATGGAAAAGAAATTATAGGCCTATAGATGAAATATACAAAGGAATTCAAGTATAAAATATGGTTTTATCCTCAAAATAAATTTTTAATCAATTTTTAATAACTCCTAAGAGTTGTAGATGGTTCTCAAGGTGATGATCCAAGTTATCAAATAAGATCCTAGGCATAAAAGTGATCCAACACCTAGTTTTAAGATGAAATGAATATTTGAGAGTCACATAAGGTTGGGAAAAATATGATTGTAGGTTTTATATAAGATAAGAGAATGATAAAAAATGAAAATATAGGATCCTTTCCTTTCAAAGGACTCATATAAACATTCTTGATGGTGATCTAGGTTCTTAAACTCTCCAAGAGATCTTCAAATAAGTCATAAAGGTGATTTTAATCACCGCAAAATCCATTATATCATAAATCATGGGAGGTACATTGGATAAACCTCCATGACTCCAAATGGGGTAAATGATAATAAATGGGATGAATGAGGAGTTAAGGTAATTATAGAATTAATATTTCAAGCATGTAACTACCCAAGGAGGTGGTAATTAAAGCAAGTCAAACTCTAACACTAAAGTGGTGATGAAGTTCCTATTTTATGTCAACCATGTAATAGATCCTAACATACATAAGAGGTGAATATGGGTTGATTTAATGTTATAATCAAGGATTTCAAGAGGATGGAGTAGAAAATTCAAGAGTTAGAGAACATCTATCATCCACCAAGACAACAAGAAGACTAAAATAGTAAGCAAGTAATTTCCTCATTGACTATTATGCATATCTTATCCTTAGATGTCATTATTATGGCAGCATAATATATTGAATAAGGCATAGTAGAATCATATTTCAGTTATTTTCTCATTTGAATAGGATAATTCATACTATAGAAACTACATTTATGCATATTAGTAGTTCTTCTCTTCTCATTACCTTATAAAATGGGTTGAGAATGTCTCTCTTTATAACCCTCTACCGAGTATGATAATATTCTTCACATTTGAGTACTTGCAATGTTAGATTTCAAACCTTTGGGTTAATAAAAATTGAATTTTTATCTTCTCCATGCTTGTTCATTATGTGAATCTTGTGTTTTATTGATCTATGTATGTGGTAAAGAGTATTTTCCCTTGAATATGTCCATTTCCTTTCACCTTTGCACAAATTGACTCATCTTTTATAAGTCACATGTTGTGTTATAACTAGAAATGTTGGCAGTTAGTTGTGAAACTTAGTCAATTGTGTCTTTAGTATGACATTTTAGCCATCCCTCTAGTTGTAGTATAGGACATAACCTCTATTTTCAATAATAATGAATGAGAAGTATTATCTAGAGAATGTGTGGAGTAGGATCAATATTTTATAAGTCTTATTATGTCATCATAAGCAAGTAAAGGAGACCTCAAATCATTGGTACATCACCTTATGTTTAGTTTTTAGTTTCTTTCTCCTTTCTTTTCACATCTAAGTATAAATTAGGCTTATTTTATGTGATTTACTAAGGGAACCAGCCCTCTTTGAAGATTCACTCCTCACATAAGGCCACCCATAACCTAAGGATTGTTTCCATTATATCGATTGAAGGGAGAGCCTTGAAACCACTTCTACAAAGGGTGAAACTTCAATCTGATTATTGTTTCATGTCTACTCTAATTTGATTAGTTATAATTTTCTAGGTCAACCACATATGAAAAAATTAAATAGCCATGTACCCATTTAAGGATTTAGATAAATCCCTACTAAGAAGCATCATGTAGGCTTCATGAATTTCCACTACCTAGATGTCTATGATTTAGGATTTCTCCAACTATCTTAGCCTTTGATTTATCTAGTTGGGCCACTACCTTATCAAATTTGATAGGGACTAACCCTATCTTCTCAAAAATTATAGTATTCATCACATTAGTTGAAGCTCCCAAATCCATCAAGAAATTGTGTATATTCTTCCTAAATAGTATGATAATTAGAAGGAAAGGGGGAAATTCAACCTTTATTCTTTTGGATGAGCACATTGGTGTGGGAAGACTTTTGTCTTGATTGGGTTGGATTTTATATAAGTGAATTCAACAAAATGTTTCTTTATTCAATGATCTAGATGATTTCATGAAGTATGATATTGGATTTTATTTTCTTCATGTCCTCAACTATGTTATATCCTACCTTTATTTGAAATTCTTGGGTCTCTGTGGGAGCCTTTGACTCATTAAGCCTTAGATGTGGTGGGTCATTCAGGGCTCCATGATTAGGAGAGGTGGCACCATTATTTAGGTGAGTATAGGTGGTAAGGGGTTGTTGATTTTACCTATTCCTAAGTGCATAATTATTCCTTTAAAACTATTAAAATGCATGGACCTCATTGGTACTCTCCTTTGGAACATTTTATTCCTAGCTAGGGAATTTCATAATCTCTAATACCATCATGGTGCTTATGGGTTGAGTAGTTTTGGAGCCTTTCAAGTGGTTCATAACTACCTCATATTGTTCCATCTCTCTCTGGAAGATGTTGAAGGTGATACAAAACTCTATACAGTCAAGTTCCCTATGCTAGGATGTGTTAAGCACCTAATACTAGTTTGGGAGGGCTATCTCATAGATTTTAATCATAGGCATCTTATTCGGTGAAGGATTTGGATGGATATTGGGGTGGTTATAAGATTTATTCTACCTTTGATAGGTGAAATTATTGTTGGATCTTTCACCACTAGTGTTTCCCATTTTTGTAGAGGCCTAATAAGCCATTACTCAACCTATGAACCATACATTAGATAACATCCAAATCATTTTTGGTAGACTCTTAGGTTATTTTTTAAATATTATTCACAACTATCAGTATTTTTTGGTATTTCAAGTTAGGAACTACCTCAATTTTCATCAGGTTAAGAAAACCCAAGTGTTGGTTTAGCATAAAATAACTCAGTGGAAGCTGGTTTGTTATGGGTAATGGTTGAGATAGAGACAAGTTTTGATTTGCTTTGGAATGAGGTTCAAGGCCGTCATGTTTGGTAAAACATTTAGAATGGGATACATCATTTTGACCTTAGGAGTTGATCTATTTATCCACTTTTATGGATTTAGCATATGCTAAGGGAAAATTTATTATCAAGAGATCTCATATCAAAAATATGGTAATTAGGGGTCTAGGGAGTTCCTGTACATTTCAAGTGTTAGTTGTGCATTAGGTTAATAAAATGCAGTGATCCAACTATATATCTTTTGTAACCTGGCATTAAAAATTTTGGTGGGCTTATTTAGTTCCCTCTTGATACATAAAAATTATTGGTAGAGGACACTAGGGTCAATAACTTGCTCGAACTAAGTTATAAAAGTGTTATTAATTTTTTCCCACCCTACAATGGAGTGTTCAAGGAGATTAAGGGACCAATCATAAGTTACATCCATCAAACTGAATTGAAATAATTTGAATTATACATCTTCATGTTTAAAATTTAGGTGTATTATGGTGGTCTTATTAGAAGTTACATGTTCTATAGTAGTCCAACCTATAATGGGACCAAAACAAAGAAGTTGCCTTTATGGGTTCATGAGAAGTTCATAGATACCTCTAGAAACATTGATAGATGACTCGACTCACCAAGAAACTAGGGATACCATTGGAGGTGGTCTATTTGGGGTAGAATGGGAAGATGAGCTAGTGGGAACCATTATGGTTCTCAGTCAATTTTTACCAAACCAAAGTCTCCTATGGATTTGTAAGGGTGAAATTATCAGTATACCATAGTAATAGCTAGATATGGTGATCCAAAGAGTAGGCTATAGATTTTTGAAGGTTAAATTAGTGGGTTAGGATTTTTTTAGGCCCTCCTTGAGGTTTTCTAGTTGTAGTGTGTGTTTGAAGCACATAATCAAAGAATAAAATGTAAATTAGGAGCAAAAAGATGCACTTAATAAAGTATACTTTCAAGGATGGGATTGTTACCAGTAATCTCTCTCACCTTCCTTCTAGCACCAATTGTTATCCAATCTAAAATATTAGCTTGAAACATTTATGACATTAAGTGTTCAAGATCAAATTTAGGATAATAAGGGAATTTCATCCTCCATTAGAGGATTGGATCTAGTTTAATCTAGGACATGGATGTAGGTATCAGGCTCCATGATGTATTCTTATTGAAATAATTTTGTAAGAGATGCAATGTTACCACTAGGGGTTTGATACTAGTTTAAGATAGTGATTACAACCCTTACCTTGAATTAATTTCAATCACAATTACTACTAGGTTTCACTTTACTAATTTCTTAATGAATGGGATGGAATTATTTAGATTCATATACTAAACACAAAAAAGGAATCAAGGTAAGGCAAAAAATGATGTTTCTAAGCTCTAAAGGGGACTAATGCTTCAATTATTGAGTTGTGTGCCCAACTACAGTTACACCACTATGTGTCAAGCTTCACCAAGGGATCAAATTCATCATCACATTGGGAAAGGATCTAAGGAAAACAAGAAATTATTAATTAATGAATTATCCACTAAAATTAAACATAAATAAGGGCCTGTAGTAAGTTACACACAAGGTCTTCAAATATAATTTGTAACTTTAAGTACATATATTACAAGTGTTGTAAATAAAATGAGAAGAATTCATAAATGAGTTAAAACATAAAAACACATTTCAAATAATATATTCATTTTTAATAACCATCACATGATTAATTCTTTAGCATCGATATTCCTTTAAAAATAGAAATGATTGACTACACTGATATATAAACAAAACTTAATCTAATAAAAAACATGAAATTTGTATTTTAATAAAGTTTATTCACATATAAAATGGCAACCATTACAAATGATTAAAGCTTAAAATGAATATATGATGAGGGTCTCTTCTAAGTAGCATGATATTTCCATCCTTACCCATGATGGCCTCTCAAATTTTTTACAACTAGAAAGATTCAAAACAAATAAAATATTTTCAACTTCTCCCAAAAGATGTTTGATGACCCATTCAATCAATGTGCTAATGAGATAGAGAATAAATGTCTCCCAAATGATTAGGTTGAGTGTCCTTGGTGTCTAACATAATTGGGTGTTGTAATTTACCTTCTTGAGAGCTATAATGGTCCACTTGGAGCACTAGCATGATGCGTAGCATCCTCTAATTAGCCTATAAATATAACTATACTTCTTCATAATATTCTTAGGGATCATGGGCCTTTTATATTAATTTATACAAAATTTTCATTTTGTGTGATATGGTATTATGGGATATCTTGGGCTTTGACATATCTTACAAGTTTGGGAGATTGACAACCCTAATAAGATCTATGTGGCACTTATTCATTAGATCAGGCTCTCCTAGGCTCTAAAAAGTCTTAGAGACTGATAGATTAGATATGATCCATGTGGTACTTCTTTATTTGGTCAAGCTATCTCAAGATCTAACATATTTTATAGGTTTGATATCCTAACAACTCTATCATGATTGATGTGGTGATTTATCATTTAGTTGGGCTATCCTAAGCTCTAACATCTATGATAGGTCTAAGAGATTGACAAATTTGATAGGATCCATGTGGCACTTCCTCATTTAGTTAGGATCTCCACATAAAAAAAAATTACTAAGTTAAATAAAATCCACATAAACAATTAAAATCCTACCTTATTTCAAATAAATCTTTAAGAAGTGTTGAGTAGGACTTTGGGAGACTGTAACTCCAAGAAAACCTAACATAAGTCCAAAACTATAGAAAAAATAGTTAGCATAATAAAATATTTATAATTATGATATTTTTTTTGCTTTTTAAAAAAAATTAAGGACTCAAATGGGTTTAAACATTATAAAACTATATGTATTTATAGCAGAGACCAGCTCTTCATTACAAACTTTATTAAATGCTCAACACACCAAGGTGAAACATGAGTTTAGGAAAGCTAAAGGTTTAAGGATGACATAAAAGGGATTGAAACTCTAAGAAACCTTAAATTTATAATTTTTAGAGGGTTACCCCACTTTTTAAATAATTCGGGTTGTGTTGGCCACAAAAACCATCATAATATTACCTCTCTTAGTTACCCCTATGGGCTATAACCACTAACTAACAACACACAATTATTTCCTATTACAATAAAATAACCACAAATATAGGACCTATAACCAACCACTTGTGTGAATCAAACACAAAATAAATATGTCATAATATACTTATAAGTCTATGTAATCACAAAGGTACATGTCAAAATTACATGAGCTTGCTTAAACACTTTTCGAAAGGAAATAGATTTCAATCCAGCATACTACATATGTTTTTAAGTTTATTAAATGCATTTGAAGAACCACTAAATTAGTTAGTAAACATGATCAATAATTTTATTTGATGATTTTTATTCATTTACTATATATGTGAAAGTGTATACAATTTTCCTTCACATTTTATTTAATAATAACACCTCAATAAAAAAGGGTAGAGGAAACCAAAGTTTAAAACACCATTTTTCATAACATTTTGGCACTGATAAAAATCAATAGAAGTGTTATATAATTCATTCACAAAATGAGTATTAAATTACTCTAAAATTTCAATGGAATTTTATAAGGTAGTGGAATTGTGATCACAACATTGGAATCTTTTTAGAAAGCATGCTTCAAATTCACGTAGCATTTTGGACAATTTTCTAAGACGGAAAAACACTAGAAAAACTACTTCAAGAAGTGGGGTTGAAATCTAGCTAGTTATTTATGTGAAATCAATAGATAAAATTATTTTAAAATTTATTCAAAAAATATGAGCCATTATAATATATTTTTATCCCCATTTTAAATTAATTTTTTCAAGAAACTATTTGTTACACTCAACTTTCAAATATATTTCACTAGGTTATAATAAAAGTGAAATGATAGTTTTAATAATTTTCCATCCCATAGACACTATCCAAATAGTATAATTTTTCCAAACATTATTTTATAATCATCACAAAATTAAAATGTAGCCTTGGTAAGAGATTTACATAAAATAAAGTTTACGACATTCTAATCCAAAATTATGGAGGTTTGGGTAAGGAAATAAAAGAGGGTGTCCACATGGTTTATATCAAGATAGTAGGATGTTACATCATCAATAAGGATCCTAGGCATGATATCAACTATATTTTCTAGGCCTATCATTTTTGTAAAAAGTATCTGTTGACCAACTTTGACTTTTAGATCAAATTGGTGTACCCCTAGGTAAAAAATTGGTATTCATGTATTTTAGGGGGTCTAACATTATGTCACAAGGGGTTTTATAGGCTAATTGTCATTTAATATTATACTAGCCTTAGTCATTAGTTATTTTAGTCCTTATATCATTTTTGGGTCACTTTAAAATTAGAAAAGGTGCATTTAATGAATTTTAAAGATTTATTGGGAAGTGTGAGGGTCCCAAAAGATGATGTCATGTCACATGTGTCCTAAGAGGTCTTAAGTAACCGAAACCATTTGAAAAGTGATTGGTTCCTCAGAAAAAGGGTAGTTTTCTTGAGGAAAATAAGTTTAGTAGTTGTATGTCTCCTTGGGAAGTGTGTAATATGGGAAAGGATCATGGTATGTCTCTTCATCTTCCCCAAGCTCAGTTCCACATTTGGTTTTCTCTAGAAGTGTCATTTTGGCCCAAAACCATTCTACTCCCTTTTCAGTCTTCTTGGAAAGTAGAAGTGACCTACAAGTTTATACTTGGTTAGCATGAGAAGTTTTAAGAAAAATTATCTTGGGGTGTATTCTACACTCAGCTATATTTAATTTGATTTTTGGTTTCATAGGAATGGTGGTTTGAGCTTTATGAACCATTCTTAAGAATTTGACATTTCAAATCTGCTTGTTAGTCTGTGTACCCTATAGGTTTTGCCTTGGTTTGAGAAATTACATATGAACAAGTTGATAAATTTGAAGCAAGATGATGTTAATCTCCCAAATTATTCCCATTCTTTGTTTCAAGTTTCATGAAGTTTTGATGAGCCAATCACTCCAAGTTTACAAATTGGTCTCATATGGGATGACAAATAGGTTTCCACCATTCCCTAATTTTTCATGCTTTGAAAATAGCTCTAGGGGGTTGTGATAATCCCACTCTCATGTTTAAAATGTTTTTTTTGATCCCATATTACCTCAATTTTTATGTCCAAATCAATCTACATGAAAATGTAATTTTTGAGTGTCATACAATCATGTGATAGAAAAGTACACTTTTAGGTGCTTTCATGGAGAGTTTTAACATTGAAATGGAAGTAAAATATCTAATTTTAAGTTTTAACATCCTTATAATACACTTCAACAAAATTTAGGAGATATTAATTGATTTAGAAGGCAAAATCCTTCAATACATTGATGAATTCATCCTCACTACCCATATGCAGCCCACCATGCACCTTTAGCCAATATGATGATGTCATCAGAGCCTTGGTATTGGATTAAATTATTTTTAAATATTAAAATTTTATTTTAAGTTGTTAAGGGAGGCATTTTACCCTTTAAATCAAATTGTAATGCAGACTGATTATTCCATGGCAACTTCTTAAACTTACTGCCTGTGTTTGAAAATACACACCTGTAGGTGCCATCAATAGAGATATGAGGGTCTTAGAATAGAAAGTATTTGAAAGGTTTTAGCCTTATTGAGGTCATTATATGGTTATAAAATAATTTATTAATTATTTTAAATGATAATTTTATAGACAAGTTGATAATCACTTCTAAGAAAAATATGATTGTTTCAGGCCTTTTGTCTCTAAAATTACAAAATAAAGATTATAGAGTGTTTTGAGAGTAATATAAGGCATGGATACATGTAATTTTGAGGAATAAAAATGGTATAGTTTTTAAGATCCTACATATGAAAAGGAATTTTAAAATTTTAAAATGCAGAGGATCAATAGAGTGGCTTTTAGAAAGATCAAAGTGGTCTGGAAATACACTAAGAGACTACAGTCATACCTATAGGTTTGAACCATAAAAAGTATTTTTTCACCAAGGATAAAATATAGACCTCATATCCATGGTTATATGGTTTATAATAGTTAAAATGGTCATTTTTTACTTAAAACTGGTCAAAGAGGTTCATAAACTGTGTTGAGTCCCCTATTCACATTTCTTGTCTATACACTATGGAAATGTTGACCTACAGCTAGACAAATAGGCAGTGACTCAATCAAGGAATTTTGATGCTATATTAGCTCATCTAAAGTGTTTAAAATGTGAAAATAGATACTATATGACTATAAAATTCAAATTATATCTTAAAAACATCATAACCAAACTCAACTAAAGCAAATAGACACCTACAAGTAGGGTTTCTTAGTCACTTAAAGAAAACTCAATTTGGTGAGTTCAAAATACAAGAGTTAAAGAGGTATTAGATTGATAAACCAAGAATTTTACCACCTAAATTAGTTTCATGATGAACATAATAAACTCTTACATGCAAAATAAGCTCATAAAACCCCTTTTAAGACCCTAATTTCACCTATAGTCACTATAGAAGACTATTACAGGAAGTGAGTAAGAGATATTGCTTATAATGACTAACAGAATTTGATATGGGGTAGATGGACCTAAAATAATGAAATATGAATATAATATGGATAATATGAGGTTGTGTACATTTTCCTTGAAGACAAACCATGAAATTCACCTATAGGTACAACATCTTAATGTAAAACATAATTAATATTAGAACTCAACCTTAAGAAGTTTAATGTGTGGAAAGGCATATGCAAGATTAAAGTGGTGAAAGAGAATGGGATAGATTTAATAATGATAAAATTGGTCTCATATAACCTTAATGACAAAAATATAGCAAGGATGGGACTCTAAACATACATTCACATAGTCCACATGAGGAAACAGTCAAAAGTATGCACAATCTACCTTCAAGAAGTCTATCTGTGTATTGGAGGCTTTTGGAGGGTCTAATATTATAATAAAGGGATATATTTTAGTATATATAATATAAAATACTTATATAATACCCTATAACATTCAGCATTTTTTGAGGATGTAGGTGTGTTCCCTTTATTTTGTTTCAGACAGAGGGGACTCCCTTTGTGCATAAACTTGCATTTTGAAGAAGAAAGGTGAGAAAGCATGAACCAAAAGCTGAGATATCCTTGTAGGAAAGTGTGTAATATTTTAAAGCATATATGTAAATAATTTATAACATGCATAATAATATAGATTTAAAAAGGGTACCTTGCACCCTTAAACTTGCAGATTGGTTCATGAGGCATGGTTATGCCTAAAATATAAACAATGGGTCAATTTAAATTCTATCCCTATGTGATATTTACAATTGACTGTGACATTATTTTTGGATCATATTATAGGTTTTTTTTCTATTTAAATTCAAATAAAATCAATTGGATAGTCTAAACCATAAGAGTACAGGTAAGCCTACTAGGCAAGGATCAGAACTAGTGTCCTAGGATGAGGTCTTTCACACTTTTGGCCTTAAAAAATCATTTAAACCTATTGGAACATATGTATGGGATGAAAATAGAATCATTAAAGATTTTAGAGTGAAAATAAAGCCAAAGTAATCCATTTTTGGACCTTAAACCAACTCAGACATGTAGGAATGGAAGAAACAAGCTTGAATGGGTAACTTTGAATGTTCATTTCTCTTTTGAGGATTTGCATGGAGACTAAAGGAATTTGGAGGATTTATACAAGCTCCTAGGAAACATTTTTGTGAATTTTTTTTGGAATTCCAATGTCAAACCTTTATGAATGAACCTTAAGAGTGGAAACATGACTAAAACCCTAATAAGGACCAACTTAAAGAAATGAAGTTGAAGATGCATTCTAATAGAATAGTTTGACTATGAAACCTATTGGAAGTTGAATAAGACTCACTTAATCTACCCCCCATGTTTTTTGGCTATATGAACTTGTATGGATGGGGTGATAAACAAGGTATTTTTTTACCATTTTTTGTGTTTTACAGGTTCTAGGAGGATTTTAAAGATGAAGAAACTTTGAGAGAAATATTAAGACTTGTGATAACTCCCCATGTTAATTTAATGCCTCAAAACAACTCTTAAGTGCCTTAATAGGATATCTCATCTTAGCCAACCAAAACTAACATATTGGACAAGCTAATTAGAAGTGTGAAATCTCTAAGTGAAAGTGATTTTAAGGTGTCTCTGATGCTTCTAGGGCCATGAAGGGTCTTGAAACTTTTCATCCACTCCATCACATGGATTTTCATGGGAAAATTATCTCTTTTTGGAATCCAAGTGTGTAAGATGCATGAAGAAATATTTTTCTAGACTACAGATGATGATATCTCCTTTCTAAATGATTCTAGAGGACCAGGGATTTAACCAATGCATGGAGAGGAATGCATAAGACACTTCCCATTATTTCCAATCATCAAAAATATATTTTTTTAGTTATGAGGAATTCAAAGGAGGCCAATCATAAAGGCAATTTTTTTGAGCCAATATAAGAGTTTTATGCCACTTTTCATGAAGTTTATGCCTTAAATTGACACTTGTGCTTCCTTACCTTGAATTATTCATCCTATATCCTATTATCATGCACAAGTAACTGATTCTCACAAATTAACAAGTTTCCTTGTGACTCTTAGACTTCTCTCTCTCTCTCTCTCTCTCTCTCTCTCTCTCTCTCTCTCTCTCTCTCTCTCTCTCTCTCTCTCTCTCTCTCTCTCTCTCTCTCTCTCTCTCTCTCTCTCTCTCTCTCTCTCTTTCAAGTTCTATAAGAACTAGCCATTTTAGTCATTATAACTTATGCTCCACATAAATATGGAAAATCCCTACTCATATGCATACCATTTGATTAATAATACTACTGATACTACCTATTTCATGATTTTTCATAATGTGTTCAATTAGATGATAAATCTTGCTTAGTGAAAACTATGGATTCCTTAGCATGTTATTTCATTATTTCACTTATTTTTAGCCTCTTATTTTAGGGCATGTGAAGTGTTCTAGGAGATGTCCAAGTTTGAGTGAGTTAGCCTATTCACTAGTGCTATTCAAGGCCCCTTGTATAGTCCTCCTAACCTAAGGCATTCATCCATAACCTCATAATGTAATATTGATGTGAAAAGACATATATTAAAGAAGTGTATTTTTTAATTTTTCCTTTGTTCTCATGTGTAACATGATATTAGTTGGAAGTCATCATGATATTTGGTGTATCAACTCCCTTATAATAGTTTGATTTCAGTTATCTCTCTATCTTTTCACCCCCAAGGTTTAGTTGTAGTTGTGATCCAAAGTGGTATATCAAGGGAGCTAGCCCTATCTAGATATTAACCTCATCCTTAGGATGCCCACAAGCCTAGTGGTTTTTCCATTGTACCATTTGGATGAGGAGAGATTTACCATCTCCTCAAAGGGTGCAAATCTAAGTGACAATAGTTTTTGGCATGTTTGGTGGGACTCTTAGTCTAAGAAGTTGAGATATTTTTGGTGTTGTTTCTCAATAATGATCCTTTAGAGGCATCTATCAAAGCATCAATGGTGACTCTAAAGACACATCAACTAGTCAAGTAGCTCAGGTTTCAATTTTAAGATTTTTGGTAGCATTTTCCTTTGTCTTCTTACTTTCAATGAGGTTTAATGGCTAATTTTAGTGTTGAGATTTGTCTTACACAAGTTGGTGAAACATTTAAAGCTTATAACATTCCCTTTTAATAAGAGCAAGTTCTTAATCAGCCTTGGTCTAATTTTGACCAATATAATAATGACCATTTACAACCCCTTCATGATTTCTATCATTCATATAGCTAGACTCCTCAATATCTTGCTTCTCCTAGTCAACCTAAACACTTCTCAACTCAATCCATTTCCACCTTCAAGAAGACACTCTTGGGATATGAGAAGTACATGTTGGAGCTTGATACTCCAAGGGGATGTGGTGAAGAGGTTCCTAGAAATTTAATTCATAAGGTGAGAGATTCCTTATATTTGATCAAAATAGAGTGGGCACCTATTGAGAGATCCCATTGGAAAAGGCTTACAAATGAGATGCTAGATGTGAGTGATTTGATTGTATACTTAAAGGATAAGCTAAGAATTCATGAGAGACAACCTTACCAAGTATATAAACCTTCATATCCACTTCCCAAAGTTTTATATCATCCATATTTCATCCCTACTCATGATCCTAATAAAAATTTCCAAAGTCATCCTTTTCCAAATCAAGTGGAAGAGAGAGTTGAAAAGACTAGCCTTATGTTTGAAGTAAACCTTTATAGATAAATTGAATGAGCTAATAAGTAAATATATTAGTCCATATTATTATAAAAATAAGTGGAATCTAAAACCTCATTTCCCTCTCTCATTACATCCCCACTTTAAGAAGAGACCTCTAAATATGCCATTCCATGTTGGAGACAAAGTGGAGATTCCAAGCCTAAGGAGTTTCCAAGTTTCTTGAATAATACATCCAATCCTCAATTTACATCACCATCTCAAGGGAGGACCCACAATACCAACATCCTAAGCTAGAATAAGATAGTGTAATCATGGTTAAATAAGGAGGAAAAAATCCTAAGAGTGTGAAGTTGAAGAAAATTTTTATCCTGTGCAAGTCCCTCCCACCCTTCCTCAAGAGACCTATTATTCTCCATGTCAACCCTCATGTATTACTTATGCTCATGATGATTACCATGAACTTCAATAAATATTTTTCCAAGATAAATTAGCTAATAAAATTGAATATTTAGAGTCAAAGATGAGATTGATAAGTTAAGGTGTGATGGAAGGTTTAGACCCAAAAAAAGATCATATGCCTAAACACACCCCATCCACTCTTCATCAAGAGAGTCATAAAGATAAATAAAATATGAGTGAATTTTTTTTCAAGTGGAAGGAATAAAATAAAGTGGTTTTATCTCAAGTTATACCTCCCATTCCTCAATATCTTCCAAAAGAGCCTCC
This sequence comes from Torreya grandis, assembly GCA_037957365.1. Taxonomy (NCBI): domain Eukaryota; kingdom Viridiplantae; phylum Streptophyta; class Pinopsida; order Cupressales; family Taxaceae; genus Torreya; species Torreya grandis. The sequence goes on along the minus strand of JARHVA010001368.1, from coordinate 1,260,089 downwards.
TACATTTCACTCTCAATCTGATTTTGAGTTCTATGTGCCACTTCCACCAACTAGTTCATCTTGTCCTCACCATATCACCCATTGACTTGATGGACCTATGGTATGGGAAACTAAGGAGGAATAATTTTTTGAAAAATAAAGATAACTCTTTCATGAATAAAACATATCTCCTTAGCAACCTCATTGCACTAGGTCACATGATTTCAATATGCCTAGTCTTAGCATTACCATGAAGGATAAAGAGATGGAGGATCTTGAAACCCTTTAAAGAGACTCTACATCTGATCAAAACATTTTATATGATCACATCCATCATGAATATGAATTACTACTATGGATGGAGAATAATTTCAAGTCCTTCCCAAAGAGGTTATAGCCCTAAAAATCTCTCTTGAGACAAATGTATAAGATGTTGTTCTTGAAGATGATCCAATACCTCAGCCTAATCTTGAATCACCATCAAATGCATTGGATATTTAATAAAACCATATTGATGACATCATACCCTAATAAGAGAAGATTAAAGAGGTAGTGGTTCTAGAGGATGAAGAGGACAAAGATGATTAGCAGATACAAATGAAGCTCTTTCAAGATCTTGAAGAACTTTGCCAAGTTGAGGGCCAAGTAAATGACAAGGTGAAGAAGTAATATTCCATTGAAGATAATGATCAAGATTGGATAGATTATGGAAATATCCTTGAAGATTTAAAAGAACTTACATATGAGAAGAAACCCAATCTTATTGAGATTCCTATGGAAAGCAAGAATAAGGTTGTAATTAAAGATCTACATGATAAGGTTAAGGTTGTTTGGGTGAAATAAGATTTAATTTATGTAGCCAACATGTTTGAATCTACCTAGTTTTCAATAAACACAAGGCCAATGAAGTTGGCAAACATCATGAAGAAGTTAGAGGCATCAGTGCCAAAGGATAAAAGGCTATATGCCCCACTCAATCCTTCATGTCATGAAGCAAGAAGAGTTTCAAACTTTCTCTTTGATACAAGAGGGAGTTCTCATCTCAGGTTAGTTAGTGTTTGAGTTAGTATTTTTAGTTTGGTGTGTGTGTTCCATAAGTGCATGTGTGTTTTCTTTTGCTTTGTGTGTGTGCTTTGTTTCATATGCTAGAAGTAATAAAGTGGTCTTGTATTGATCAAAGTATATGGTAAAAAGTATTATTATTATGTCCCATACTTTAGATGACTCCCTAAGTCCAATGGACTGATCAAGATACTGGTCTACTTAGCATAACAGGCATGCTACCCCTATGAGTCACCAATTTGTTGACCAAATTTGATCTTTAGGTCAAATTGAGGCACCCCTAGGTAAAAAATTGGTATTAAAGTGTTTTAGGGGGTCTAAAATTATGTCAAAAGGTGTTTTATAGGCTAATTTATGTCATTTAATGCTATACTAGCCTTAGTCATTAGTTATTTTAGTCCTTATATCATTTTTAGGTTAAAAAGGTGAATTTAATGAGTTTTATAGATTTATTGGGAAGTTTTAGGGTCATAAAATATTATTACACACCCCATGTGTCCTAAGAGGTCTTGAGTAACTCAAACCAACTAAAACATGGTAGGTTCCTTTGAAAAGGGTAGTTTTCTTAAGGGAAAGAAGAAGTTTGGCACTTGTACAACTCCTTGGGAAGTATGACACATGGGAAAGTATCATGGTATGTATCTTCATATTCAAAAAGATTATTTCCACATTTTATTCTCTAGAAGTTCCATTTTTGGCCCAAAATCATTCTACTCCTTTTTCAGTCTTCTTGGCAAATAGAAGTGACCTATAGGTTTGTACTTGGTATGGTCAGCATATAGGGTTTCAATAAAAATTATATTTGGGGTGTATTATACACTCATTAATATTCCATTTTATTTTGAGTTATAGAGGAATGGTGGTCTGAGCTTTATGAACAATTCTTAAGAAGTTGACCTTTCAAATCTCCTTGCTAATTTATGTACCCTATAGGTTTTGCCTTGGTTTGAGAAATTTCACATGAACCAATGGATAAATTTTATTCTAGATGATTTTAACCTCCTCCTCAAATTATTCCCATTCTTGGTTTAAAGTTTCATGAAGTTTTTATGAGCCAATCACTTTAGGTTTCCAAATTGGTCTCATATGGGATGACATACAGGTTTCCACCATTTTTTAGTTTTTCACACTTTTAAAATGGCTATAAGGGGCTTGTGATAATCCCAATATCATGTTTAAATTTTTTTTTGATCTAATTTTACCTCAATTTGTCTTTCCAAAATAATATCCATGTAAATGTAGTTTTTGAGTGCCATACAATCATGTGATAGAAAAGTACACTTTTAGGTGATTTCATGGAGAGTTTTAACATTGAAATGGAAGTATAACATCTGGTTTTAAGTTAAACATAATTATAATACACTTAAGCATACATTGAGGAGATATTAGTTGATTGAGAAGGCAAAATCCTTCAATACATTGATAAATTCATCCTCACTACCCATATGTAGCCCACCATGCACCTTCAACCTTCGTGATGACATAATCAAAGCCTTGGTATTGGGTTAAATCCTTTTGAAATATGAAAATTTCATTTTAAGGTATTAAGGGAGTAATTTTACCCTTGAAATCAAATGATAATGCAAACTACTCATTCCATAACAACTTCCTAAGCTTATTGTTTGTGTTTAAAAATACACACCTACAGGAGCCATCAACAGAGATATGAGGGTCTTAGAATAGAGAGTATTTGAAATGTTTAAACATTATTGAGGTAATGGTATGTTTAAAAAATAATATAATAATTTTTTGAAATGATAATTTGATAGACAATTTGATAATCACTTCCAAGAACAATATGTTGTTTCAAGCCTTTGTCTCTAAAATTGTAAAACAAATATCCTAGAGTGTTTTGAGAGTAATATATGACATGGATACATGGAATATTGAGTCATAATAATTGTATATATTTGAATATCCTACATATAAAAATGAATTTTTATATTTTAATTGGTAGAGGATCAATAGAGAGTGGCTTTTAGGAAGATCAAAGTGGTCTGGAAATACATTAAAAGACTGCATTCATGCTACAAGTTTGAAATATAAAGAGATTTTTTTCACCAAGGATACAAGATAGACATTGTATACATTTTTATAAGTTTTATAATATTTTAAAGGGTTATTTTTGACTTAAAAGTGGTCAAAGAGGTTCACAAGCTGTGTTGAGACCCTATTCACATTTTTAGCCTATACACTGTGGAAATGTTGACCTACAACTAGACAAATAGGTAGTGACTCAGTGAAGGCATTTTGATGGTATATTAGCTAATAAAAAGTGGTTAAAAGGTTAAAATAGATACTAAATTACTATAAATTTAAAATTATATCTTAAAAACATCATAACCAGAATCAACTAAAGCAAATAGACACCTACAAGTATGGCATAAAGGTAGGGTTTCTCAGTCACTTAAGGAAAACTCAGTTTGGTGAGTTCTAACTGAAGGTAAGGGTTAAAGAGAGATTTTATTGATAAAACAAGAATGTGACCACATAAATTAGTTTCATGATGAACTTCATAAATTCTAACATGAAAAATAAGCTTATACAACCCATTTTAAGACCTTAATTTCACCTACAATCACCATAGAAGACTATTGAAAGTAGTAAGAGATGTTGTTTACAATGACTAACATAGTTTGATATGGAGTAGATGGACCTAAAATAATGAAATATGAATATAAGTGGGAGAATAATATTCTTTTAACATTTTTATTTAATCCAAACCATGTAATTCACCTATACGTACAACATCCTAAGGAAAAATATAGTCAATGTTAGAACTCAACCTTGAGAAGTTCAATGTATGGAAAGGTATATGAAAGATTAGAGTGGTGAAAGAGAATGGGAAAACTTTAATAATCATAAAATTGGTCTCATATAACCTTAATGATAAGCATATATCAATTAGGGGACTCTAAATATACAGTCACATAGTCCACATGAGGAAACAATTAAAAGTATGCATAGTTTACCTTTAGGAAGTTTATCTATGTATTGGAGGCTTTTGGAGGGTATAGTATTGGAATCAAGGGATATATTTTTATATATTGAGCCTAAAAGACTTATATAATCCCATATAACTTTCACCATTGTCTAAATAGTTATGGGAGTTCTCTCTATTTTGTCTTATATAGATGGCACTCCCTTTGTGCATAAAATTGTATTTTGAAGAAGAAAGGTGAGAAAGCATGAACCAGAAGCTAAGATAACATTGTAGGAAAGTGTAGAGAGTTGGAAAAAATATAGGTAATATTTTGTAACATGAAAAATAATATGGATTTCAATAGGGTACCTTGCACCTTTAAACTTGCAAACAGGCTCATGAGGCATGGTTATGCTTAAAAGCCAAACAAGGGGTCACTTTCATTTCTAGCCCTAAGTGAGATTTCGAATTGATTTTTACATTATTTTGGGACGATATTAGAGTTTTTTGGTCTATTTAAATGCAAATAAAATCAATTATATGGTCTAAACCATAAGATTTTAGGTAAGCCTACTAGGCAAGGATCAGGGATAGTGTCCTAGGATGAGGTCTTTCACACTTTTGGCCTTAGTCAAGCATTTAATGATATTGTAAAATGTGTATGGGATGAATATAGAAGTGTTAAAGATTTTATAGTTTAAATAAAACAAAATTAATCAATTCTTGGACCTTAAACCAATTCTCTTTTGAGGATTTGAATGGGGAATCAAGGAATTTGGAGGAGTTATACAAGGTCATAGGAAACCTTTTTGTGACATTTTTTATATTTAAAACTTTAAACCTTTATGAATAAACCTTAAGAGTAAAAATAGGCCTAAAACCCTTGAAAACCCTTACAAGGACCAGTCTGGAGAAATGAAGCTAGAGGTGCATTATAATGGCATATTTTTACTATGAAAACTATTGGAAGTCATATAGGACTTACTCAAGCTACCCCCATGTGTTTTGGCTATGTGGAATTGTACGAAAGGGGTGATAAATAGGGTATTTTGACCATTTTTTGTGTTTTGTAGGTTCTAGGAGGAGTATGAAGATGAAAAAAACTTTGGGAGAAATATTAAGACTTGTGATAACTTCCAATGTTCATTTAATGCTTCATAAAAACTTCTAGGTTCATCAACATGAGCTCTCATCTCAACTAGTCAAAACTGGCATATTGGACAAGCTAGTGAGAAGTGTGAAAACTCTAAGTTAAAGTGATTTTAAGGTGTAATTTATTCTTATAGGGACATGGAGGGTCTTTAAAATTTTAATCCACTCCTTCCCATGTATTTTCATGGGAAAATAATATATTTTTAGAATCCAAGTGTGCAGGTTGCATGAAGGAAGAGTTTTCTAGACTTTAGATAATGATAGCTCCTTTCAAAATGATTTCAGAGGACTAGGCCTACAACCAAGCATGGAAAGTCATGAAAAATACCCTTCACATTATTTTTAATCATTTTACATAGTCATAGTTAGTTATGAGGCATTAAAAGGAGGACAATCATGAAGGTAGTTTTTTTTAAGCCAAGACAAGGAATCTTATGCCACTTTTCATGAAGTTTATACCTTGAATTGACACTTGTGCTTCCTAACCTTTCATGGTTCATCATATATCCTCTTATCATACAAAACTAATTAATTTTATTATCTTTACAAGTTTCCTTGTGACCCTTGGACTTCTCTCTTCTTCTCTCTCTCAAGTTCCATAAGAACTAGCCATTTTGGCCATTGTAACTTATGCTCTACTTAAGTATGGTGAATCCCTACTCAAATGCATATCATTTGATCAATAAGGCTAATGATGTTACCTATTTCATGAATTTTCATAGTTTTTTAAATTGGATGATGAATCTTTCTCAGTAAAAAATATGGATTCCTTATCATATTGTTTCATTCTTTCACTTATTTGTAGCCTCTTCTTGTATGGAATGTGAAGGGTTCTAGGAGATGTCCATGTTTGAGTGAGTTAGTATATTAAATAGTAACATTTAATTCCCCTTATCTATTCCTCATATCCTAATGTATTCATTTATAACCTCATAATATAACATTGATGTGAGAAAACATAGATTGAAGAAGTGTATTTTTTATTTTATCATTTGTTTTCATGTGTAACATGATATTGATTGCAAGTCAACATGTTATTTAGTGTATCACCTCAATTATAATAGTTTTATTTCAGTTATCTCTCTCTTTTTTCACCCCCAAGGTTTAATTTTAGTTGTGATCCAAAGTGGTACATCAAGGGAGCTAGCCCTATATAGAGATTCACCTCATCCTTAGGTTTCTCACAAGCCTAGAGGTGTTTCCATTATGCCACTTGGATGAGGAGAGATTTTACATCTCTTAAAAGGGTATAAATCCAAGTGATAATAGTAACCACTTATAAATTTATTAATTTTCAATTCAACTCAATGTAAGTATATTTAATATAAAAATATACATGCATGTTATACTTTACACCTACATAACCTATGACCCTTGTCTGTATACCCCCACATCCTTATGATGTTGGGTGAGTTAAGATACCAATATAATAATTTTTAATAAAAAATTATTACTAATAGAGTGAAAGGGTGTATTATAACATCTTTAAGCACTAAAACTACCTCTATATCTTACCAATAAGGATATTAGTTGATAAGAACCTCTTATACATAATTTTCAACAAAAAAAAATCATGTTCTAAAAGATAGAAAACCACTATATCAATGTGTTAATATGTCAATATGACAACTATCGATATTATATCAAATAAATTAGGAAAATGTATACTACTAAATAGGTCATCCCATGATTACAAACTATCTATTATACATATTGATCACTATATCTCCATGTATCATGACTATGTCATAATAGTTTAGACATTAACAGTAAACCTTACTATTATTGTAACAAAACTAGGTATTAAAATTTTGGATTAGACATAATTTAATAAATATGAATTTATTATGTAAATAATTAATTCATATCCCTATACTATCATTTACCCAAGTAACAACTATAACCTCAGTTATAAATATACAAAATTACTTTACCATTACATTTCTCTCACTAATTGTCAACTAATTAAAAACTAATCGCTAAGCATTGAATCTAAACTATGATTAAATGAAAATGTTGTGTAATAACACCACTATTATAATTTTAATCTAATACACATGATCTTGGAACATATATTATGGCTTTGGTTTCAAGCTCGTCTAATCTTGTCCACATTAGAAATTTAATAGGACATTATCAAAGCTTTAATCAAGATTAAGAAGGTTCACTATAGGATTTTAACATGATAAGTGTTTAAAGGAACCAAAATATTATATTTATTATGAAATATACTGAGAAAGCATACATTTTATTGGTTTCAAGATCCAATGTCTTCAAATATCAAGATAGTTTTTTCTCATTTAATATTTCTAGGAGCTTTCTTATATTTATTTCTCTATGTGCTTCCTTTATGTATTAGATTCATGTAATATATTATTCAATTCCATTGACCATTATTGGACTCTAATATTCATTAATATCTAAATTAAATTAAATATGACCACATTTACACTTTTTTCAATAGCATACAATAAAATATTTTAAAAGTTTGTATTGTTTGAAAGGGTAATGTTTTGGCAGACCATCAAATATTCTATAATATATTAAGAAACATATTTTTACTTATTTTTATTTTTAAAATGGGTTATCCTAGATCATATGAAGGGAAATGTAGACTAAATAACCTCGATCAGAAATTTTGAGGGCAAGGTAGTGTGGTTTATCAAATTTAGCAATCCCTCATTATGTGAAGGCCAAAATATTATGTCTCTTATCACATATTCCTAAAATATTTCATTAATATTTTGTATTCCCTACATTAATATTCTTATTTACCATGTTCCTATATAATTTCCTTATTACCAAATAAAATAAATTCAAAACATGTTCATAGAGACACTACAATTATATCACTTAATATGAGACATAAATCATACATAGTTATCCTTACTAGGATGTACCTATTATAGCTCAATTTTTCACCCTTCAGATGGTGTTTTAATCTCTCTCAAGTTGAGATATGCAATGGGATTGGTCCTTTGTTGTTGGTGACCTTTAGGTGGACTAAATCTCTAGGTTATAGGGCTATCTACTCTTTCTATATCAATTAAGATCCACTACTAACTTGTAAAGGAAATGGGGAAGGAATAAGATGAAATAAAATTAACTAAGGGGGTGATACACCAAATCAGTTGATCACTACCAATAAGTTGTATGTGCACATATAGAGCATGAGACTAACCTTAACATACACTACTCTTAGTCTAAATCTTTCACATCAGCATTTCAATGTGGAGGTTTTGATGGATGCTTAAGCTAGGAGGACTAATAAAGAGGTCTAAGATTACATTAATGAATATAAAAACTCATGTAACCCTTGAACCAAAATTACACAATTCACATGAATTAAAAAATAAGATTTCAAACTGCATATTAATATTATAATATGACAACATGCCAAGGAATACTAAGAAAATCACTTAACACGATAAACTATTTATACACATAGACTAAGTATAGTCATAAAAGGAGGTAAAATTAGTAGTATTTATTGATCCAAGGAATAAAAATGATTAGTGATTCACCATAATCAAGTGGAGGATTCATATAAATCCAAATAAGGTTGCATATATGGAGAATGAGAGGAAGAGGGAGAGAGAAGTGGTATAAAAGGGAGTCATTGGCATGTCTCAAACACTCATGATAGGAGTTAAATTCAAGAAGTAAGCTATAGAATAGTCTCATAAGTTCTTCAATTACATGTGTTTCCTTCTTGATGATTCATCTTGGAAATGGCATAGGAGTTTCTCTCTTTGCTTAACACATCTTGTTTCTTCTTGAAACTACCCTCCTCTTGGCTTGGAAAGTGACAAGTGGTACTCCTTAGGAATCAAATCAAATTTAAATTAACTTTTTTTCATATAATTTACACCTTTAATTATTTTTAGAGCCTTCTTATATTGACATTACAACAGTGATCATATCTTCTTAGGTGTCTTGAAACCCATTAGTCTCACTTCACCTCTCTTTGTTCAAAAGCCTCAAATACTGATTTTATCCTTAAAAATTAAATATATTTCCATGAGAGACATATATATACCTTATAAAACTTGTATCAACCCCTTTATATTCCTCAAAAACTTTCTAACACTCCATTTTATACCTAAAGCCCATACTTGCCTTTAAATCCTTGTAACCCTCAAACCATACAAATTTCCTTGTGTAAAACATTATACAAATGATTATAGAAAAATAATCATGGAGTTAAGAACCAAATATTTTACTCCTACTATGCACAAATTTTAATGACCAGACACTAAGTGAAATTACACTTGCTCCACTTATTTCTCTCTCTAGTTAGCCCTCAATTAGGTCTCTAGGCCTAGAAACTGAGATTTGGTTCTAATCAATGATCACACATGAAAATTTATATAATTTTTTCATTAAATTTAGGGACCTATTGAGGATTATATATGTCAAATTTGAGGATCTAAGACCCTTTATGGATGGGTGAACCAAGAAATGGCCAAACCCCTAACTTAGATGCATATTCAAGCCTGACAAGGAATTAGAGTGATTGCTTAAGAAGTTAGTAGGTTATGATGATTTATTATTGTTAATTAGTACTTTTAACACCATAATATAACTCAATACATTGAAATTAATATCTCCAAGAGTACTCCCAGGTCTGTAGACAGGATTTTTTTAGATAATAAAGTAGTGTATTTCTCCCTTTTGGCCCAAATTGTTGACTTAATTGGCTCATATACCCTATTATTATTGATAAAAAAGTGTGTATAGGACTATATAACCTTTGGAAAAGATTAAAAATACATTAAACCTAATTTTAAGGACTACCACCACCCTTCACACTCATAATTAAGCCTATAGTCATGCTTTTTAGGTAAATTGCATACATTTTTTCCTTCACACATTCTAAAATTATGTTCAATAAGGTGTGTGAGATAGGTATATAGAAAATAAAAGTTATTTTTAAGTCTCTAAAATACATTTTAGGTGTTTGAACACAATATTTCTCCCATCGAGTCATATTTAGTCTCTTGGCAGACTATGAGTGTTTTACACTTTTAACAATAATTCATAGAGATTAGTCCATTGAACAAAGAACTAATAACCAAAATTTTGAGGGAATAATAATTTTTAACTAACCATATGAGTTTTTTTCACCATAAAAATTTTCAAGGGAGTTCTGAGCAAAGATTTAGAGTCTCTCAGGCTCACTTAGGTAGTCTGTGAGTACTTTATAGTCTTAATAATGGTTCATAAAGACTAGGGCCTATTTATATCTCATTATGAAATAATATGGAACTAGGGAGACCCTATCAACATATGCAAACACCATTTTTTTCCATTCAAAATCTCTAAGGAGTTTTGAGTGTCCAAAGATGACCTCTTGGGCTAGTATACTATGTGAGAGACCAAGAAGATGGTTTTGAGCCCAAAAAGTCTTCAAAATGAATTATAATGGTTGGAAATGCTTTATAAAAATATGATACACCCATTATAATATTATAAATAACTCACTAAATCATATTGGTCCTTAAAATAGCCTATAACATGTTTTATCCCTCCATGAGGGTTTGTAAGCAGTCATACCTATTTATCCCTAACAAACCTTTTTCCCATACTCTCTTACTTTCTCAATGATTCGAGACTTCATATAACTATTATAATACCTATATATAATCCAATAACCCTTTAATTAACTAAATCACCTAAATCATGAAAATTTTCTTCCAAATTCATAGACAGGCCTGTGTATGCTCATTTGGACTTGCTATGCATAATTGGTCCTTTTGGACTCTTCACTATCTTTACCCACTTTATCATTAAAATAATAACCTATTAATTTATAGCATTCAATGGAAAAATTTATTCACCCTATATTTTCTCATGGTTTTAAACTATGATCACATATTCTCTTCTCTAATCCAAAAACTTGATTATATGTATCAATGAGGTCTATTTGAATGGTATCATGAGTGTGAGTCTTCATTCATTGGGAAATTATGATGTATTGAATGATATTATCATAAATTTAAAAATTTTATTGTAATTTTTAGACCTTTATCATACTTTTTCTCTTAATGTCTCTCAATATTCATGTCTTCTTACTCCTCATGTTCCCTTGACAAGCTTATGTGTTTGATTTGGACTGCCTACACTGTAAATGTGAGTGTAGGTATTATTTAACCATATTTTATCCATTGGTATCATTTATAAGGTTATTGATATTTTTTTAAGTTTCTACTTTCCCTTCTGACCCACCCATTCACACTCTCATTAAACACTAAGCACTCATTTTCTATCATCAACCTTTAGGTGCTCATTAGATTTGTTGACTGCTAGGTGCTCCATGTGGTTTTCACGAGCCTTAAACTCTATAAAATCCTTTAATGGGGTCATAACAATTATGATACCATTTAAAATAATCCTCATTTTTCCATTTGACATTAGATCTTATTAACCTATAGGTAGACCTATAGATACATGTAGCTTCCTCATTAGGGTCATACTATGACTCAATAAAACTATCTTGTATGATAAATGCAAGTTGGAGGAATTTTTAAAATAACATGAGAAGTTTTAAATTTAACATATGATATTATGGAGGATATATTATGTTTGGTGAAATAAATTTAAAAATCACTTGTATGCATTGAACCCTACAAAAACCTCCAAGCCTTAAATATAAACTTGTAACTTCACCCTACGAAGATATTTTGCTCACTCTCCAATACCAAACGTGCCAAAAGGATGGAATATGGTATGATAATATTTTTTAGACCCATGAAAGACTCATAATATATTTACCATGCTTCAATGATCTCTAAATAGTCCTACATTTTTCTTAAAACAAAGCCTTAAGGGTTTAGCTAGGGTTTAAGACCACCTTGGAGTCTTAATGATTGTTCATAAAGGAAGGGGAATAAATATAAGAACCAATTCCACAAATACAAAGTAAATTACACCCCTTACTCTTATAACAATCTCAAGTTAGCATTATCTCTCCTCTATATGAAATGAGCACATGAAATTGACCATTACCAGTCTACCAGGATGTTGATGGAGATTATGATCCAAATTTTGGATTATTAGGACATGTACAATATTTTTATATATGGAAATGGATTAAAGAAGGTAAAAAACACTTTTAAAACATTTTAAATTTAATATGATCTCTATAAGTCTATACAAGTGCCTTTAACTACCTATAAAAGAGTGATTTTCTCTCTCTTATATGTTAAACTTACAAAAAAAATGATCTATATTATATTGACATCTTGACATATATAAACATTAGATGTATCCTTCAAAGGATTTAACAAGTGTGTTTGTATGTACATTTCATATTTTTAAGATTTAACATTAACTTGATAAACTTATACATGTGTTGGACTTGGCCACATGCACCTTTCTCTTACATGAAATTTACCTTAAACTTTACAAAATAATATTAACATCTCCAAACATGTATAAAATTTTCATTCAAGATGGTCAAATGTTAGGATGACTTGAAAATAACTTATGAACCTTTGACACCTTTTGAATGCCCCTTTTCATATTATGATATTAATATATTAACACAAGACAAACCTAAGTCATTACCTTAAACTTATCTAAACAACCTTAAACTATGCTAATAAGACCTAAAAAAGACAATTTGAAGACATCAGAAGATGTATACTGGCTATGAACAAGGTTAAAAAACATGATAAGTCAATTATTTTATGAACCTATCTAGTGATAGATAAAATTTGGCTAACATATTTAGTAGTCTCCTAGGTATGCTTGCTTTCTAAGCAAATTAGATCAGTTGTCTTGTCCATCCATTAGGTTATGGATTCACTTTCCCTCAAATTTAGACACAATATTGGCTTGAACAAGATGATAAACTACAAATGCCTCCCAACACACAACACATAAAAGATAACATATAGAAACAAACAAACAAAATAATACAACACACACATGTGTTAACTAATCACTTAAGGAAAACAAAGCATAAATAATATACTACACACAACTAACCTCAAAATATCTTCCTTCTCCATGATAAAATGATAATTCCTTGAGATCACCATGACACCAATAAAATTGATTGTCACATGTTGAGTGGGGTCTAATCAGACATTGTTCATGGAGTGAGAACTTGCACATACATTCAATGATGTTAGCATGTTTATGGTCTCTTTAAGTAGTAACCAAAAATTATTGATTCATTCCCTTGTCCATGATTTTACCATGTGATTCAAGGAAAAATTCATAATTGTCCCAATCTTGGCTACTTGACATAAATAGTACCATTCTTTCCTCATCAATAGGTTTCTCCTGATTCTTAGCTTCCAACTAAGGTGAATAACTGATAGGACATGTTCCTATAGTGGTATAAAACTTATCAACCTTCACCATATTATATACCTTTTATTTCTCAAAAGTTGATGGATCAAGTTGAATATATTGGCATGTTCCTTTCTACATTCTTGTAGAATCATATTCAAGAGGTGAAGCTCTCTATTCCTTGAGAGGTAGAGACCAATATAGGTTTTACTTATCTTCTAAGAGTGAAAAATTACCTAAAAATGGATTGAGATGTTGATAAATTTCTTTAATAAAATCAAACAAATCAGCTCCAAATGAAGTAACCTCTTAAAGTGGAAAGCTTGGAGAGTTGCTTTCCTCTTGTTTTATGATTTTCTTGACAAAAATGACTTTTTCAATCTAATTTATAACATCACATCTCTCTATAAGAGTTTAATATACTCCTATAACTACAAATAAGTCATCTAATTGAACTTCACCTAGTTATAGTTCACTTAGACCTTCTTCAATCTAATTCTTTCTCATACACAATTTGAGAAAGAATTAGATTTTGTACCTCTTTGATCATGATCTTGAGACTTAAATTTTTTTTCCACCTCTAATGGATATTTAAGATATTCTTCTTCTATTGTAATAACTTGATCAACATCTTTTTCACATTGGGATAGACCATCTCTCTCAAGGTTTACTATAACTTGATCAACTTGTACTCCATCAAGGTCACATTTATCTTCAACTTCAAAGGTTGATTTACATATATCTTCACCAATATGTGTTATAATGATGATATATTCCTCAATTTTACTTGAATTAACCTCATCATAACCTTATTGGGATTTATCTACAACTATAATTTGACTTTCTTCCTCAAGGAGGGGCTGATCAACCTCACAAACCAGTTTTGAGCTCTCATGATCAATGAGAGTGTCTCTCTCTTCCATCCATTCACCAATGAATCCTTCAAAATTTGAAATGTTTTGGCTTTCATATTTATCCATAAGGACTTCACTCTTCATTTGAATTCTCTTTTGAATTGATTTCCAAGAAGAGAAGGTCTTAGTTTTTTCAATCTTTTTAACAAGAATTTCGTGTTTGCCTTGGATTCCTTCTTGAATTGATTTCCAAGATGGGGAGGCTTCAATATCTTGAGGAGGTATGGGTGAATATTGAATATGTTTACGTTCTTCCTTGATCTCAAATCCCTAATCTAGGTTTTTTCCACTTTATTTATCCCATGATTTCACCACTTGATTACAAATTAGAATCTTAAAGGACTTCTTAGGGGGTTCTTGAGGAAGGGGAATGGAGTTTTCTGCCAAGATAGCTTAATTAGTATCCCTCTGAGTAGTAATCAAACTCTCCAATTCTAATTTATTTTGATCCTTGAACCTCTCAACAATAACCTCTTTCTTCTTTGGGATGTTCTCTTAATTTGATTTCCATGATGGGAAAGCTTAAGGGGTATGAAAAGGACTTGGGAAAATTTTAATTTCACTTAAACCAATATTTTGAGGAAGCATGGGTGACACAAAAGAGGGATGAGGTGGTAAAGGATAAGGCACATGAGGCTTTTATCATTGAACCTATTGTCCCTCATGAACTATTAGTTTTTCTTCTATGAATTAAATTAGGCCACCTATGTCCATCATGTCACTAGTGAGTCTTTGCCAATTTTCTCTCTCAATAGGTGACCATTCTCTCTTTATGAGTTGTAATGAGTATCTCAGATTTTTAATGAGGTTAATAGTAAGACTTTGACTATACTCCCTTTTTATGTTGAGCCCTACTATATACCCTTCATATCCAAAGAGATTTTTCTTGAAGCTTGAGATATACTAATTTCAAATGTGGTTATGTTGACTAAGCCTAACATATCCTTGACAAGGTTGATTAGAGGGATGAATAGGATACCAAAGAGGTGAAATATCTTGGTAAGGATGTTGACAAAAAGAAGGGTAATACTCTTGATAACAAGGTTGATAAGAATCAACATACTACTAGTAAGGGTCAACAAACTACTAACAAGGATCGACATGAGTTTGATATAACTCATAAACTTGTGTAAAATAGAAATCAACATCAAAATAAGCCATGAAACCTCATGAAAAAATAAAAAACCAAATATCACTTTCTTAAAATGATACCTAGGCTACTTCAACCAGTTGAATACATTATTAGTTGCCATTGATGTTTATTTAAATTCCTCCAAAGGTTGGTGTATTAAAGGACAACACTAAAAACTATTCAAATGATTGTTAATATTTTATTTTTGGGCATGATATAGCTTTTATATCTCATATTTACACCCTTGAGAGGGTTTTTCAAACCCTCTCAGCTTGAGATATGAAATGGGATTAGTCATAGGTTTTGGGTGTACTTTAGGTGGACCAAACATCTAGATTATATGGTTATCTCACCTTGATGTATCAATTAGGATCCAACACTAATTTGAAAAGGAAAATGGGAAGGAATAACATGAAATAAAACTAAGTGGGTAATACACTAAATTATTTGATCACTACTAATGAGCTGGGTGGGCACAAATAGACCATGAGACCAACATTAACGTACACTACTCTTAATCTAAATATTTCACATCAACATTTGACTATGGAGGTTGTGATGGATTCTTAGGCTAGGAGGACTATTAAATAGGAATAATATGAAACTAATTAATATAAAAAATCACTCAACCATTGAACCTCACTTACACACTTTACATGACCTACAAAATAAGCTATAAAACTATGTATAGGTATTAGAATAGGACAACATGCCAAAGAAGACTAAGTAAATCACTTAATAAGATCAATTATCCATGCACACACTAATTAAAGTAATAAAAGGAGGTAAAATAAATATTTTTTATTGATATAAGGCATATAGATGAGGGATTCACCATACTTAGGTGGAGGATTCATACAAATCTAAAAAAGGGTGCATATATAGAGAATGAGAGAAGGAGAGAGAGAAGTGGCATAAAAGGGGCTCATTAATAAGTTTAAAGCACTCATGACAAGATTTATAATTAATAAATAAGTTACATAATATCCTCATAAGGTATTCAATGACATATGATGCCTTATTGATGATGCTTCATCTTGTAAATGGCATATGAGTTTATCTCTTTGCTTGACATGTCTTGTTTCTTCTTCAAATTTCCCTCCTCTTGGCTTGGAAAGTGACAAGTGGCACTCCTTGGTCATAAAATCACATTAAAATACCCTTTTATCATGTTATTTACACCTTTTATTAGTTTAATAACCTTCTTATACTAACATTATAACAATGATCATATCTTCTTAAGTGTCTTGAAACCCATTGGTATCACTACGCCTCTCTTTGTTTAAAAGCCTCAAATAGTGATTATATCTTTATGAATGAAATATATATCCATAATAGACCTATATATACCTTATTAAAATTTTATCAACACTTTTGGATGCCTAAAACACTTTCAAACACTGTATTTCATACCTAAAGCCCATACTTGCCTTTAATATCTTATAACCATCAAAACATACAAAAATCCTTGTGTAGAACATTATATAGATAAACCTAGAAAAATAAACATGGATTTGAGTACTAATTATTCTCCTCCTACTCTTTAAAAAAATGTATGACTAGAAACTAAGTGCAAGTATACTTACTCCACCTATTTCTCTCTCTAATTAGCCCTCCATTAGGTTTCTAGGCCTAGAAACTGAGATTTGTCTTTAATAAATGCTCACTTTTAAAAATTTAGAGAAATGTTTGATTAAATTTAGGGACCTCCTGAGCATTCTCCAATTTGAGTATCTAAGACCCTATACATATGGGTAATTGAAGAAATGGTCAAAATTATAGCTTAGATGTGTGTTCAGGCCTAATAAGGAATTGGAATGATTTATTAAAAAGTTAGTAGGTTACAATACTTGATGATGGTTTTCTATTTCCTATTAAATCATAAGATAACTCAATGCCTTGAAAGGAATATCTCCAAGATTACTCCTAGGTTTATAGATAAGCTTTTTATATAACAAAGTAGTATAATTCTCCTTTTTAGCCCAAATTGTTGACTTTACTAGCTCATATACCCTCTTATGAGTCCTAAAAAAGTGTGCATATTACTATATAACATTTACCTAGTCTTATAAATCATTTAAACGTGATTTGAAGCCCTGTCACAACCCTACACACTCATAATTAGGCTTATAGTCATGTTTTCTAGGTCAATTCCATACATTTCTACCTTCACATGTGCCAAAGTATGCTCAATCAGGTGTGTGAGAGAGTTATATAAATAATCCAAGTTATTTTTAAGTCATTCCCATCCATTTTATGTGTTTAAACATAGTATTTCTCCCATCAAGTCCTATTTAGTCTCTTGGTAGCCTATGAGTGTCTTACATTGTTAACAATCATTCATAAAGATGAGGCCATTGACCTAAGAACCAATGCCTAAAAAATTTAGGGAATAAGAATTTATAATTAACCCTATGAGTTTTTGTCACCATTATAATTTTAAATGTACATTTGATCAAAGTTTGGGAGACTCTCAAGCTCACTTAGGTAGTCTATGAGTACTTTACAGTCTTAATAATGTTTCATAAAGACTAGGGCCTCTTTCTCTCTCATGATGGAATAATATTGAAGTAAGGACACCCTTAAAAATATATATAAATAAAATTTAGCTCCATGAAAAACCTATAAGTTTTTTTGTGTGTCTAAATATGACCTCTCAGGTTAGTATATTGTGTGAGAGATTGAGAAGTTGGTTTTGAGCCCCAAAAGTCTTCAAAGTGAATTCTAATGGTTATAAATGATTTTTAAATATATAAAAAACCTATTATAATATTATCCAACATTCATTCAATAATATTGTTACTTCATATATCTTATAACATGGTCTATCCCTCCATGACAGTTTGTAAGTAGTCATACCCATTTACCCCTAACATGACTTTTTCCCATACTCTTATATTTTCTCAATGATTATAGACTTATAGAATAATTATAATAACTATATCTCATAAAATAAAAATTTAATTAACTAAAACACCTAAATCATTCAATTTTTGTACTAACTTTATACATAAGCCAGTGTATACTCATCTAGACTTGCCTGACATAATTTGTCATTTTAGGATCTTCACTATCTTTACCCACTTTGTCATTCAAATAGGACCCTATTAATTTATAGTATTCAAGGTAATAATTTATTCACCCTATATTTTCTCATGGTTTCAAACTATGATCACATGTTCTCTTTAGTCATCTAAAAACTTGATTATAGGTATCTATTAAGTCTGCTTGAATGGTATCATGAGTGTGAGTCCTCATTCATTAGGAACTTATGATTCCTTAAATGATATTATAATATATTTATAAAAATTATTTTATATTTTAAAACCTTTATAAGACTTTTTCTCTCAATGTCTCTCAATAGTCATGTCTTCTTACTCCTTATGTTCCCTTGATAGGCATGCATGTTTGATTTAGACTGTCTACACTGTAAATGTGAATGCAGGTATTATTTTACCATATTTTATACCTTGGGATAATTTTTAAGGTTAATAAAATTTTATCATGGTTTTAATTTCCATTCTTATCCACCCATTCACACTCTCATTACACACCAAACACTCATAATTTTTCCATTAGCCTATAGGTGCTCATTAGGTTTGTTGACTTCTATGTGCTCAATGTGGTTTTCATGATCCTTCAATATATATTAACTCATTTAATGGATTTATACCACTTATTATACCTTTAAAAATCATCCACATTTGTCAATTTGATATTATATCTTAAAAACCTACAGGTAGACCTATAGATACTTATATCTTTCTCATTATGAGCATACCAAGACTAAATAAAACCACCTTGTGTGATAAATGTAGGATGGAGGAATATGGAAAAGAAAATGAGAATATTTAAATTGACCATGTGATATGTTGGATTATCTATTAGGTGTGATGAAAAACATTTAACAATAACTTGTATGCATTGAACCCTATAAAAACCTCCAAACATTAAGTACAAACCTACAACTTCACCCTATAAAGATACTTTGCTCAATCTCCAATACCACACATTTTAAAAGGATGTAATATGGTATGATAAGTATATTTAGACCCATGATATACTCATAATATATTTATCCTACTTCAACGAGCTCTAAAGACTCATGCATTTTTATCAAAACCAAGCCTCAAGGGTTTAACTAGATTTTTAAGACCACACTGGAGTCTTAATGATTGTTCATAAAGGATGAGGAATAAATATGAGAAAAAAATCCACAAATATTAATTAAATTATACTCCATTACTTTTAAAACAAGCTCAGGTCACCACTCTCTCTCCTCTATATAAAATGAACACATGAAGTTGACCATTACCAGTTTACCAAGAAGCTGATGGATATTCTGATGCAAATTTTTACTTATTAGTACTTGTACAATATTTTTATTCATGTAAATGACTTGAGTAAGGTGAATGAACACTATGAAAACGTTTTTTATTGAATATGAGCTCTCTAATTCCATACAAGTGCCTATAACTACCTATAAAAGAGTGGTTTTCTCTCTCTTATATGTTGAACCTACAAACCTGAATATGATTTAACTTGTAATAACATATTGATGTATATACACATTATATATCTCCTTAATAGGCTTTTAAAATCATGTTTTAATGTATATTTCATCTTTTTTAGGTTTTGCATTAACTTTATAAGCCTAGACATGCATTAGACTTGGTCACATGCACCTTTCTCTTGTATGGCATTTACCTCAAACTTTAAAAAACACTATTAAATTATTGAAACATGTATATAATTTTCATGTAAGATGGTAAAAGGATAGGATGACTTGAAATGAACTTATGAACCTTTGACACCTTTTGAATCCCCCTTTTCATATCATGGTATGAATAGACGAGCACAAGACAAACATAAGTCATCACCTTAAACATATCAAAACAACCTTAAAATATGATAATAAGACCTAAACAATACCATTTGAATACCTCAAAAGGCATACAATGGCTATGAACAATATTATAAAACATGACAACTCAATTTTTTTGTGAACCTTTGCAATGGTAGCCAAAATTTAGCTAACAATACCCACAACCATTAAAACTTTACAAAGACTTCTCTCTTTATTATGTAGTTTCCATATGCATACTCAAAGCCTATATTGAGATCATATACATGGATGTACCTATATTTATTTATATCACATGCCATTTCTATCATTCCCAAAAAAGTTATCTCAAAATCCATGTAATTTTTATTTTATTTTATTTTATTTTATTTTATTTTATTTTATTTTATTTTGTTAATTTAATTCAATGATTTTTACTTATTAACTACAAATGATTAATAGTTGAACTATTGTGTAACTTTAAAAAAAATATCAAATGAGTGTGAAACACACACTTATATAAATGATTAGTTTAAAAAAAAAAAAAATTCAACCACTTTCTACCACAAGGCTTCCCTAGGAAGCGGAATTCAAACACAATAGGATGAAATTGTGATATAAGGTGGTTTCAGGATTTGTTTACTCAAGTAAGAGGGACAAGTAATAATAATGGGGTACCTAAATATATGGTTGAATATAATAATAATTTATTTATTTAAAGTACCATAAAATTATTCACACATAAATCAACACACTCAAGGAAAATAAATTCTTCAAGAACAAAAAGCACTTTAACACAGGGTTACCACTTTAAGGCTCAACATGGAAGAGTGTCATCTAATACTATACAAATATAATATTAAGGCATGAAAAATAAGGAAAACAACCAAATTTAAATTAAAAGGGGTTGAAAATAACCACATAATGATCAAACTCAAACATTAATTAATAATATATATAGTTAATCCAAACAACAATGTATGATCCCAACATAAAGGAAGACAACAAGAACCCATAACCTAACCTAAGAACCTAAAGTTGATGCCCCCACCATAAATTGGGTAGCCCACATATTCAATCCATATAAATATGTTTTTATGTAGTTCTCCTTAATATTGTGATGGCCTCTTTCATGATGCATCATCATCGAAAGAGGGTTGGTGATCTAAGCCAACAAGGGAACTAATACATCATTCATGTGAGATTATATAAGCTCTAGTCATATGCTCAAGATGAGATGACACACCTAAATGTCATCAATAATAATCGACAAATTTCATGAGGTGTAATTGATTACCCAACCACTATCACAAAATGACACAAATAAGAGCCAATCATGACAAGGAATATATATTGTCTTGTTCCAATGAGGTTAATGTCTTAACAATATTTGACTTATGTTGATTGGAGAAGCTTTATCTCCAAATAAATTCTCTAATTGTTTCCAAGGTTAAAAATAGATATACAAATACCCAATCCCAATAATTAATGAGGGTCACTATCCCACAACATCTAAATAACTAAGTAAACCACATGGATGGAATTAGAAAGAAACACATGTGTGAAGAAGAACACTAAAATATTTGTGCTATTGCAAGTGATCTAATATTATATGTTAAAGCACATGTTCTAAGAAAAACCTAAGGTTAATTTTAAATTTCCTACACTATGAGGGCATCCTAATGGTTAGTTTTCTAATTATGTTCTCTAAGAACATCCTCAAGTTAGTTTATAACACCCACACAAAGGGTCATCCTAAGGGTTAGTATGATAATCCCACATCTACTACCTAAGCCACCTACATATCTATGATAAGATCACACATAGAATTAGTGAGGAATTTAGTTCACACATTCCTAAACAAGTGTTAGATTTAATGTTAAGGTATTTGGTCCTCACTTGAATAGTCACACAACTAAGTTTAACATATTTAACCCTTTCAACTAACACTACATCCACTAGTTGGCCTAAGTACACCTAGGCACTACTAATAATTACAAGGAAATCCAAACATATTAGAATTATGCATGTAAATAAATATAATCTTGAGTGTGACCACCGAGACTCATACCAAGGGTACACTTCAAAACAACTCCAAGTAAGATCCAACCCAGGTATACCCAGTATAAAATAAAGCCACATATATACACATGAATTATTAGGATAAATTTTAAACTAAGTAAATAAACATATAAAGGTACAAAATAGTTTAGGCTAGTCATGACCAAAATTATAAATGCCAAAAAACACTCAAATAAAAATACATGTTTATTATAGAACATTATAATTTTTTTAATTATATATAGGTAAAAGAGGGGTTTACATGGATCCCCTAGCCAAGTTCACAAAATAAGTCCAAATAGATCATACAAATAAATTATAAGAAAGGCTAAAGAAAATTAGAAGATCAATAAAACACACAAAAAAGAGCAGTAACAGAGATAATGGGAAATTAAAGTTTAACCATGCCTTCAATACATATAGTAGCTTCCATGTCTTCTTAAAGCTTGTGAAAATTGATGTTAAGGATGTTATTTTGTTTTTCAAGAGGGTTTCCTCTTGTATTTTTTGTTTACCTCAAGTTATTTTGCATGGTCTATCAGCAGTTTCCTCCACCACATGTTTCTCTGAGAGTTTTTTCTTATTATGTTTACCTTTTCCCATAGCCACCTTAGGGGTGCTCAAACCTTTAGCCGCCTTATATTTGGTTTTGTTATACATTTCCTTAATTTATACTTTTTTATTATACACAAATTCCTAAAATTAGAGGGATTGGTGGTTTTTATAAATGCCCTGATTGAAATCCTTATCATGTCCTTTGATCTTAAGTTGAATATAAAAAATAGATTACTTGGATTTATTAAATTCATTCACCAGATCCTTATGAGGTTAATCTAAGTAAGGAGATCATTTTCAAGATTTTAAAGCTTGCCAATAGGGGTATCATTCATAGCCTTATTATTCTCATCCATTTTAATGGGAATTATTTTGGAATTACCAAGCTCTTTATAATTTTCCCCTAAAGTGGCATTACTTTTCTCTTTACCTTTCTTGGGATGTTTGGTTTTGATGTTGCTATTGAAATGGGCTAGAGTCTCATATTCTTACCATTCATCATCTGTAGGGATTTAATAAAAATTAAAAAAGTGTTTGACCCCATCAGTCAAACCTTCATCCTCATCATTAGAAGTAATGACCAATTAAATCATGGGGAGAGAAAATTTAACCAAGAAAAAATAAGGGCTTGATGGAGTAGGACATTAATTTTTCCTCTTGGCAGCATAAAATATTACTTTCCAAAGGCATGAGGAGGAAAATGGGAAGGCTAATACAGGTTTTTTCCCAAAATGATTCAATAGAAGAAAATAATGCAAGTAGATGATGTGGTACTTACCTTTCAAAATGAGGTACTTCATGAGGTAGAGGCAAATATTATCCTAGGGATGAGGGATGCTAGTTTTGAGGAACACAACATTAGAATAGTGGATACACTCCTTGGCCTTGAAAAAAGCTTGAACTAGCCCCTTTTGACATTATGTCCAAAGTTTTTTTTCCATTTATCTATTATTATGAATTATTTAATTTTTTTATAATATATAAGAATAGGGCATGACTCTATTATATTTTGACCTTTTTTATTTAGTGAAATAATATAACGTTTTATATATATGCATAATTATTTATATAAATTGATATTTTATTTTATTTATTATTATTATATTATTAATTAAAACATATTTTACTTATATTTTTGGATAAAATAAAATCATAAAAGTAAGTTTACATGAGAACATCAAACCCACCAAACCGGGGTGCATGGAAAGGATTTTAAATTTTTGATTATATTGAGGCCTATCTCTCCATCTACCCATTTTAAGATTAGAACTTTCATAAATTAATTTTTAATTATATTTATTTCCATTTATTTATTTATATAAACAATATTATTCAAATAATGTTGTTATATAAATATATAATTGTCAATTCAAATTTAGCTTAAAATAATTTGTATGTGTCAAATAAATACTAACTCTAAGATGATATATTAAATTTTATTCTTATTAATTAATAACTATCTCATGTTCATAGCTAAGAAAAAAAACTATAAACTTAATCTTAAAAATTTTATAGCCAAAATTATAAAGGGAATATATACTACATATTTAGGGATTATTGTTCAATTGAAACTCTTACTGAAATTCCTATAAGGGACTACACGATTATTACAAAAATAAAATACTAATCATCAATATGAAACAAGGATTTTAAAAGAGGAAGAAATAACTAATATTCTCTACAAGGGATTATACAAACTCAAAAGAACAATTTCCATTTCAAGTTTTAATCATTCCTAGCTATAAAAATAGGAATTAAAAGCATGTAATTTAATTTCCTTTTCACTATGTGCGAGAGAGGTTAGTTTTATTAATTTGCTAAACATTTACCAAAATCAACAAGAAAATGGGAAATAAGCCTACCTCCAATCTTCTTGCTCCCAAACTCCCCCAAGTGTTTCCTTCTCCACTTTAAATCCCTCCACCAAAAATGAACCCCCAAAATAAAACTAAGCGAGAGAAATAAGAGAAGGTCTGCATTTCTTATCCAAAGGATTCTCAACACAACCTAATCAATGGGAGGGTAATTTTATTATAAGATTCACCTCACATCTTACAATCCCATACCTCCACTTAAATACTTATAAGCCCATGTGGGATTAGTTATCCAAGTCACCCACTTAGTACAAAGTCAAAAGGGTCCTTTACATTCAACAATAAGTTCTTTTACATTTTCCAAATTTCACTCCACAAGCACATCCACCCACATTAGTATAGGGCCTAACTAATAGCTCCTATAGCCTTCCTAGAGAGGCTAGGTGTAGACACCTAAATTTGTCCACCAATGACCTCCAACCAAGATTTTGACCATTTCCCACCTAAAATGCACAATTTAGCCTAAAAACACTAAAACATGCTAAATGATGTGAAACTGACATATTCAAGTGCTAATTTTTGCTAGGGTTTCATTAAATGGGGCAAAGCAATTTATGGGCTAGCTAACTTTGATCAGGTCATTTTGAGTCAAAATGCCAATTTTACACCTAAGTGATCTAGATTTCTCTTTCCTATCAAATCTCTTAAATGAGACATGTGCCTTTGTTATTTTGTGTTGAAATAATCCTAAATGGGATAATAGATCCAACACATCTAACATTGACTTCTAATTCTAATCCAATCAAATTTTGGACCAATAACAAGGTATTCTGATCAATTTGAGTAATTTGTGCACAAAGTGCTTAATCATGCTTAGAGCTAATTAATCGAAGTTAGAACCTAATTAATAATTCCATAGAATTTTTTTGAATACTTATTTTTAGAAATGAATATTGAATATATGCATCATCAGGTGACCTCATTTCTTAGGAAGACATCCCTAGGCCATAAATGCCATAAATATCAGGATGCATGCTTCTCATGCCTCATCAAAGCCCTCCATGCCTCTTAATTGATCCTCTATCCCAAATATTTATGAGAATATTTATCAATTTTAATTTCATAGTTGTATTTATCCTTAGCCATGCATCTCAATCCTGAGATGGATGGTTCAGGTTGATTCTAGCCTTTTTCAAAAATCTATAAATAGAGAGGCCATGAACATCATTTCTAAGCTATTTTGGTGCAAAGTTATTATGCTCAAATATCTTCAAAATTCTTGATAATGCAAAGTTATTTTTCTCAAATATCTTCAAAACTCTTTATAATGCATAAATGATTTCAAAAGCTATTGTAATTAATGTTACCATGCCAAATTGATTCCAAGCTGAGCAAGCCACTAAAACAAGCATTTTGGAGCATCCACAGAAGGTAAAAAGAAGGTTTCTTTTGCATTTTAGTTGTATGTTTTATTCATGTTTGTTTACTAATCTCTCCCTAATGTCTATGCCTAGAGATGTTATGATAGTTAGTGTGTTTCTTTCATTTTGTTTTCATTTTGAAACTAACACGATACTAACCATCCTCTCTTGAGTCAACTTCCTAGATCACACTAGGCATAAGTTACCAATAAAGTACATTATAAAATTCCTTATGATTTATGTGTATTTCAATTTTTATTGGATTAGTATTTGAAATTTAAAAAAAATTATTCTAATTGTACTTAAATAGAATAAACATTTAAAAAATAAGGGAGTGAACAAAATTTGAATTCCTATATATTTGAAGGATCAACATGTAGGAAAACATACATCAACAAGGGAACAAAGGTTTAAACATAGGGAGTATTACATACTTACCTTGTTATAAAATAATCATCCTCGATGCACCATACCAACATAAGGGTTTGAATAACCAAACACTTCTAAAATCATAAGAGGTTACAAAAAATGCAAGTTACACCAATAATGATACAACAATTTTCAAATATGTCTAAAATTCCCATAAATTTAATTATAGATTATTAATGTCCTTATGTCAGTTAATTTATTCTCAATGCTTTCTCTTATTTGATTTTTAGAGTTTTAACATCTTTTATTTTTTTAAATTTGATTCTCTTATGAAAAAGAAGTTTTTTAAGTTAATAGTTAATATTATTCTATTTTAAGTATAACCCATAGTGTCACACTATACTATCATCCACCACCATAACCAACTGAAACCCAAGGACATTCTACCATTGTATACTCCTAATAATTAGAATATACAATAATATATTACTGTATTGTTATAATATTATGACTAAGTTATGTGTCATCCCATGGTGAGAGTGCACTCGCTAAAATTAGTACCATTCCATGGCTAAGATATACTAAGCATCATTTATCAATATTTACCAATAATGATAACCATTATCTATCACAAACCAACTGATATCATAGAATTTGATGTCAAAACCTTTGTAAGAGAATGTCTAAAAGAATTAATATTTTGTAAGATCATACATAAAAAAATTCATGTCTTCTCATGGTGAACATATAAGGTGAATCATAAGTGGAAAATCATGGTAGAACCACATAGAACATTTTCAATCAATACTAAGAAATAACATCAACTCCCATATGAATAGAGTAATATCAATGTTAAAATAACCTATCAATCACTGTGATTTACAAATAACCTTCTTATACCTCTAAATAAATAATGAATAAAATGTTATATCTAAGTAAAATATAAGATCAGATAACCTTTGTATACCTCCTAAGAAATAATGAAGCAAATGCTATAACCAAGTCAAGTGTAAGATCGCATAACCTCTTTAGACCTCCTAATAAATAGAATTTTATAATGAATTCAAGTAAAAGATAACCTCATTATAGCTTCCAAGAAATAATGAAGTAAATTTTATAGATAAGTAAAATATAAGAGCACATAACCTCCCTATATCTCTCAAGAAAAAATATACTTAGACCTACTAAAATTAGGACATTGAGTGATGTAACTAAATCCTATATGAAACCACCATGTCTGGTGGGTGGGAGGATGGGTCAAGACTTGAACTCACAACTTGGATCATCATACCTTCTTTCTATATTCCAATCTACTTCTTCTCCCTCATACAACAACATGTGTACAATGTTCACATCATGACATTCATGAAACCAATGTTCAAATAGAGAAGTACAAACATCACCATAAAATAACACAATAATTGAAGAAAATTTGAAATGGACCTAAAGAGATATTACAAAAGAGATACTAAATATCAAAAACTTATCAAAATTATGTAATAAATTGACATCTAAGTGCCCCTAATAGAAAAACTAAAATTCCAATCAAATTAATTCAAACCAATGAAATATATTCATAAAATAAAATTTAGATTTAAGAGAAACAAAAATGTTGGTTTCAAAAATAACATAAAAATGACAATCAAATAAAAAAAATTAATCACAACAATATCAAAAAACATTTACACTAGGATAGTATGTGGCTAAAAAATCCACTTGATGGGAGAAGGAATAAATATGAGCCTCAATTACCTCTTGGAGGTAAGAGAAAATCATCACTCTCCATATGTCTCCAAAAAGGTTTGCAAGGATACATTAGGTATAATTCACAAATTTTTTCTTTTGAAAACCATTAAGGGGTAGGTGAAGTAACACATCATTTGTAAAGGGACCATTACGTAGAAAGAGCCCATGTTGTCTAAGGCACTCGTGGTCCACACACCTTAAATAATCAAGTGTCTACCTAATGAAAATGGTAAAAGTGGGTTTTAAAATTAAAATAATCTCCACTCCTTAGCCTTTAATCTAGTACAAAATAATATAAATATAGTTATACTCCACCCTCAAAAACCATACTTGCATCAGTACCTAAATATTAGATCAATAATGCAGGGTTACAAAACACAACACATTAATATATAAAAATAATCACTTATACATTTTATATTTTCATGGTTGAAATTTACTTTACTAAAAATATACATGAGGTTTAAACACAAGATACATCACTACTCTATTAACATTCATAAAATTATGTCTTAGCTCAATAACACAATTGTTGTATTTATAAAATAACATACACAACATAATTACACAACAATGGTGTTTACATATAGAGTTTCCATTTTTTACAAGGTTTTTTTATTTGTACAATGATGTGTTTTTTTACACAATAATTTATCATTATGCATGTACATAAACAATTACAAAATTTAAGGGTATAGATGTTTGATTTGAGATACATTGTTTACAACAATTCACAACCACAACATAATACAATAAGCATAATTTTAATGGATTAGCATCATAATTATATAAAATTTACATATTTCATCATTAATGACTTTGATCATAACCATCTTCCACTATGACTATAAAAGAAAGGGAAACAAGTGGACATTCTACACTTAGCACTTAGTGCCACAATAATACTTATACAAACATGCATGTTTTTTGTATCTAGTCACTTAAGAATAATTACTATAGTACTCATTTAGAGTTAAGTATCATCAATCATAATAAAAAAAATAGAAGTACATGATCTAATTTTTTGTTCATTGAAAAATATAATTGAACCAACCATATTGATATTCCTAGAGTTTTTAGTGTTGAACCTACTCTCTTATACCAAAATGTCTTGCCTAAAATTTGTGTCTCAAAACTTATGTGATTTTTTTAATTTATTTTGTTAAGTCAATTCAATGATGATTACTTATTAATTTTAGTTTTTAATGGTTAAACTATTATATAAATTTAATAACTTTACCAAAGGAGTGTGACACACTCAATTATATAAATAATTAGGTATATTTTTAATTTCATCCACTTTCCATCATAAGGCTTCCCTAGAAAGTAGAATGCAAACACAATAGGATGAGATCATGATATAAGGTGGTTTAAATTTTGGTTTACTCAAGTAAGAGTGACAAATCATAACAATGTGTCACACTTAAAACATGGTCAAATATAATAATAATTTCTTGATTTAAAGAAACACAAAAGTATTCACATGTAACCCAGTCAATACACTCCATGGAAACAAAGTGAGCTAGAACAACAATCACTTTAACACAAGGTTACCACTTTAAGGTTCATCATATGAGAGTCTCATCTAATATTATACACCTCTACTCTCAAGGTATGTTTGACAATGAAAACAATCAAATCTAAATTAAAATGGGTTTAAAATGACCACATGATGATCAAACTCAAACTTTAATTAATAATATCTATATGGTTAATCCTAAAAAAACATACAAGCCTAACACAAAGAAAGAAAACAAGCACCCCTATCTTATCATATGAAATTATACTTGATGCCCACACCATAACTTGGGTACACTACATGTCCACTCCATGGAATCAAGGTCTGATGTAGTTCTCCTTAAACTTGTGATGTCCTCCTCCATGATACTTCATTATTGAAATAGGGTTGGCAATCTAATATAAGAAGGGAACTAATATACCACTCATGTTAGATTATATAAGCACTAATCATATACTAAAGATGATATGACATATTAAAGGTCATCAAACACAAAAAAAAATTTCAAGGTGTGTCTACTTACCCAAGTAATCTGACATGTTGATAAGAACAAGATTCAAGCATGACAAGTAACCTATATTATCTAATTATAACAAGGTCAATGTCTAAACAATCTCTGACTTACATTTCTCAGAGAAGATTCATCTTTGAAGGAAGTATCTAATGGTTTCCAAGATGAAAATGAGATATAACATGCTCTAATCCAAATAGTTATTAAAGGTCACTATCCTATAATAGCTAAATAACTAAGTAAGCCACATGGCTAGAACTAGAAATAAACATGTTTGAATAAAATGCTAAAATATTTTTTCCAAAGAAAGAAATTTAAGGTTATATTTTTAATCATTTATTCTAAGAACAACCTAATTTTAGTTATCAAGCATCCCCAAGTTAGTTGATATCACTCACACAAAGGGGCACCCTAAGGGTTATTACACTAAGCCCGTGTTGACTGCTTGAGCTTCCTACATATCTATCATGATCCCATCACATGTAAAATCAAGGATGGTTGTAATTCACCTATTCATAAACAAGTGTTATATTTATAATTGAGGTACCTAAACTTCACCTAAATATTCCTATTACTAGGCTTAACATAGTTACGCCTTGTGGGTAACACTATAGCCACTAGTTGGCTCAAATACATCTAGGCACTACCAAAAATTATAGGGACATCCAACCATATGATAATTACACACGTAAATAAATATAAAATTGATCATGAATACTAAGACTCATACCAAGGTTAAACTCTAAAATAACTTCAAATAGGCCACATCCTAAGTCTACCTAATAGAAACTAAATCCAAACATATACACATACATTTATGGGTTGAAATTCAAACCAAGGAAATAAACATATAAAGGTAAAAAATATTTTAGGGTAGTCATGACCTAAATTATAAATTCTAAAATGCACAAAAATAACCATCACAATAAAAGAATCTTCTAAACAAGATTAAAAACTCTAATTTTCACACTGACAATCAAGTACAAAAGTACCTCTAGTTTAAATCTGATTAAAGAGGATAAATTTTTATTTACATAGAAATTAATTATCTAAGTATAAATATTATTTTTAATGTGACAAAATATGATTATTGTGATAAATATTATAATTTAGTCTAGTATTCCATAGTGACAATAACTACTTATTAAAATTTCCTCAAAATTCCAAATAAAGTGGCTACATAATCACTCTAGAAAAAATAGTAAATATAAAAATAAAATTTATTTTTTTATTTTAGTAATAATTTAAATATATTATAATTTTTTTTCAAATTTCAAATTTCAAAAATACCATTCCTAGGTATTTTAAATATGTCAATTCTAAATCAACATCGGGGTTAGAAATAGGATTTAGTTTTATTTCTGTAATCTGCCTCCAAAGATGGACCCAAAGGACTGCTACTAAAGAGGATGCAAGAAAATTTTAATGGTTGTTTTATAATTCCACAACATAATGAAATTAGTTTCAAACTTTAGTTTTGATAAACTCATAATTTAGGTTTTTTTTCCAAAAGGGTTTTACAAGGTTGAGAAAGATAGTAAAGTATTTGAAAGTTAATTGTTTCATCATGGATGAGTTAAACAACTCCGCCTTTTATTTAGCTTTTTTTTTGAAATAGAAAAAAAACACATATTATATTATATATATATATATATAGTTTTATATTATAATAAATTATCATTATTATTTTATTTTGAAAAATATCGATTTAGTTATGTGGTTTGCTCTAGCTTCTGAGTAAAACAAGAATAATTATGATAATAATAATAACAACAACAACAACAACAAAATAATAATAATAATAATAATAATAATAATAATAATAATAATAATATTTCTCAGGTATAATAAGTTATCTTAAGATAATCTATATGGGTGGTTATTACTTATTAATTTTGATAATAAACCCTAGGAAAGAAATCACACTTAGCTCACTTATCGCATAAGTATCATACCTGCCTCTCGTAATTATTTAATTTAATTTATTTTACTTACTACTATTATTATTTTGTTTATTGATTTTTATCATTATAAATATAGTAAAATCAATTATAAAATTATTTGCTTATTATGGAAGGATGGTCTAAAATTTGAAATCATCTGATTATCTAATGATAAAACCACCCTAGGGTCTTAAACCAAACATTAGTCCACATTGGTTGAAACCTACTTATTTACTTATATAAATTATAAGTGAGGTTTTCACATATTTAAATTTTTAGATCATTTTGATCTCAGCCATATAATAAAATAAAAGGTAGTTTTTAAAACTTTAGTGTAACAAGGATATTTCCAAACCCTAATGGACATCATTTTAAAATAATATAGTTGCATGCAAATAGAATAGAGGTGAAGAGAAATTGTGTTATTGCATTCTTCACTATTTTGTTATTTTATGCTTATTTTATTTTAGAAATATGTTTTTTTGTTTTTTCTAAGTACAAGGAGAGTTTTAGGCATCAAGAGTCTAGTAAAGTCAAAGTATACTAGAAAATAACATCTATTAATTTCAAGACCCAAATCTAATTGAGTTTAATGGAAAGTTAGTAGTTAATAATCTATCAATTTTATCAATGTGTTAGCAACTTAGGTCACATTGAAAAAATAAAAACAAATAAATAAATAAGGATGGGGTTTTTGTTAGCTCCAAGGGTTAGCTCGAGTGGAAAAGATCAATAACTTCAGTCACTTAGGTCTCGAGTTCAATTCTTGTCAGACACCCTACTATGCATCATGGCTTAGGGGTAAATGATAGCCTACAATCTAAAGTGGCCATGGGGATACCTTGAGGTAGGGGTCAAACTTTTCCATGTGTTCCATGTAGATCATAGTAGGGTGATTTAGCTATAAATAATTTAATATAAATTATAGATTCAGGCCCACCCCTACCAAGCTTTAGTTGTAGAATAAATTTAGGATGAATTACAATGGAGAAGCAGTGTGAAGCTCGTGAAGGTGGCAAAGTGAATGAGGAGTGAGAGTGAGAGTGTTCTTAGGGTGAGGTTTTTGAGGATACAATTATTGATGATAAGGAAAAGGAGGAGTTTGAGGTGAAGATTGAGGAAGTTATTAAATATTTGTTGGAATATATTAGGGTTTTGAAAGGTTTAGATTTGGAGCTAGAGAAGTACCCTAGCTTGTATGCGGCTCTAAGAAGGAATGTGGAATTAGCAATGATTAAGAATGATAATCTATAGGTAGAGGTGATTTTTTATCATAGAAAGTGGGTGGCAAGGGAGTTTAATATAGAGTTTCCATTTTACACTTAGGAACTGTGACTTGAAGTAGAGATCCTTCTTGCTTTTCCTTTTTTTGTTCTCTCTTCTTGTCCAACCCTAATTAATTCCATCTTAGAGGAGTCAATGGTGGTGATAGGGGTAGAGGCTTGGGAAAAAAATGGAGAGGTGGTAGTACTGATAGGTACACCAAAAAATTCTATCACACCTTTGTCTTTGAGGGTTGTATTTTATTTTGTGTGGAATTTTTCTAAGTTTAGGAGCTTGGGGGTGACTTTGTTTTTTTCTATGGGTGTGTATGGCTCATGGGTTATTGTAGCTAATTTCAAAGGTTTTAATTCATTGCTTACATTCCAACATTAGATTACTTTCAAGGGTTTGTTATCTATTATGTTTAGAGAGTGGTCTATGGAGGGTGCAAAGCAACTGGTGGTCTATTTAGTTGCTAACTTGGCCCTAGCTATCTGGGCTTCTATAATTTCAATCTAGATTAATAAGAGAAAGCCATAAATTGTAGATATATTGGTATTTAGAGTTAAATGTAAATCATATTACCCTAATATTTAGGGCTCCATTAGCATTCTAGGGCTTGAGGCCTCTTGGTAAAGGCACCTAGGGTATGCCTTGATGGTTTTTGGATGGTGTTTGGTCTTATTATTTTTCAAGGTGTTTTGGGGAGTGAGGTGTCTTTTTTCCTAGTAAAGTGTTTTTTTAGATTTCATAAGTTATTGATTGGTTATTTGGTGTTGATCACCAATTTCAAATTTTCTTTTCTTTTTGATATTGTCTTCAAGGTTTTGGCCTTTGACATTTTCGATTCAGTTGATGGGCTTAGCTAGTATGTTCATGTTTTTTACTTTAAATTTTGAGGCAAAACCTTGGTAGGAATTGGCATTTTAACTTTGGTTTTAGAGTAATTGAGTTATAAATAATAATGGAAGATGGTATGAAGTGTCCTTTTTCTAGATCTTTGTGGAGAACTGTGTGTTCCCATCTAAAGAACTAAATAGGATGGGAATAATAATGTTGGGTTCTTATTTTGATATAGTTTGTTTTTAAAGATAGAGTATAATTAATAGTTGAAGTTTATTGTTATTTTTTATCACTTTTGAGCTATATTCCTTAATGATTAGAATGTTAAGCCATGCTTATTCTATTTTTGGTATCTCATATGTTATAAGGTCTAAGGACCCATAAACTCTCTAACATCGATAAAAATAAGGATAAGTTTTTTGTTCCCATCATGGCTATAATATTCTATGTTTAGGTGATCATCCTAAGCACCAAACCCTAACTAGGGCATTTGGGTGAGATTCATGTGTGACCCCATACTAGTTGCAAAGATCTTAGTGTTATATAAAAAATGCATCTATGGTAGAAGGGTTTCTAAACTCATCATCAATATCTTGGATGATCAAACATCACTGATAGGAAAATTTTGATGATGGTTATTTATTCAAAAATGTGCCTCCAATGTTAAAAACATGAGTGGAGAGGAAAATATTTGAATAATCTATATGTTAATTTTTTATGGAAACTAGGGTTGCTAGGTATTGTGATCTTTAATAAAAAGAGAATATATTAAATTAAAAAAATGTGAAGAATCAACCATAGTGTAAAATAAACCCATCAAAATCATGTTCATGATGTCTGATAGGATGCATCATCAAATAATTACATAATAGACAAAGATATTAAACAAAACTATGTCCCTCCCTTGTCCTTTTTATGGTGAGATTGAAGAATCATAGAGGAAGGATTAGGGATGAAATTCCCTTTTTATTACTTATCAATATAGTCCAATATTCTTGGTTACATGAATTCCCTAAATATACTCCATAAGGAGTACACAAATTAACTAGTGGGCCTCCATAAGAAACATTCCAACTAGGTAAATCCATATCTCTAATCCTAATTTTCCTAATATCCACACTGATATACTCCTTAGATTTCTAAGATGGAGTTTTATATTGAGGCACATGAGATTTAATTTTATCCTTTAAATTAATTTTTACAACTTTTCTTAATGGTTTAGGATTATTTTCCATAAAAACTATAAGAATATAATCACTTACATCCTTCCACCAAGAGGAATCCATTTTACGCTTAGACCTATGAAAAGACATGAAAAATGACCAATTTTGAAGCATCTAAAAAATTTAAAGGGCATGTACTCATAATCAATAATTTTATTCCAACACTGTATTTTGAATCTCAGCTCAATAGATACTAGAAGGTCTTGAGAGATATCCAAAGAAACAAGTATCTAGAAAAAGGTTGCGAAAAAAAATTAGACGTAGAAGCATCTATGTCTAACATGACACCCAAGGTACCACCAATAGATGATAGGAAAGAATATTAAAAAATATTAAGGGGAAGATATGGTAGTGGTACCCAAATGGGCTTAATGGTAATACTTTTGAGAAGAGGGTTGAAGGTAGGGAACCAAGGCTTCAAAAAGAGGAGGTATTGATCCTAGCTCTAATATTTATCCTAAATGACATTGTTACAGTATACAAGACTATAAAAAATGGTACATAATGTGTTTAAATGTATGAATGGATTTTTCATTGATGTCATGAAAGTGTCATTGATGCCATTCTGAGTTTTCTTTATTGTTCTTGAGGTTGACTTCATAAGCCATGTACTTGAAACACCTAGTCAGAAGGCATAGGCTTAGTATCATGATGAGGAGATATCTATAAGGCTTATGATAAGATTATTGGTAGTGTGTTAATAATTTATTAGGTTTTATGACATGATTTTGAGGTTTTTAGATCAAAAAAAATGTTTCAAGGTGTGTTCAAGGTCTAAGTGTGACTGACAATTCAAGGCCTAATGTGAAAAGAGACCTAGTATGGCCTAATGAAGGTTCAAGTTTAGTTTTCAAAGTAAAAAATATCTTGAGATAATTTTCAGAGGTTTAATATGTTTTTTAAAGTGTGTTTACCAATTATGAGGTCAAAGTCTAAAGGAGAAATCATAAAATTTGGTTTTGAGGTCTTCTATGTGCACAAAATGAGGTATTGTAGACCCAAGAAGAATTTTATAGTGTTCATTGGAATGTGAAACATTTAAATTATATCCTAATAAGTTATTGAATTTTTTTGAAGGGTCATATCTCAAATTTTATATCATTTATTTTTGAGTTATGGGGCAATCCTTTATGACTAATTGCTAAGAATGGAAACTAGTTTTTAGTGCCTTGAAACCCTAAATGTGACTTGATATAAAAGATACTATTGTAAATGGATAAAAATGGTTTCATTGACCTAATGTGATGATTTTATGTTGTATTAAACTCTCTCAGGTACATCCAAGTGGAATTAGTCTATAAAAAGAGTGAGTGAAAGCTATAAAAAAACCCCTTATTTCTTATATTTTTATTGTAAGAGGCATGGTTGAGCAAGTTAAAGTCTGAAAATGATTGGAGGATGATGTGTAATACTTGTATTTTATAATAATTTAATGTTTTTATAAGGATATATACTTAAAATGTTCTAAAATATTCATGGAAGTTGGCCTATCACTAAAAGGACCTAATGAGGAAGACAATGAGAAAACCAAGTAGAAGTGAGAGTGAGATTAGGGATGGGTTGTAGTAGATTAGGGATGGATCCAAATGAATTGGGTTATTTTTAAATAACTATATAACATATCCTCTTTGTATATAAGATTTTTATATGCTCATATACAATCATTAAGATGTTCTCAAAGTGACTTGTCTAACATAGTGAGGTCTGTGTAGGGTGATGACATGAAATTGGTCTGTAAGACTAATATTGATATTGAATATTTTAATGTATTTTTTAAATATTATTTTATTATTATTAAATATTATATATAACCATTTTAATTTCATAAATTTTTTCACACAGGTGTTCTAAGTCTTGGTTTTCATGACTATGTTTTGGAGCATGCATGTAATTTTATATGTGTTAGTGAGAATGATGTTCCTGAGTCATTATGCATAGAGTTGAAGAATAAAATTCAAATTAATTTTTTATATAGTTCTCATATGTTAATTTTAATTTATTTTTATTCATAATAAACTCCTATGAAGGTATGAAAATTTAAAGGTTCTTGCATGGGTTTTGAATCATGTTTATAGTTTTGAGTGAGCATATGGAACTGGTGTATTTGAGGTCCTTTGTCCTATATGGTGAAGTATTATGGATATGGTTGAAAATAAATTAATTTAGGATATATTAATGTGTTTTTTTTATATTTTTATGTTTAAAAGTTGACTTTGATCTTAATATATTCAAAATAGACTTTCTGACAGTGAGAAGGGCTAATTGTGAGTAGACCTAATGGTGTGGTTCAAGGAGTGAAATGAGATAAATGGTGTTGGGGACATAAGGTGATATTAGAAAGGGTATAATTGAATAATTTTTGAATTATTTCATGAATTTTTGAAGGCTCGATATTTTCTAAGGTAATCAAGGTAAAATGTGTGCTTTTAGAAGGCCTAATTGCGTTAGGTCTTTGTTAGGTTTAATGGTGGTTTTGGTCCTTATGGATGGTGATTAACATATGTAATTGTTTTTTCGATTATGAAAAGTTTTTTTTGATAAATTAAAATTGTGATCCAAGTATGGGTATATTTATTTCTGACCAAGGTGGGTGAGAGCAAGAGTCAAATATAAAAAGAATGTCTAATAGGCCTAATTTGACTAGTTAAAACATTGAGGAAATGAATGAATGAAATATAGGTTTGGAAACTAGGTAGAGGACTTTAAGACAATAATAGAGGTTTTTTGAATATATAATTAAGTTATAATAGTGATAATATAGTTAGGTGTCAAATATAAAAAGAATGTCTAATAGGCCTAATTTGACTAGTTAAAACATTGAGGAAATGAATGAATGAAATATAGGTTTGGAAACTAGGTAGAGGACTTTAAGACCATAATCGAGGTTTTTTGAATATATAATTAAGTTATAATAGTGATAATATAGTTAAAAATCAAGGTTATATGACCTAATTCTTCCAAGAGGAGGGCTAGTTGAGCAAAGAGATCTAATAGGCAATTTGAGAGAGATATAGGAGTGTGAAGAGAAAAAGAAGGTGGTCATAATTATTTGAGAGAGAAAAAGATTTAAATTTTTTATAAGAGGTTCTATTTATTTTATTTGGATCTTATTTACCTAGGAGGTTTGTGCCTCCTTTCAAGTTGGTGCTTGTTAAAGGATTAGTTGAGTTAGTGTTTGACTAATGAGGGTTGGTGACCCTTGTAGGGTTAGTGCCTTAATAAATATTGATATATTGATTATAAGATTATATTAAAAGATTTTTTTTAATGGGTTTTATCCCCCATAATGGTTTCTCATGTAGTTACTATGTTCTTGTGATATGTTCCTACTTCATGCTCATATGAATGATTGATTATGTATTGTTATATCTTTAGGTTAGTTTGAATGATTAATGAATGATAAGTGGAATTGAAATTAAATTTTGTACACTGATTCACCCCCTATAATTATTTGTTATTCCAACATTTTTATCATATCAATTTCCTTTGTGTAGACCTAACAGTCTAAGGGAGATCTTTGGAGCACAGGTATAGATTATGATAATGAAAGTGTTTATTATGATTACAATGAAGATCTATCCATAGTCATTGAAACAACTTTTGAATGTGGTTAAAAAGAGAATAATCATATGGAATAATGTTCCCAATTTAGAATGAAATTAAAGGCTTTAGAGGAAAAATTTGATCAAGATGCAATCAAGATAAATACATATCATAAATTTGAGGAGAGTACTAGAAAGTTTGATAATATTTTCATTAGTCAAAGGTCATTTCATGATATGATAGGTCTTGGTTTCAAAGAAAAAAAAGGAGTTAAATGAGATTTAGTTTCCCAAATTCAATGATCTAACAAGGAGTGATAAATTTAGAAGAATAAATACCTATGCAGAAGTGGTCAACTTTGATGTCAACTATCAACAAGGAAAGAAGGGTTATATTCCATCAAAGGATATTAAAGGTAGTAGCGTATCATCCAATTATCATCAAAAGATAAATAGGTTAAACAATAAAAGTATGTGTATTCTTTCAATGGTTATTGTTTCTCTTGTGGTCAATTTTGACATAGAAATATTGAATAGAGATGGAGAAGTAAAATGATGTGTTATAATTACAACCAAAGAGGACATATTTCAAGAAAGTATAATATAATATATATGAATAAGAATAGTAAATTCAATAATGTAGGTAGTCATGATACTAAATAATGGATCAAGAAATTAGACCCTATGGGTAAGATAAAGGGGAATCAAGAATTTAAAGGAGAATAATCTATGATAGCAAAAATTACATTTAAAGGAGGTATTGAAGTTATGGTGGTAATCCTCAAACAAGAAATAGGCCTAGGATTGAATAAATAGACTCACTAGGGTGGTCTTCAATTGAACTAAGCACATATCTCAATCAAGTTAAAGGTTCTACCAGTTTGAAGACACTTTAACCTTAATCTTCAACTCTACCAAGATGAAAGAGACATTAAATTATCCTAGGATGGAGTTGGAGAAGTCCAAGAAGCATGAACAAGACTGACATATGGTAAGACACAAGCTTGTAACTCCTCTAATCCAAGAATGGGTAGTTTCACATGAGTATAATGAGTCATCAAGAAGGTGAAGAGTCATTCCATGCCACCCTTGATGAGGGAAAATATTAATTCAAGCATATACATGTTGATGATAAGCTTCATAACTACCTATTTTCAGTCTTCTTGCTTGTAACTTTTTCATCATGAGATGATAATTTTCATATACGTCTCTTACATCTCTTCTCTTCTCTCTTTCTATCCTTCATTTCTCTTATATATGCTACCTTGAATGGATTTTTATGGATAATTTGGCTAAGTATGGCAACGCCCTGCTCAATTAAACACTTATACTATGCATCTAAATATTTAATGAAGTTGTTTCTTACCTTCTCAAATGCTTACAATTAGTGTACTTGTGTGATTATTTATGAATGATAGTATTAATGCCTTCACTCTCATTTATCCTCCCCTACCTCTTTACAAATGGATTTTATTCTTGTAGGTCACATGGTGAGTTTGGATATCCTTTCATAGTCTAAAAATGGATTTAAGTCATTAGTGTCTTCCTTAGGCCTATTGATTACCCCTTCTATTCAACACATTATCTATGCCATCCATGTTGAAATAATCATAATTGAATGTCCTTGTTGAGTAGTGTGATTAGATTCAAGCCTAATTCATGTTATTAGTGTAGTATGTTCAAGTGGAGGGTGCTAATTTGGTACATCACCTCCCTATTTTAGTTTATTTTTAGTTATTTTACCTTTTTCTTTACAATCAATAGGTCTAGTATTAGTTTAAGGTGATAACATAAAGGGAGATATACCTATATATAGATTCACCTCGTTGATTAGGCCACCCATAATATATAGGTGTCTCCATGCTGTCACTTAAGTGAGTAGGCTTGAAAAACCTCATTAAGGGTGAAAATTTTGATGATAATAATTATGACACACCTAGTGGGATAATAAACTTCATCCGTTGAAGAGGATTGGTGTTCTCTTCAATGTATAAACATTTAGAATCATGAACACAAGCACCAATGGTGACTCTAAGTGTGTTCAACTAGTTTAGTAGCTCAGGTAATCTTTCAAGTAAGTGTTATTTCATTTTTTCCTTCCTCATGAGGTTTCATGGATAATTTTAGTGTCGATTTCTATTTTACTTAAGTTGGTGAATCATATCAACAACATTTTGATCATTATCAATCCCATGTTGAGCCATGTCAAGCTTATGTTGATCCTTATTAGTAGCAGCTTGACCTTTATAAACATTATGTTAATCCATACCAACCTTGATACAAAGATTATCATCTTTTTTCATCTCCTCAAAATCCTTACCAAGGTCGCCATCATGCCTATATGCCACCTCCCACCCCAGGTCCACCTTATTTGCATACTATTCATCCTTATAATCAACCCTATCAAAACCATGTTTTTCTTAGTCAACATATCCACATTTCCAATCAATCTATATCAAGATTGAATAAAAATATTTTAGGCTATGAAAGGCACATGATAAAAAAAGGAGTATGGTCTAGGTGTTCCTATTCATACATTAAGAATGTGAGACTCATTATAGATGATTAAGAGAGAACGATCATCTATTGAGATAAAGAACCAATAATGGATCACTAGTGATATGTTGGACATAGATGGCCTAATTCAATGAAAAGAGGACAAGTTAGTGGTTTATGAAGGGCAATAAGTTCAGTATTATCATCCTCATGTAATTTCATTTACTCCACCTCAAACTTATTTTTTTCCACATATTTTATCTCAAAAGATTAAACCAAGTGAGTTACAAAGCCTCCCAATTCCCTCACACATTCCTCAATCCTTTCGGTCATATAAGTTAATCCAAGAGAACATTAAAAAGAGGAATGAAGTTCTTTTTGAGAGGGTTGAATATGAAGATAAATCAAAATTAGAGTGATTGATTACTACTTGGAGGGAAAATAATGATGCCATCTTGGCACAAAACTCCATTCCCCTTCCTTAATATTCCCCCAAAGGTCATTTAATATTCTAAGTTATAATCAAGTGGTGAATTCATGCGATAAAAAAATGGAACAATATTAGACTGGGAAATTAACACCATAGAATAACATGAATCTATTCAATCCCCACCCATATCTCCTTAAGAACCTAAAGTTTTCCCATATTGGAATTTAATTCAAGAAGGAATACAAAGGAATAAAGAAATCCTATTGAGAATGTGTTATAAGTTATGCATGGAATTGTCACTGATGCCATGAAAGTGTCATTGATGTCATTATGAGTTAGCTTAATTATTATTGAGGTTGATTTCATGAGCCATGTACTTGAGAGACCTAGTGAGAAGGAATAGGCTTGGTAGCATGTTAAGGTGAGTAGGAGGAAGATTGTGAGAAGAATATTGTAAGTGTGTGAGAATGGTATGAGGTTATATTACATGAGTATGAGGTTTTTAGAATATTACAAAATGTTTCAAGGTGTGTTTAAGGTCTAAATATGATTGGCATTTCAAGGCTTAATGTGCAAAGAGATCTAGTGTGGCCTAATGAGGGGCCAAGTTTAGTTTCCAAGGTGATAGAGATCATGAGAAAATTATCATAGGTATTAGAGTTTGTGTCAAATATGTTAACCAAGTATGAGGTCAAATTCTAAAGTAAAAATCATGAAATGTGGTTTTGAGGTTTTCTATGTATAAAGAATGAGGTATTGCAAACCCAATAATGATTTTATTATGCTCGTTGACACATGAAACATTTGCATGAGCATCCAAGTGGTTCATGGTAGTTTTTTAAGGGTCATAGATCAAAGTTACTAGAATTATTGTATGGATTTAGGACCTAAGGTTTATGAAATATTATTAAGAGTGGAAGGAAGTCTAAACCCTCTCTAAAACCCTAATAGTGACCTAATATGGAAGATGTGATTCAAAAGTGCTCAAAATGGTTTGTTTGACGTATTATAATGATTGGAGTTTGTATTAAACTCTCCCAAGTACCTCTAGGTGGTATTTTTCTATTAGAATAGTGAGTGGAAGCTATAGGAAATCCCTTATTTCCTAAATTTTTGATGTAATAGGAAGGGTTGACTAGATCAAATCATTAAATGATTATAGGATGATGCGTGATACTTTTATTTTTTATCCATGTAATTTTATGAGAATTTTATATACTTAAAATATTATAAATAACTCATGGAAGTTTACTTATCGCTAAAAAGGCCTAATGAAGAAGATAGTGAGAAAACTAGACAAAAGCGGGAATGAGATAAGGGATGTGTTTCCATGGATTAGGGATGGATCCAATTGCATAAGGTTGTTATTAAATACATGTGACACATATCCCTAATGGATATAAGTTTTGAATAATATTTTTTATGGTAGAAATTTGATCTCAAAATGACTTATCTAACACAGTGAGGTCTATGTATAGTAAATCCATGAGATTGGTCTATAAGACCAATATTACTATTGAGACTTATAATAAATTTGTTTAAATATGTTATAAGGATCATTAAGGATAATATAAACCTATTTTAAGTTCATGAAAGTGAATCTATAGGTGTTTTAAGTCAATGTTTCCATGAATGTGTTTTGAAGCATTTAGGTAGTTTTATGTGTGTTAGTAAGATTAGTGTCCTTGAGTCATTATTCATAGAGCTGAAGAATTTCATGCACATTAAGTTTTTATATAGGTATCATAGGTTAAATTTAATTTATTTTTATTCATAATAAACTCATATTAAAGTGTGAAAATTCAAAGGTTTTTGAGGCTTGTTTTCAGTTCTAAGTGAGCATATGGAAGTGGTTAGTTTGAGGTTTTTTACCCTATATGGTAAAGTTTAAATAACATGGTGATTACCCTAAGGTTAAAAATTCTATATCCATGAATATCGATTCTGAGCGGGAATGGCTGTAAGTGGTGGTGGAACCGGCGGTCCGTCGACAGGCCCTAGGACAGAGGCAGAGGCACCTGGGGCGAGCTCTCATGGCCAAAACAATTATTACACCAGCAAGCACTCCAGGCTCAGCAAAATCAATGGGTGTCTTCTGAGAAGCCATGATCGACCTATTTTGGTCATTCCCCAGGCTGTTGTTCAAGAGGATGTAGAATACCTGTCTTCACACACACTCATTTGCAAATTTCTGGGTATCAGGATCCCTTTGGCGGCTCTAGAAGCCTGGATTCGCCGCTCCTGGGCCATTGAAGGAGACTTTGACATTATGTTGGCTGGAAATGGGTATTTTCTGGTAAGTTTTTCATCTGTATCTGACAAAAATCATATTTTTGAAGGAGGCCCTTATTTCTATGAGAGGGTGGGTCTATTCCTTAAACCCTGGCATATCAGTTTTAATTCAGCTGATGAACTCCCAGCTTGTGTTCCAGTCTAGGTTCATCTTTCGTGGCTTTCACTTGAATTCTAGCAGGAGGATATTCTCAGGTAGATTGGGGCTATGTTGGGTAAGCCAACGGCTATAGCACACCAGTCACTAGATAAGAAGATCATTTCGTATGCTCGCATTTGTGTTGACATAGACTTAAATAATCCGCTACCAGATTCCTTAGAAATTTGTATGGGTTCTCTGTCATGGATTCAACAGCTTGACTACGAATCCATTCCCTTCAGGTGCAGAGTTTGTCATGTATATGGCCACTTGCATCGGCAGTGTCCTCAGGCGGCCAAAGTTAATGATTTTGGCTCAGATTATCAAATGTCAAAGGCAGCTGATGGTAGGAAGGAAAATGGTCATAGAACTCAGGCAGAAAACACTAAATTTCTTCCTGATAAACTAGGCAAAGGGAAAAATGCAAGTATTTCAGGCTTGGCGAAAGGGCCAGGAGACCATTTTCAAATAGG
Organism: Torreya grandis; assembly: GCA_037957365.1. Lineage (NCBI taxonomy): Eukaryota > Viridiplantae > Streptophyta > Pinopsida > Cupressales > Taxaceae > Torreya > Torreya grandis. Next base: position 1,215,143 of record JARHVA010001368.1, on the reverse strand, counting down.
GACGGATGGTTTCATACCTGCCAAAAAGAGAGCAAGAGGACGTGGACCAAGACGTGGGAATGCTAATAGACAAGTGGACCTGGGCTTTAATAGATTTGAGGCTCTTGACTGTATGGCTTTAGAAGATGGCATCCCAATGGAAGAGCAGGGGATAGAGATAGAGCAATCTGGTCAGTTTTCAGATTGTAACGTAGGCCCAATTTTGTAGGATCAAGTCCCTCTTGGCTGCTCTCTGCAGCAGGAAAGAGGCATGGCTGAGGAACAGTGTGAATTGCCTGTGAAGGAAGCTAGATGGGCAGATTTGGTTAAAGAAGGGGAGTTTGGGAAAAAAGAAAAAGGGTCCAGCAGTGCCCTTGGACTTATGCAAAAACAATTTAAGAAAGCAAACTCGGCTGCTCCTTCCAAAGCTGGAAGAAGAAAGGACCAAGATAGGCTGAAAATTACTAGTGACTTGCTGGTGGAAGCTGGGGTTGTCAAAACCTTGGACGAACATTTCCCCCACCCCACCCAATGATTGTGTTATCATGGAATGTTAGGGGATTGCATAGCGCCCCTCGAAGAAAAGCTATGAGTAACCTGGTTTGGGATAATTTCCTAGATATTTTTTGCATTCAGGAGACTAAATTATCGGTTGAAGCCTTTACTGATTGTATGTCAAATAGTTGGCCTAGAGGACAGTGGCAATGTATCGGAGCATGTGGTAGTGCTGGAGGCCTAGCCATAGGATGGGACCCAAGGAAAATTCTACCTACTCATTGGATGTCAAGCAAGTCAGCTCTAACAATGATGGCTTCTTCTCTTGAGTCCAGGGAACAATGCTTGATCACCAATGTTTATGCCCCTGTTGATATCGATGGACAATTGCAGCTATGGAAGCACATTCGTTACATCCAATCATGTCACCCATTCCTGCCTTGGATTGTGGCTGGTGATTTTAATGCGGTACTAAGTCTTGAGGAGAAGAGAGGAGAATTGATTAGGCTTGGTCCTTCTGCTGAATGTCTTCGCCATAATGTGGAATTGCTGCACTTATCGGATGTTAGGCCCTCAAATGGACTGTTCACATGGAGCAACAGAAGACCAGGTAATGCTGCCATTTCTGAACGTCTTGATAGATTTTTAGTTTCCTGCTTTTGGCAATCTAGTGTTATTTCCATCAATTCTAAAATTTTGGATTGGAGGGGTTCTGATCACTGGCCTATCAAGCTGTCTATTGGCTATATTGATAGGCCCAAAAAGCCTCCTTTTAAATTTCAGATGAAGTGGCTTAGAGACACCTCACTCCATGATCTCATGGCTCAGTGGTGGAGAATGGGAGGGCCTCCATATGGTACAGCCATGTATGCCTTTCTAAAAAAGCTCCAGTTTGTGAAAAGAAAGTTGCAGGGCTGGAACAAGACTTGTTTTGGAAACTTGCAATGCAGGAAAAAGCAAGCTCAAGGACAGTTGGATGAAATAACTAGGCAAATAAGAGACTGTGGATTCTTGAAAGATCTTTGCTCTGAGGAAGCTATAGCTGCCAATGCTTTAGCAGAATGGGATCTTCGGGAAGAAATTTACTAGAAGCAGAAAGCCCGCAATGACTGGCTTCAAGAGGGAGACAAAAACACAGCCTTTTTCCATAAGTCTGTGCAGGCTCGGTGCAATGGTAATTTTATCACCTCTCTTGTTACTCAAGATGGAACTGTCTTAACCTCTTCCCAAGCTATTAGTGGAGAAGCTGTCTGGTATTTCTCTAAGCTTTTTGCTAGTGATCCGGCGCCAGACGAAGGGGCAAAAAATACTGTTACATCATGCATTCCTAGATTAGTGAATGAGGAAATGAATGAATGCCTTTTGCGGCCAATTGCTTTGCTGGAAGTGGAAGAGATTGTCTTCAGCATGAAGAGGGGTAAAGCCCCTGGCCCTGATGGTTTCTCGGCTGAATTCTTTCAAGATTTTTGGGATATTATAAAACAAGATCTAATGGAGGTGGTTCAGGAATCGTATTCAAGCAAAGTAATGCTTAGAGCCTTCAATGCTACATTCATGGCACTTATCCCAAAAAAGGAATAGGCTGTTAATTTGGAGATGTATAGGCCCATTGCGCTTTGCAATGTTATTTACAAAATCATTTCAAAAATTATAGCACAGAGATTGAAAGGTCTCCTCCTGGGCCTTATTTCGAAAGAGCAAGGGGGCTTTGTTGCTAGAAGATAGATTTTGGATGGAGTGGTTATCGCTGCTGAAGCAATCCACTCTATGAGCACTTCTCAGGAGAAGGCTATGTTTATAAAGCTAGATCTTGCCAAAGCCTACGACAGAGTTAGGTTAGCTGGAGATTTCTGAGCAAAATCCTCCTTGCTTTTGGTTTCAATTAGGAGTGGATCAGCTGGGTTTTCAGTTGTATTACAACACCTTCCTTTTCTGTTCTTATAAATGGAGCTCCTACGGAGCTCTTTGGTGCTTCGCGTGGCCTTCGACAAGGAGATCCACTTTCACCATATTTGTTTATAATTATGGCCGAGGGGCTTGGGAGGCTCCTCAAATTTTGGGCCTCTCAGAATACTTTACAGGGATGGAATTGGGGAAATGGGATCACGACCTTGACTCATTTACAATTTGTAGATGACACCATTTTAGTAGGTAGAGCGCGGATCCGCGAAGTGGAGGCTTTCCGTCACACCCTTGATAATTACTTGGGGGCTTCGGGACAAAAGATCAATGAGCACAAGTTTTCTATTTTCTTCTTCAACACGCCAGATTCTATTCAGAGAAGAATAGCTGCCATTCTGAGATTCCAAATTCATACACTACCAGTTACCTACTTAGGCATTCCCATTGTTGTGGGGAGGCAGCCCAGGCTTTTTTGGCAGAATGTCTTGGATAAGCTAAGATGAAAGATCAGCCATTGGACCCATAGATGGCTGTCCACTGCAAGTCGTGTGATTCTTCTGCAATCTGTTATTCAGGCATTGCCGATTTACAGGTGCATGATTCAAACTGCCCCAGCCTACTTTCTCAAAGAGTATGATGGCCTTTCCAGGAGATTTTTGTGGAGCGGGAATCTCCAAAACACCAAGTGGAGCCTAATCAATTGGGAGACGGTGTGTAGACCAAAATAGGGAGGAGGCCTGGGATTACGGTCAGCCATTTTGGGCAGTCAGGCCTTGGCTGTGAAGTTATATTAGAGATGGTGCTCTAATCAATCGGCTCTCTGGGCCAAAATTTTGACTGCTAAGTACTTTCCTGATACTGCGCCTCAAGACATTTCTAGATTTCCTCTTGAGGGCAGAGGCTCGATGGTTTGGAGTACCCTTAAGGTTGGTGCCCGGTTAGTGAAGTAGAATCTCTTCTGGGTGTGCAACAGTGGTTCTGAAGCTTTGTTCTGGGAAGACTCTTGGGATGGTAAGCCTCCCCTGCTGGCCACACATCCTCACCTTCAGCCTTTTGCTGAAATCTTTCTCGCAGCGGGTTGGAACACCATGTGGCATTATAAGGAGACTATCAGCATGGGATTGGCTATTGGATATAGATGGAAAAATTCTTCTGACTGGCCACCGGGAGGATCTGTTGAGGATAGAAATGAGCTTCTCCATATCCTGGAGTTCAGAGGATGTAGTTCTGTTCAGGGGTGTGATGTCCTTGCCTGGGGTGGAGATGCATCTGGACAATACTCTGTCTCATCTGGGTACACACTCTTGGTTAAACAAATTTTCAATGTTGAGCAGGTTCTGTGGGGGAAAAAAGTTTGGAATTCGACTTCTTGGCCCAAATGCAATTTTTTTCTGTGGACCCTGACACATAACAAATGTCTCACTTGGGAAAATTTATGTAAATGTGGTTTTCAGGGGCCATCTGTCTGTATTTTCTATTACAGCAGTGAGGAAACAGGGGAACATCTATTTTTCCAATGTCCCTTTGCTAAACAGGTTTGGCACCTGTGGTGGTCTGCCTGGGGCGCTCCATGCCACCATGTGCATTCGCTGTGCAAATTCTGGATTAAAATCGGGCCTAGTTCTGCTAGGAGTTCGCTGCTGCAAAAGACATGGGAGGTTGGTCCTTCTTTTATTTTATGGAATTTGTGGTTAGAAAGAAACAGGAGAATATTCAGGGGTGAGCGGCTTGAGTGGAGACAACTGTGGTCAAAAATCCTAAATTCTTTGCAGGAGACTTTGCACGCCAAGTGTCTGAATGGAGCTGAGTTAGACGCTGAGGAGGGTAGTCAACTTCAACAGCTGGGCTTAGTCTTAAATCCTGGTAATGAGTCTGTGCTAGCTGGTGGTGCGCAGCCAAGAAACAAACACAAGGCGTGGCCTGTTAATAGAGAAGGGCACTGGCAACGCCCTGAGCCTGGGATGATCAAAGTTAACACGGATGGATCCTCCCGAGGTAACCCAGGTGAGGCTGGAATAGGAGGTGTTGCTCGGGATAGCTCCGGAAGAATCCAGTTTCTCTTTTCGATTTACAAAGGCTGTCATACTAACAATATTATGGAAGCCATGGCGGTTTTGGAAGCTTTGAAACTCTGTTGTCATTACGGATGCCACAATGTTATCTGTGAATCAGACTCGCAAGTTGTGGTTAATTTGCTGAACAATGATTTGGCAGGTAAAGTGGATTGGCATCTTAATCTCATTGTTCTTCAGATCAAACAGTTAAGTATCTCATTGAATTCCATTGCTTTCAAACATATTCCGCGTGAATGGAATGGTGTTGCTGACCGTCTTGCCAAATGGGCTTCGGAAAAGGGATCCATGTGGAGCGTTACTGATCTGGGAATGCTCCCAGCTAGTATGTATCAGGAGATGGTTCAGCTGATGAACCAGGAAAACGATTTGTAATCTGGTTTTTCCATTTCTTTTAATAAATTTTTACCCCTGTTAAGTTCAAAAATTCTATATCCATGTGATTTTTTTATATTATAATCGGTAAAAGTTGAGTTGGTGCTTGATATATAATAGGACTTCACCCAAGATATAATCACTTTTATAGGATTAATTTATTACCCTTTAGGGTTTTGTAAAGTTTATTGACTTGAATCACCCTCTATCTAACACTTCCTTTCAAAATCCACTCTCTTTTAGGCCTAATTAGGCATATTCCAAGACCACTATGCCAAATCCATACTCCTCCATACCACACCAACCCTAAACCACTTTCATAAAAAATTTAACCTTAAATATAGTAGGATCACACATTTTTATCAATATCCTAGGGTTACAACTCTCCCAAATGACTAAACCCTAGTTTTAGGGTTTTAACTATTCTATATAGGCTGAGACCATACAAAAATAAATATCTTACTCTAAACAGAACTTCAAAGTTCCAAATAAATTTAAATAGGTATGTATTCATCTTTTCTAACTACTCAACTAGTCTATAATCCTCCACTTTTCCATTATTTTCTTGAAACTTCAAGTTATTAATAGATTGTGCATATCTATTTTGACTGTGCATGAGAAATTGAATGTATTTTATCTATTCATTATATTATTCTCCTTACAAGAGAATTATATATGATCCTTCACACTATTTGAATCTATAATTTTCCATCCAAAACTTCCATATGCCATCCATAGCTTTTCCACACTTCTATTTGTATATTGATTGTATTAATAGGGGAATAAGAGTTACTCAGGCTTGCATTAAGGTTTACATATAGTGGGTCATTTTTCATGTCATGATAAAATAATATAAGTATAAATACCAAAATATAGGTCTTACCCACACCACATAAATTCAATCACTCATGATAGATAACGCTTTCCTTCCAAAGATAGTAATTTCAATCATAAAGCATTAATGAATACATAGAAACAATGGACTGTGTGGAACCACCTTCAAGCCAGGGGTGTCATGACTAATGACATGATAAGGTATTAATTTATATACTATTCATAAAAATAAAACATTAGCCTCAATATCATTCCTTAAGCAAACAAGTGAACTTCTTTATAATCCTCTAAAAAGGGTTAGCCTATAACAACCAAGGGTTCTGCCTGTATCAACAAGGGTTTGCTTCTCTTAATAGGGTTTGTTAATTTCATTTATCATTATAATATAATCATAAAATTCTATAACAAAAAAAATAGTAATCATTATTTTTCACATCCATTATTTATGTCTTAAACATATATCTTGCATACCTCAATTTATCATGCATGTAAATAGGGGTTTAAAACCAAAATTTCTTTATTGAACTCCCAACCTTCTTGATTTCTTTACTCAAATACCTAGGGGTCCTTGGTAACTTCAAAAAAAATTATATAATGATAAAATCTTGTTTATTTACTCTAAAACCATTATATAATCCATTCTTGCTTGACTGAGATCAATAGTCCATACGGGAGGTCATCTTATCCATCATCATCTAGTTTTCTATCTAATTTGTCACTTGCATTTGATGATTGGTCATTCAATCATTCCATATTTAATTCAAATTTGTTCTTATATTATTTGGTTTACTACTCTCTAAACACATGTAACTATTTCTTATGATCTTCAAAACATTCTCTTCATGTAATTAAACCTCCTTAAAGTCATTCGCATTCATCATATTATCCTCTATTCATTCTTCTTATATTATTTCTTTTGTGCTTGTATCATGCCACCATCTTATAGGTCTCAAGGACCAAAATTAGTACTAGGTTTCAAATAGTCATACTCATTGCTTAGATGGTCTTAATGGAACATAACATACCTATATATACCTCTTTTAATAAGTCTAATACACTTTATCACCCCTTTCTACTATCCAAGCTCCCTTTGGACTTATAAGGCTTGTAGCCTTTTTCCTAAAGTTTCCACTTGATTCACCATATATATGAACTTTACCAAATATATAATCACATTTATTAGATTAATTTATTCCCCTTTAGGGTTTTTTTAAGTTTCTTGACCTGACACACCCTCTAGCTAACACTTCCTTTGAAAATCCACTCTCTTTTAAGCCTAATTAGGCCTATTCCAAGACCACTATGCCAAATACATACTCATACATACCAAACCAACCCTAAACCACTTTAATCACCTTTTTCACCTTGAATATAGTAGGACCACAAATTTTTATCAATTTCCTAGGGTTACAACTCTCCCAAATGGCTAAACCTTAGTTATAGGATTTTACCTATTCTACACAGGTTGAGGGCATAAAAAAATAAATATCTTGAGCTACACAACACTTAAAAATACAAAATCACTTGAAATAGGTCTGTATTCATCTTTTCTAACTCTTTCACTAGTTTATAATCTTACGTTTTTCCATTCTTTTCCTGAAACTTCAAGTTATCAGTAAATTATGCATATTTATTTTGACTATGCATGGGAAATTAGCTATATTTTCTCTATTAATTATAATATTATCCTTATATGATCCTTCTAGATGATCCTCCACACTCTTGGAATCTATAATTTTCCATCCACAACTTTCATATACCCTCCATAGCTAGTCCACACTTTTATTTATATATTGATTGTATTAACAGGGGAATAAGAGTTATTTAGGCCTACATTAAGGTTTTAATTATAGTGTATCTTTTTCATGTCATGATAAAATACTATAAGTATAAATAACATAATATATTTCTTACCCACACCACATAAATTCAATAACTCATGATAGATAACACTTTCCTTCCAAAGATAGTACTTTCAATCATAAAGCATTAATGAATACACAAATATAGGGGATTGTGTGGAACCACCTTCAAACTATGGGTATCATGAATAATTACATGATAATTCATTGATTTATCCACTATTAATGATAATAAAAAATTATCCTCAATACCATTCCTTAAGTAAATAAGTGAAATTTCTTTGCAATCCTCTAAAAATAGGGTATGCCTACATAAACCAAGGGTGCTACATGTATCAACAAGAGTTTTTTCCCTTAATAGGGTTTGTCACTTTAATTTAGCACTATAATCTAAGAATATAATTATGTAACACATAAATAATAATAACCATTTATCATATCCATTATCTATATCTTGAATATATATCTTTCATACCTCAATTTGTCATGCATGTAAATAGAGGTTTAAAACCATAATTGTTTTCTTGAACTCACAACCTTCTTGATTTATTTACTCAAACACCCAAGGGTCCTTGGTACCTTCACAAAACTTGATACAATTATAAAATATTGTTGATTCACTCTAAAAACATTATCTAATCCATTATTACTTGATTGAGATCAACAGTCCATAGGGGAAGTCATCTTATCCATCATCATCTGGTTCTCTATCCAACTTTTCACTTGTATTTGATGATTGGTCATTCAATCATTCCATGTATAATTCAAAAATTTTGTTATATTCTTAAGCTTGATATTATTTTAACACATGTACCTATTTATTTTGATCTTTAAAACATTCTCTTCATGGAATTAAACCTCCTTAAAGTCATTCACATTCATCATATTGTCCTATTTTATTCATTCTTCTTACATTCTTGCTTTTTTCTTGTATCATGCCACCATCCTATAGGTCTTAAGGAAAAAAATTAGTACTATGTTTCAAATAATCATACTAATTTATTATATAGTCTCAATGGAACATAATATACCTATATAGATCTCTTTGAATAAGTCTAATACACTTTTGCACCCCTTTCCACTTCTAAGCTCCTTTTGGCCTTACAAGGCTTGTATCCTTTTTCCTAAGGTTTCCACTTGATTCACCATATCTAATAAATTCACCCAAAATATAATCAAATTTATAAGCTTAATTTATTCCCCTTAATGGGTTTGTAAATTGTATTGACTTGAATCACCCTCTAGCTAACACTTCCTTTGAAAATCCACTCTTTTTTAGGCTTAATTAGGCCTATTTCAAAACCACTATGCCAAATCCATACTCTTCCATAACACACCACCCCAAAACAACTTTCATCACATTTATCACCTTAAATATATTATTACCACAATTTTTTTTAATCAATTTCCTAGGGTTAATACTCTCCCAAATGACTAAACCCTAGTTCTAGGGTTTTACCTATTCTACACAAGATGAGACCATATAAAAATTAATATCTTGATATAAACAACACTTAAAAGGAAAAAATAACTTTAAATAGGTTTTTATTCATCTTTTATAACTCTTTCATTGGTATATAATCTTCCAATTTTCCATTCTTTACTTGAAACTTCAAGTTATCAATAGACTATGCATATCTATTTTGATTGTGCATGGGAAATTGAATATATTTTCTCTATTCCTTATAATATTATAATTTGAAGATCCTTATATATGATCCTAAACACTCTTTAAATCTATAATTTTCCATACAAAACTTTATTATACCCTCCATAACTAGTCCACACTTCTATTTGTATATTGACTATATTAACATGGGAATAAGAGTTACTCAACCCTGCATTATGGTTTACTTATAGTGAGTCTTATTACATGTCATGAAGAAATACTATGAGTATAAAGGCCAAAATATATGTCTCACCTACACCACATAAATTCAATCACTCGTGACAGATAACACTATCCTTTCAAAGATAGTACTTTTATTCATCAAGCATTAATGAATACATAGAAATAGGGGATAGTGTCAAACCACCTTCAAGCCAGGGGTCTCATGACTAATTAAATATTAATTTATTTATTTCTATTCTATTTATGAAAATAAAACATTATCCTCAATACCATTCCTTAAGTAAACAAGTGAACTTTATTTTCAATCCTCTAAAAATAGGTTCTGCCTATAACAACTAAGGGTTCTACCTATATCAACAAGGGTTTGGTTCTCTTAATAGGGTTTATCACTTTAATTTATCATTATAATATAAGCATAAAATTCTATAACAACCAAATAATAATCATCCTTTATTAAATCTATTATTTATGTCCTAAACATATAGCTTGCATACCTCAATTTGTCATGCATGTAAACAAGGGTTTAAAACCAATTTTTTTTTCTTGAACTCCCAACCTTATTGATTTATTTACTCAAACAACCACGGGTCCTTGGTACCTTCACAAAAATATATACAATGAGAAATTATTTTTTATTTAATCTAAAACCATTATATAATCCATTCTTTCTTGAATGAGATCAACAGTCCATAGGGGAAGTCATCTTATCCATCATTATCTAGTTTTATATCCAACTTGTCACTTGCATTTGATGATTGGTCATTTAATCATTCCATGTCTAATTCAAACTTGTTCTTATATTATTGGGTTTAATACTATCTAAACACATGTACCTATTTCTTATGATCTTTAAAACTTTCTCTTCATGTAATTAAACCTCCTTAAAGTCACTCACATTCATCATATTATCCCATTATATTCATTCTTCTTATATTCTTTCTTTTTTGCTTGTATCATGCCACCATCTTATAGGTCTTAAGGACCAAACACAGTACTAGGTCTTAAATAATAATAATCATTGCTTATATGGTCTCAATGGAACATAAAATACCTATATATATATATATATATATATATATATATATATATATATATATATATATATACCTCTTTTAATAAGTCTAATACACTTTTGCACCCCTTTCCACTATCTAAGCTCCCTTTGGACTTATAAGGCTTGTATCCTTTTTCCTAAGGTTTCCACTTGATTAACCATATCCAAGAACTTAACCTAACATATAATCACATTTATTGGCTTAATTTATTCCCCTTTAGGGGTTTGTAAAGTTTCTTGACCTAACTCACCCTCTAGGTAATACTTCCTTTGAAAATCCACTCTCTTTTAGGCCTAATTAGGCCTATTCCAAGACCACTATGCCAAATCCGTACTCATCCATACCACACAAACCCAAAACCACTTTAATTACCTTTTTCACCTTTACTATAGTAAGACCACAATTTTTTATCAATTTTGTAGGGTTATAACTCTACCAAATGACTAAACCTTAGTTCTAGGGATTTACCTGTTCTACACAAGTCGAGGCCATAAAAAAATCAATATATTGAGATAAAAATCACTTCAAAGTACCAAATCACTTGAAATAGGTTTGTATTCATCTTTTATAACTCTTTCACTGGTTTATAATCTTACACTTTTCCATTCTTTTCTTGAAACTTCAAGTTACCAGTAAACGATGCATATCTATTTTGACTATGCATGGGAAATTAACTGTATTTTATATATTCATTATAATATTATCCTTCTATGAGCCTTATATATGATCTTTCACACTCTTGGAAGCTATAATTTTCCATCCACAACTTTCATATGCCCTCCATAACTAGTCTACACTTTTATTTATATATTGATTATATTAACAGGGGAATAAGAGTTATTCAAGCCTACATTAAGGTTTACTTATAGTGGATCTTATTCCATGTCATGATAAAATACTACAAGTATAAATACCAAAATATAGGTATTATCCACACCACATAAATTCACTAACTCATGATAGATAACACTTTCCTTCCAAAGATAGTACTTTCAATCATAAAGCATTAATGAATACACATAAATAGGGGATTATGTGGAACCACCTTTAAACTAGGGGTATCATGAGTAATTACATGATAAGGTATTGATTTATCCACTATTCATGATAATAAAACATTATCCTCAACACAATTTCTTAAGTAAACAAGTGAAAATTCTTTGCAATCCTCTAAAAATAGGGTATGCCTACAAAAACCAAGGGTGCTACCTGTATCAACAAGGTTTTTTTCCCTTAATAGGGTTTGTCACTTTCATTTAACACTGTAATCTAAGCATAAAATTATGTAACAAAAAACTAATAATAGCCCTTTATCGTATCCATTATCTATGTCTTGAACATATATCTTTCATACCTCAATTTGTCATGCATGTAAATAGGGGTTTAAAACCACAATTGCTTTTTTGAACTCCCAACCTTCTTGATTTCTGTACTCAAACACCTAGGTGTCCTTGGTACCTTCACAAAACTTTATACAATTATAAACTCTTATTTATTTACTCTAAAACCATTATATAATCCATTATTTCTTGATTGAGATGAATAGTCCATAGGGGAAGTCATCTTATCCATCATCATCTGGTTCTCTATCCAACTTGTCACTTGCATTTGATGATTGGTCATTCAATCATTCCATGTCTGATTCAAAAAATTTCTTATATACTTGAGATTAATATTATTTTAACACATGTACCTATTTCTTGTGATCTTCAAAACATTCTCTTCATGGAATTAAACCTCCTTAAAGTCATTCAAATTCATCATATTATCTTATTTTATTCATTCCTCTTATATTCTTACTTTTTGCTTGTATCATGCTACCATCCTATAGGTCTTAAGGACAAAACTTAGTACTTGGTTTCAAATAATCATACTAATTTATTGTATGTTCTCAATAGAACATAATATCCCTATATATACCTCTTTGAATAAGTCCAATACCATTTTGCACCCCTTTTCGCTATCCAAGCTCCTTTTAGCCTTATATGGCTTGAGGCATTTTTCCTAAGGTTTACACTTGATTCAAAATATCTAAAAAATTCACCCAAAATATAATCAAAACTATAGGCTTAATTTATTCCCCTTAATGGGTTTTCAAATTTTATTGACTTGAATCACCCTCTAGCTAACACTTCCTTTTAAATCCACTCTTTTTAGGCCTAATTAGGACTATTTCAAAACTAGTATGCCAAATCTATACTCTTCCATACCAAAAAAACCCAAAACCACTTTCATAACCTTTTTTAGCTTAAATATATTATTACCACAATTTTTTATCAATTTCCAAGGGTCAAAAATCTCCCAAATGACTAAACCCTAGTTCTAGGGTTTTCCCTATTCTACATAGGCTAAGACCATACAAAAATCAATATATTGAGATTAAAAACACTTAAAATGACCAAATAAATTTAAATAGGTTTGTATTCATGTTTTATAACTCTTACATTGGTCTATAGTCATCCATTTTCCCATTCTTTACTTGAAACTTCAAGTTATCAGTAAACTGTGCATATCTATTTTGATTGTGCATGGTAAATTGACAATATTTTCTATATTCCTTATAGTATTATCATATTATGATACTTATATATGATCTTACACACTATTTTAAGCTATAATTTTCCATCCAAAACTTTCATATACTCTCCATAACTAGTCCACACTTTTATTTGTATATTGACTATATTAACAGGGGAATAAGAGTTACTCAGGCATGCATTAAGGTTTACTTATAGTGGGTGTTATTAAATGTCATGAAAAAATACTCTAAGTATAAATACCACAATATAGGTCTTACCCACATCACATGAATTCAATCACTCATGATAGATAACACTATCCTTTCAAAGATAGTACTTTTAGTCATAAAACATTAATGAGTGCATAGAAATAGGGGACTAAGTGGAACCACCTTCAAGCCAGGGGTCTCATGAGTAATTACATGATAATTTATTTATTTCTATGTGATTTATGACAATAAAAAATTATCCTCAATACCATTCCTTAAGTAAACAAGTGAACTTTATTTGCAATCCTCTAAAAATAGGTTCTACCCATAGCAACTAAGGGTTCTATGTGTATCAACAAGGGTTTGGTTCTCTTAATAGGGTTTATCACTTTCATTTAGAATTATAATCTAAGCATCAAATTATGTAACAACCAACTAATAATTATCCTTCAACACATCCATTATTTATGTCCTAAACATATAACTTGCATACCTCAATTTGTCATGCATGTAAACAAGGGTTTAAAACCAAAATTTCTTTCTTAAACTCCCAACCTTATTGATTTATTTACTTAAACACCTAGGGGTCATTGGTACATTCACAAAACTTTTTATAATGAGAAACTATTGTTTATTTACTCTAAAACCATTATATAATACATTCTTGCTTGACTAAGATCAATAGTCTATAGGGCTTATATACTCAATAAATCACTTTTCACCTTGTTACTTAGGTTATCACCACTCTTGTAGGTTTGTATTCTCTCAAAAAATACAATGATGCTTGTCACAATAAGATCCAACTCTGATCTCAACATAACACTCAAATATATTTTGTTTAGGTTTGTAACCTATAGCCCCTTATTGGTTATCTCCACCAACCATCCAACAATCCTATAATCCTACACAAAGATGAAAAAGCATATGGCCTTAAAAGCCTTCAATGATAATATATTGTTTCACAACAACTCAATGCAGTTTAAGAATACCATTACACAAAATCTAATTCCTTCTTTATTCATTGAATCACCAAAAAACCATTGCAAAATTTGTCCTTCTTGGGACTGTATCAACTTTCTTGAAGAGTTTCATATAGGATTTTTCATTCTCAAGTCTTCCTCCATATTCTTGGAGATTTCTCTCCTATCTCTTCACATCATTATACCTACATTGATGTACAATACTCTTTTTTTCCAACTTCAACATTGGTTCCTAGTTAGTTGCCAAAACTTAACTACCATAGTCAATCCAACATAGGATTAATGGGTGCACTACTAAACAAAGACATTTATGATTTCAAAACCTTTTTAAAAATAAACATTATTATTATTAAACCATTATTCACTCACCTAACCTATTTAGACCATGTTTAGCTCTCTTTGGCTCTTGGAAGCATTTGAATTTTCAAATTTTAGGTTTTGGAGGGAAAATTCCTAAAGCTATTTAACACAACTCTATGACTTTAAATAGAATCCTAAGGTAAAAAAGGACATAATAATATCCCTTAAACATCTTGACACCAAAATTTGGCAAGATTTGACCCCTTATAGACTAAAACATACAAATGATGTTTTCTTGCCTTGATGCTCTTGCATCACATAGTCATTGAAACAACATGTAAATTTTTTTCAAAAGAGAAGAATGCACCCAACTTAGAATGAATTCAAATTATTTAGAGTCAAAAGTAGAGAAAGATGCTATCAAAATGAAGACATATCAGAAATTTGAGGATGGTACTAGAAATCTTAACAATATTCTAGATAGTCAAATGTCCTCTCATGATAAGACATGTCTTGGTTTCAAAGAAGACTAGAAGGATTTCAAGGAGAGTCAGTTTCTAAAATTCAATGATTGATAATGATGATAAAATAAATACCTATACAAAATTGGTCATGTTTGAAGTCAATCATCAATAATCTAGAAAAGGTTTTGTTCCATCAAATGATATCAAGGTGCTTAAGGAGAGAAAGGAATCAAAAGTGCTTATAGGTAGATTAAAAAGGAAAATCCTGAATCTTAGATTATTGGAAACAAAATGTGGGCATATAAAAATAAGAAGAATGGTGAGTAATGTTAATTAAAAAGATACTACCTTACTATCCAAATTTGAACCTAAAATATATGTAGAAGAAAGTGAAGATAGGTCTTGGATAGATGCCATGAATGAGGAGTTAAATCAAATTAAGAATAATGAGACTTGGGTATTAATACCTAGATCTAAAGATAAGAATGTCATTGGTACAAAATTGATATTCAAAAACAAATTAAATGAGAATGGAGAAGTCACCAAAAATAAGGCTAGACTAATATGAAAGGGATATGATCAAGTAGAAGGAGTGAACTTTGAGGAAACATTTACTACTATAGTGTTTGTTTATTTCCTATGCAAGTTTCAAAGGCTTAAAGATATACCAAATATATGTCAAGTCAGCTTTCCTAAATGAGAACTTAGAGGAAGAAGTGTACATTGAGCAGCCTAAGGGTTTCCTATTGATCGATAAAAAGGACTATGTTTGTAGGTTGAATATGGTTCTCTATGGTCTAAAACAATCCCCTAGAGCTTGGTATGATAGACTATACAAGTATCTTTTGGACCATGGTTTCAATAGAGGAGTTGAAGATAGTAACTTATATATCAAAACTAAAAATGACCATCAGTTAGTAGTTTATGTAGATTATATCATATTTTTTGTAAATAGTGAGAACATAACCAAGGGCTTTGTAGAGGTGATGAAATCATATTTTGAAATGACTATGATTGGATAATTATACTTTTTAATTTGATTTAAAATTAGTCAATCTGAAAAAGGTATGTTCATTTCACAGTCCAAGTATATAGGAGTAATGTTAAATAAGTTTAAAATGGAATATTTTAGGTTTTCAGTACACCTATGGTTACATGATGTAAGTTAATCTAGGATGAATCTTCAAGAGTCAATCAGATACAATACAGATCAATAATTGGGAATTTGTTTTATATTACTACCTTAAAACCTAACATCATGTAAGTAGTAGGTCTTATGTGAAGATTTCAAGAAGATCCTAAGGAAATTAATCTATAATAAGTCAAGATGATATTTGGGTATCTCAAGGGAACTATGGTGTATGGATTGTGATACCCAAGGAAAAATAAGTTTGACCTAGTAGCCTATACAGATGCAAATTGGGCTAGGAGTCTAGATGATAGAAAGAGAAATAGTAGAGGAGCCTTATTCTTAGGTGAGTTTATAGTCTCATGGATAATCAAGAATTAACCATCATTAGATTTATCTACTTGTGATGCTGAGTACATTGGCAACACCATGTTGCACTTGGTGATAAGGATGAGATAAACCCTAAGAAATGACAAAGTGGAGTTTGATGGTCCTAGTCCTATTTTTTGTGATATTACTAGTGCCATAAGTGTTTAACATAATATTATCATGCATTCAAGGACCAAGAACATTCCTATCAAGTATAATTTATTAAGATAATAGGTAAGTGAATAAAATATTAAGATTGACTTTGTGTCTACCAAGGATCAGATTCTAAATATATTGACTAAGCCTCTTCTAAAGGCTAATTTTGAACATATAAGATAGGAATTAGGTGTGATTCTTAGTCCTAGAAGTCACTAACTACGAAAAGTGATTAGGGGGAGATAACAAGAAGGTGTTTTTAGCTCCAAGAATAGGAAATAAGTATGCAAGTTATGAGGTCAAATGGGGAGTCATATTATTTTCTCAAGAACAAGATGTCTAAGGTATGAATTGAGATAATGGGAACTTGTTGATATGATATTTTATTCCTACTTATTGAGTTTTGCTTCAGGTAGTGCTTTGTCATTAATGTCAAAGGGGGAGATTGATCTATATAGGGTAAATTTATCTCAGTGAGAGAAGCCTTTTTTGATTAGTTTCCATTAATGATAAAGGGGGATATTTTTGAGAATGTTTTATAAGGTATGAATATAGTTGTAATTGATTTCATTTTGAGTTATCTTTATTTTTCTTGAGGTTGAGATCATAATCCATCTACTTGAGAGACCTAGTGAGAAGGCATAGGCTTGGTAACATGATGAGCAGAGAATTCTAAGGATTATGAGAGGAATATTAGTAGTGTGTGATCAAGGTATGAGGTTTTATTATATTATTATGAGTTTTTTATATTATTACAATAGCTTTTAAGATGTGTTCAAGTTCTAAGTGTGACTGGTAGTTCAAGGCCTAATGTACAAAGAGACCTTGGCCTAATGAGGGGTCAAGTTTAGTTTCAAAGGTTATATAGATAATGAAATAATTTTTAAAGGTGTAATAGGTTATGTAAAGTGTTTTTACCAAGTTTGAGGTCAAATTTTAAGGAAAAATCATAAATTTTGGTTTTGAGGTCTTTTATGCATATAGAATTAGGTATTGTAGACCTAAGAAGGATTTTATTATGCTCATTTGAATTTTAAACCTTTACATGAGATCATAATAAGATAATTTATGTTTGGGAAGGGTCATATCTCAAATTTCTTGGCATTGTTTTTTTGAGTTAAGGGGCAATCCTTTATGAATGATTGTTAGGAATGAAAACTAGTTTTTAGTGCCTTTAAACCCTAACTATGACTTGATATGAAAGATATTATTGGAAAGTGATAAAAATATTTTGTTTGAAATAATTTTATTATTTTAGTTTTTACTAAACTCTCCTTGGTACCTCCAGGTGGCATTGTTCTATCAAAAGATTGAGTGGAAACTATAGGAAACCCCTTATTTCTCAGATTCTTGTTGTAACAAGTAGGGTTGACTAGGTCAATGTATGATAATGATTGGAGGATGATGTGTAAGAATTTTATTTTATTATAATATAAGCTTATAATCAGGTTAAAAAATTAAAATATGTTGAACCGGTCATGGAAGTTGGCATGTCGCTAAAAAGGCCTAATGAGGAAGACAATGAGAAAATCAGGCATAAGTGAGAATGAGATTAGCGATGGGTTATAGGGGATTAGGGATGGATAAAAATGCATGGGGTTATTTTTAAATACATATATCACATATTACCTTTGGATATAATATTTGGAGATGCTCATATATAAGCAGAAAATTACTCTCAAAGTGACTTTTTAACACACTGAGGTCTATATAGGGTGAAGACATGAGATTAGTATATAAGAATAATATTAATATTGAAAATTATAATATATTTGTTTAAATATGATCTACTAATTCTTAAGGATTATATAAACCCACTATAAGTTCATAAAAGTGTTCACATAGGTGTTTTAAGTCTTCATTTCCATGATTGTGTTTGGAGCATTTAGATAATTTTATGTGTGTTAGTGAGAATAATGTTCTTGAGTCATTGTGCATAGGTTTGAAGAATAAAATGAACATTAATTTATATTATATATCTCATAGTTTCATTTTAATGTATTTTTATTCATGATAAACTCAAATGAAGGTGTGAAAAGTCAAAGGTTCTTGACTAGGTTTTGAAGCCTATTTATAGTTCTAAGTGAGCATATGGAAGTGGTCTATTTGAGGTCATTTATCCTATATGGTGAAGTATAGTGGAAATGGTTATGAAACTAAGGTAATTTAGGTTATATAAATGTGTTTTTTTATATTTTTATGTGGAAAATTTGGGTGTGAGCCTGAGATATTCAAAGCATACTTTATAGCAGTGAGAAGGGCTAATTATGAGTAAACCTAATGGTATGGTTCAAGGAGTGGAATGACATAAATGGTGATGTGGACCTAAGGAGATATTATAATGGGTTTAATAATTTTTTTTAAAGTTTTTCATTAATTTATAGATGCTCAATATGTTCCAAGATAATCAAGGTAAATTGTGTGCTTTGAGAAGGTTAATTACATTGGGTCTATATTAGGCCTAATGGTGGTTTTGGTCCTTATGGATGGTGATCGACCTATGTAATGGTTTTTTTTCATTTTAAAATTTTTTTTTGATATATTAAAAGTATTAACTAAGTATGGATATGTTTATGGTTGACCAAGGTGGGTGAGACCAAGAGTCAAGTATAAGAAGAAGGTCTAATAGGCCTAATTTGATTAGTCAGAACATTGAGAAAATGAACAAATGAAATAGATGTTTAGAAAATAGGTATAGGAGATTAATACCATAAGAGAGGTGTGTTTAATATATCATGAAGTTATAATATTGATTAAATAGATGATGAGCATGGTTATATGACCTAAATCTTCCAAGAGGAGGGCTAGTTGAGCAAAGAGGTCTAATAGGCTATTTGAGAGAGATAGAAGAGTGTAAAGAGAAAAATAAGGTGGTAATCATCAGTTGAGAGATAAATAGGTGTAAAAAGGTGATTAGAGGTTCTAGGTAGCTAAGTTGGTTCTGAGTTACCTAAGGGTTTGGTTCTTCCTTGTAAGTTGGTGCTTGCTAAAGGACTAGTTGAGTTGGTTCGTAACTAGTGAGGGGTTGGTTCTTCACTAAATATTGATCCATTTATTATAGGAATATATTAAAAGATTTGATTCAATTAGTTTGATCCCCCATTAGGGTGTCCCATGTAGCTCTTATATTCTTGTGTTATGTTCTTGCTTCATGATCATATGAATGATTGATTATGTATTTCTATATCTTTAGGTTAGTTTGAATGATTAATGGATGATAAGTGTAATTGAGAGAATTTTTTTTACACTTATTAACCCCTTGTATTAGTTGTGTATCCAAAAAAACCATAAAAAATAAACCTTTGATATATGGCTAGATTTCCAAGATATCCTCCATTAAATGTCACCATGAATAAGAGACCCACTGATGAATAGTAAGAACACTTGGCCAAAATCTATCAAATATTCACACTAAACCCCTATCCATGAATAATTCCTCATTTTTATCTCCTCCTCAAAGGAAACTATTATTCATGGCCTTTGCATCACTCAAATTCTTTAATGTTGTTTTCACTAACTTCTCCACCTAGGAAATCACTTCAATGAAATATTTTACCCTTGTTACAATATTGGCATCATGATCTAGTCTTACCATACTTATAGCATCAATAAGGGTGGAAAGGAGATATAGAGCACCAAAACTAATAAAAATGTCATAGATTACTTGTTTTAAATAAAGGGTTACACACACAAATTCCCTAACTTAGGCTTTGGACACCCACCAATCATGATCCTTGCATCCTTCCTAGAGTCAGTTGTTGCCTTATTCTTAGTATTAAAGGTCACTAAAAGATATCTTACATGTAGTGACTGATGATTCACCTAACCCATGAACTCCATTCCTAGTCATCTCCCTAGATTACCCATCTGGTTATGAATAAACCCTAGCATCAATAGGTAGAGACATAAAATGCATCATGGTCTTTATTTTTGTTAATGTGTATGTTTATACTAGGAAACTTTTAAAACAAAAATACATGCTCACTATGGAACATTATAATTTTTGATATTATGTCCATTTTTTTAATCTATTATTATGAATTATTTACTTTTATTATAAATATATAAGAGAAAATCCTTCCTTTTTATATTTTGATATTTTTATTTCATATTTTTAATGAAATAATATAGCATTTTATATGTATGCACAATTATTTATATAAATGTATATTTTATTTTATTTATTATTATTATGATGTTAATAAAAAATTATTCTACTTTAAATTTAAGATAAAAATAACTCATAAAATTAAGTTTACACCAGAACACCAAACCCACCAAACCAAGGTGCATGGTAAGAATTTTAGAGTTTTGATTATATTTAGGCCTCTCTCACCATCTACCCATTTTAGGATTACAACTTTTATAAATTAATTTGTAATTTTTATTTTTTTTTTAAATTTTTTTTAATATAAATAATAATATTAAAATAATGTTTTTATATAACTATATAAAAACAACTGTATGTGTGTATTATGTTAATGTTAAATCTCAATAAAATATAGAAAAGAATTTTATTACCAACAGAACCTTGCACATCAAAATTTCTCACAACTCAAAAACAATTAAACCTATATATAAACATATGTATACTCATTTTATACATGTGTTATAGTTATGTTATTTATTCACCTAGCACATTGTCTCTCAAGGCATTGACAAAACACACACTACAACCAAAACAAAAATGAGAGTAAAAATGAAAGCACAAAAACATATTTAAAAAAAACCCAAATACCTATTGATCAAAAATAATTATCGATTCTTAGCAAAATTAAATTTTTATTTTGTAATAATGATGGGCATAAGCCTATGTTTTTCTAATTTTTTGGACTAAAAACACATAAAATTAACACAATTTTAAATTAAAACATATCCATTTCATTTTATAAGATTTTTAAAGATAGAAATTTTAAAGAAAACCTACTTTGTTTCATTTTTGAATCTATGAAACATAAATTTGAAGCAAAAATAAACCCTAGTTTATTTCAACAACTAAGCTTTCAAATGTACATACTTATATCAAACCCCATTATTTATGTTTCTAAATATTTCAAACATATAAATTTGAAGTGAAACCAAATATATTTGATATATTTCACAAGTAAAACTTGTAACCACATAAATGTGACAAAAACCTTATTTTTGGTTTTAGGATATTTAAAACAAACAAACTCAAAATATAACCTATTCCATTTTTGAAGGAAAAATTAAGTTAATAAAAAATACATATTTTACCTTTTGAAGATCCCAAACACACATATTGAATAAAACCTATTTATTTCATTTCTAAGACTTTCAAATGCATAAAATTGAAGAAAACACTCATATTTTAGTTTCAAAAACTCGTAAACGTATATATTTAAAAAAATTGTTTATCTTATTTCTAAAGTTTCCAAATGTATAAATTTGAAAGGACACTCTTCTAAAACACATATATCTAAAGCAAAACCTAATTATTTTGATTCTAAACTTTCATATATGTTGCATTGGACATATGCAGACATTCTAACTTATTTAGAGGTTATTCAAGATGATTGAGTTCAAATATATGAACAAGGACATTTCATTTATGCACTATATTAAGATAGGATAACTATTTTGATCATTATGTATCAATAAAATGTATTACTATATAAAATCATTACAAATTGAGTTATGAGCCTAATTACTCTCACTTACTACTTTTGGATTGCATTTTCCATGTAAAGAATATAATCAAGAAATAAAATATAAATATGAACATGTAATTTCAATGCACAACTCTCTTAATATCCATGGGTTGTCTCTAAAAAGAATAACTAGAATAAATGAAAAAATTATCACTACAATATAAATAAGATGAAATAATTACATGTTATAGAGGTCTAATTATGTAGCCTTTTTTGTCTACTCTCCTTTGTGATAAGTGATCTAATCATTTGTATAATGAAGTGATGAGGAATTGTATTAGGGTTGGTCCTTTCATGAATTTTTGGATGAAGAGGTGAGACACTTCATCAAATTCACATTGGCTTTGATCTTGTTGGCATTATGATAGGATTGTCCCAAAGTATTAAAAGCTAATAATTCCATCTTGCACTGATATAATGTGAGAGTCTACTAATATACTTCATCAACTTATGTTGTTCACTTAATTTCTCTTTTAATCTCATAGAATATTCATGGCATGTGTTTGTTTATTCTTCCACTATTTTGTGCTAGCACTAGTTTAGTTGTCTAAATTTGATGTATACATATTCAAAGTGATGGAGAGGGTAGTATTCTTCCTTCAGTGGATCAACAAAGGTCTTCCAAGACTCAATTCAAACATAATATGCACACTGAAGGTCTCCCATGAGTGAATAAATACAATTTAATATTTAAGACATCAAATTTGATATTATTAGCATTTATGAATCACTTGATTAAGAATTATGCCTTGATTTACCAAATCTAGGCATCTCATTCATTGTCATCAATTTTGCCTTAGAATAAAGGGATGTCAAGATTGAATTGTGTTTTTAAGGGTGTTTAATACTAAAATTTATATTGATCATACTATGGAGGTTTAGTGGAAGGTGTTGGGTTAAGTTGTATCATAAACTATAGAATTGGTCGTAATGTTTTGCATGTTGTACCTCTAGTGAATTAGTAATAATCCTTTAAATTTTTGGGACTACATCAAGATACTTCTAGGTAACTATCATTTTATTTTATTACAACATTGCTATAGATATTCTTAAAAAAAAAAATTATAAACATTCTCTCTCTAGTTATGCTCAGGTATTTACATACATATAAATGTAGAGTTTCAAGCTTTAATATTAGTGATTCACACCATGGGCCCTAGGACCAAGTGTGCAAGGGAAAATTGATCTTGGTTGTGTAGATTGATTATGTATATATGTATTTATACATAATAATCAATAAACATTCAATGGAGTGGAGGTCTTAACTTTCAATAAATTCACCTTCTAATAAGAAATAATAGGGAAAATTGTACAATGTGTTATAGTGTGTTTATTATAGAGTATATACCTAAATCATGATATCTATGTATTGCATCCAACCCTATCTAGATGTATATGATATATATTTATATAGTAATAATGCATGAGTAGTTATAACTATTGTCAGTTATAAAGAAGATAGTTAAAAGTTGTTTCATCTTCCTTGTTGGGTGACAATTGAACTTCTAGGTTGGTGGATAATGATCCAAATGATAAATTCATATCTAGAAATGACACCTAATAAGTCATATGGTTAGAACAAGATCACACATGGATGTTTTGGAGAAAACACATGTGTGGGAATGTGAGTTTATGAGAAAGTGCTAGTGAAGCACATAGGACCATGAATTGAGGAGTGTGTAATAGAGTGTGTAGGTTATAATGATTGAGGGTGATTTATAAATGTGTGAGTAAGCACGAGACTTATGTGTAATAAAGTTATAAATATTCATATGGATAAGTGTGAAGGATTGTGTAGGAGGTGTGAGTTATGCATAGGAAAACAAGTGAGAAGCATATTTTATTATGAAAGAGATACACATTGATAAATGAAACACTGACATTATCATATAATTAGGAGTTATTAGAGATTTCAATATTTTCATCTGTAATAAGGCCTACTTTGACAAAAGAGGTTAGGATAAAATAATACTATGCATGTTATTTATTATTATTAATGTTAGGCCTACCATGGATTTGAGGAGAAATTGGGAGTTTACCTACATGGAAAACATCTTAGATTTCATATTATACATAGTCTTTGTCGATGATCTTTAAATGGTATTTTTAAGATGGATTTTTGGATGTGGATGAAATTTATTTTGGATTCATTTAAGATAAGTAATTTTATGCATTTGGTTTCATGGATTTATTTATTTTAGAGTCATATTAAATGATCATACATTAGTTAGTTTTACAATATGACCCTTCCAACATTTTTTAATATTATAAAGGTTAAGGGTCACGTAGAATAATCACTTCCATTATTGGATGTAGAAAATTTATGCATTGGTGGAAGGTGGATGGGATATATTTCATGGAATTAAACCATGTTTAGTTGAGGTTTATATTAGTTAGTTTTACAGTATGACCCCTCTAACATTTTTTAATATTATAAAGGTTAAGGGTCACCAAGAACAATCACTTCCATTATTGGATGTCAAAAATTGATGCATTAGTGGAAGGTGGATAGGATAGATTACATGTTTAGGATGTTGTAGGGGATATCAAGATAAATGACATAGATATAAGAGGTTTATTGTGTGATAGGCCCCACCATGATAGGAAGATGAATAGTCCCTACTAATTCTCTTTATGCATTTTCATATTCTTTAAGTTTGAATGTGTTTATATCTAATGTTGTTATAAATTAACTAATATGTATGATCAAGGTCAATGTATATATGTTTAGGCATAATCCATTGTTTAAAAGTAAACCTTTCACTTTTTTTTGATAATGTAGTATTCAATGTATAAGGGTAGGTTCCATGATGGACCCATAAGAAAAATTCCATGTTTTTCAAAGGTAAGTTGATGGATAGAGGACAAGTTTGTAATGAGTGATTGGAATTGGTATTGATTAATTTCATTGGGGAGTCTTAAATATTGAAGTGTTTTATATAATATGTCCTTATAAATATGGATATTTTTATAAGGTCTAGAATATATATCTAGGAAGGTTTTTTCTCAATTTGTTCAATAAGGTTTTGTTTTACTTTGGGGGTGAGCAAAAGATGCCTTTGGACAATGATTTTATTTGACATAGTTGTGATAAAAAAAACTAGGGTTTTAAATTTGATGGTGGTAACATGGTTATCAGTATGTTTGATGTGATATATAACTACATCATATGAATTAGAGGATTATTTATAGTTTACATTATTATATTGGGTGATCTAACCTTGACTTGGTTTTTTATGAGGTTGATCACATTTTGGAAAGGGATATTAGTATACACCCAATTTTTTAATCTTGGATGTAGATGCACTTCCTTCAAGTTTAATATCTCTATTATCAAGTAGATATTGGACATAAATATTCAGTTGTATACATCGATTTGTGGAATGCGCTTTGATTTTATGAAACTCATAGTACTAGTTTTATTTGTACCAAGTGGGTTTTAGTTTAATTTAATTGAAGGGTTTGGTTTATGGGAAGATGATTAGGTTTGCATCAACCAATTTATTAAACATGGCTTTTAGTGATTCCCCTATAAGACTATATTATCTTCTCTTGATTTATTATTTGGGTTGGACCCTAATAATGGTTATAATGTATGTACTTTAGATAGAATAGATTTTTTTTAATAAATCATTCCATTGACAAAAACATTCTTATTTTTTCTGAAGAACTTGGAGTTTTAGACTTTTTGTCATTTTGGTGATCTTTATGAAAAGGTTTCAACAGTCCTTTAGCTATAAGGGATTTCTCAATCTGAATTACTTTTCTAATTATTTCATAAAAGGTATTAGTAAAATATAATTTTAGATGAAAATCCATTTCTTGATTAAGGTTGGTGACAAAAATGTTAACCAGTTATTTTTATGAATCGACTAAGGAAACATGTTGGCTAAACTTCTCCACTATTGCAAGAATGAAGAGAATATCTCTCTATTTTTTCTTTGATTTTTTATATATCCACCATGGTGAGATTATGTTATACATTATAAGTTAAGTGTTTTAAAATTACTTAATAAATATATGTAGATGTTGTGATATATCCTTTGGGGAGATGTAATAACTATTCCAAGGCTTGGTTGCTTAGGATCCAAGGAAATAATCTGATCAAGTAGATGTCATTATATCATAAGTTTTGGTATGACATGGAAAATTAATTAACATATCCCCTAGGCTCACCCTTTCCATTATATTTTTGAACTTTGTTGGTTCAAAATGAGGAAATGGTATACATAATATTTCTTGATCAAATAGATATGGGAATAACTCCTCAAACTTATATTTTTAATTCTAATTTTGGCTCCCATTTTGTAGCCTTTAAAGAGCATCCTTCATGTATTTCCATTCTTTGGAAAATGTGTTCCCTTGAGTGGTGATGAAAGTAGTGGGATAAAATTAGGTTTTGGTGACACAAGGGTTTGAAGTGAATTTTATTGTTGATAGTTGGATTTTTTATTTTGTTATGAGGGTTTTGATATGGGAATACTAACATGTAAAGCTAAGTTTTCCAGCTATTTAATTGATTGATAAAGTTGGTCAAACATGATTTGATTTTGTTCTTCATGGATTTGTTCTAGTATAACCAATTTCCCTTTACCAATGTTGACATGGGAGACATTTGGGCTAACATTTTCCAAGGTTGATTCTAGATTTGTTCTATATTGGCTAGTGAGATTATTAGTAATAGATTAATCTTTATTTGGAAGCATTAGGTCCCTTTTACTTATTATTTTACTCAATCTTTTAATATTATAATCCAAGGGGAGTTTGGATCCTATTTATATGATATGTATAAGTATATCATCCTTATTTTCAAAAAGTACTAGTATACTTGGGTACAAAATTGTTAAAATATTTTTAGATTTAAATAAATAATTATGTTCATCATTGTATTCACTTCAATTTTCAAGTCTATCAATATCATCATCATGAATTTTATCTCGATTAATAATTTTATGTAATTGTAAAGGATTTTGATTAATGGTTTTTCCATGTTAGTGTCTTGATTCAATCTTTTTTTATACCTAGTTTTAGGTGCCATTGATTTTGTTTAGGTTTATTTTATACTATTTTGGAGTTTAGGGATTGGCTTCAAAATAGTTTCACACAAAGAGAAAAAAATGGAACACACACAATAAATCTAATGCTATTCAAGTGGGAGTATAACCAAATAGTGCCCCATATATATACCTTGATGTTAAGAGTGGGTAATCTTAAGGAATGTTATTTTCCTAACACCACTACATAATTACATCCAAATGGTTCTTAGGATAGGTTTACATAATTTTTTTAATGGAAATAATCATTATACATTTTAGTGCATGAGGCCCAAATCCATGATATAAGGGTGTCAATTAAGACCTAGCCATTAGTATTCAAATCCACCTCACTTCAATTAATAGTTAATCAAGCCTAGCCATTTAAGATAAAAACTCTAAGTAATGTTTATAGCCTTTCAAAACAAATACTTTGGCTAATGATTCATGATGAAATCCAAGTCACTAAACCCATAAGAAAATAAAAATAAAAAGTCTATTTTTTATTTATTTCTAATAACGTATATTAGCATGATACTGCTCAGCAGTAGGTGTTAGGTTTGTTTTACCTGAGGGCGTTATTGTTATATCCTTCTTCCTATGTTTTAGGGTTTTGGGGTCCCTTCAAAACCTATTTTTACCTTAATCTAAAACACGTGTGATTTAGGATTGGGGAGAATATGAGTAACTGAACCATTTATGATTCTCAAGATCATCTTTCAATGTAAGAGGAACATATATACATTTCAACTACATACACTATATATATATATATATATATATATATATATATATATATATATATATATATATATATATATATAAAATATATTTGATTTTTTTATTTACAATTTAATGATCATGTGATAAGGTTTTTATAATTTGAAATCCTAATTAAACGTAGCTATAAAACATATGTTATTAGTTTTAAAGTTTTGTTCTCTACCAAACCTTTTCTTACATGTTATAAAAACAAAAAATAAAAATGTAAAAACACATAACACAAATGCTAATAGTTAGAGAGCACACATAAATAAATAATAAAAAAACACTAATGGTAATAGATGTTAGAGTGAAAGACATAAATGCTAAAAATACTATAAAAACATTGATAGATAGTACAAAAATTCTAAAATATAGTAAAATAATGTTGATGATCTTAAAACAAAGTAGATAAGTCAAAAATGTCAAACTACAATATATGAATGATAAACCTCAACACAAGAATGTTAAACCTCAAAATAAGAAGTCCAAAGTTTAGAAAATAGTTAAAATCACCTACAATAGATAAAAACACCAATATGTGATATAGAAATGTTGTTTCCAAGAATAGGAAAACCAAACTATAAAAATGATATATACTATAAATTAATAATGGAGGTCTTAAAATGATAAAATTAGTTAGGATTCTAAGTTAGCTTTCAGCAACCTGAATCCAAACTATGGTAATCTGCATCAAATAGAAAAAATAATTATAAAACTTCATCAAAATAAGAAAAAAATGTGATAAGTTTAAATGGGAATAACTCCCACTGAGCATGCCAAAAAAATATGTACTAAGATTTGTATTTTGCAAATAAACTTAAGAATGAATATCAAGTTCCTGCTCTAAATCTAAACTCTGATTGATAAAAATCAAATAAACAAACAATTTACCTTCACCTATCAAGTGAGATGAGATCTCCTTAATTGATGTGTATTTTCTCATGATTGATCGATTTTTGGTTCCTCAAGACTTATGCAATATTTTGGCAACATGTCAATAGTGTGTACCCATAGTTTTCAATTGTATAATTTGTGATCCATAATGAAAGATGTATTTATAAATATTTACATGGGAGGATGGGCAGTTAAAATCATTTGATAAGATTGGAAAATTCAAACTTGGATGAGATTAAATAATTAGTTAACTTATTTACTACCATTTGAGACATTGTTGACTAGTTTGTTTCCATTTTATGAAGGAGTAATGGAGTTAACTAATTTTTTTAGTCTTTGTGCAAGATTTAACTAAGTTATTTATTTTTGGAGACATAGTGATGAAGTAGATAACTAATGTATTTCAATTTATAAATAGAGTTTACATATTGATTAGAATGTGCTTAGATAATTTTCCATTTCAAATGAGGAGTTGACTAAAATATGACATGTGATGGCATGGATCAGAGGATGGGATGAGGATAATTTATTTATTTTTTAATTTATTTTACTAGCTAAATGTGTGCAAGGATTTAATTAGTAATTAATTAAATAATTAATAATGATTAATTAATTAACTAATATGAGGTGACATTAGTGGGATTATGGTGCATCTAATTAATTAGTGTTGTGGTTTTAAGTGTTAGTGATAGAATTATGGTGGATTAGTTATAAATGTGTTGACAATATGGTTAGGGTGGATTAGTTAATTTTGTTGACAATAAGATTAGGGTGGGTTAGTTTATGATGGATGACAATAAATTGGTGATGACATTAGGGTGTCAGAATTAGGGTGTTTATAGAAATAAATTCTTATTTTTTAATTAGTAGAACCATTTAATAATAATATATTTTCATTATCAAAATCTTGTGTTTTTTAAAATTATTTTTCATGGAATACTTGTTTAATATTTTAAAGGATAATATGAGTTATCTATGGTTATTTTTTTACTAATATTGGTTATTTTTATATCTTTTTTTAGTCCATTAATGATGTAATTTTCATCTTGATTTTTAAATTATTTCTATTATTTAAATATATGATTGTGGTTTGCCATACAACCGAACCTAGTTCATTGCATATCCATGATGGAATTTAAAAATGAAACAAATCCATTACTGGTCTAAACAAACACATGGGATATTTTTAAAATATAATTTTTGTTTCCCACCTAATTTTGTTTCCACTCCACACATTGTCCTTCCCCAACCATAAAATCACTATATTGTCAAGAATTAGCACACATGTTTTTTCAGACCCAACCCATAAGTACCACCTCTAGTCCAAATAAAATTTTATAGTTAACCAACATCTAACCATGCTATAATTTTTTATGGTGATTAATTAGGATGGTATCATAATAGTTTATTTTTAATCCTCATTTATATACATTTTTATTATGTTATTTTTTATAATTGACAATGTTATTTTCCGTAATTATTGTCTTCAAGTTTCTATGGGCCATATTTTTTTGAACATCCATTTTTGAACATCCATTTTTTTATTTGCTCAACATACATATTTTTCACACACACACACACACACACACACACACACACACACACACACACACACACACACACACACACACACACACACACACACACACACACACACACACACACACACACATTAAAAATATAAATCTTTTAAATAAAAAATTTCATCATGTTGTCATATGTCATTGGCAAGCCTAGTTTGTACACTTATTATTGTCAACTATATACAAGCAATAATTTCATTAAAAGAAAACTTTTCTAAGAACTTTTATTGTTGCCTATTGTATCCCCTTCCAGTACACATTTATTATTTATTATTTTTTTCATTAAAATTTCTATTTCATGTAGTTTTTTTCATAATTTTATGTGGTCTTTAATTATTTTAAACAACCAATATTTTCCATCACTATAAAACCAAGCTCCAATATTAATCTTGGTGAAAACAAATCCTAAGGAGTCTATATTATATTTAAGAATATTATAATCACCCTAATGTAATAATTTCCATATCCATATTTTTTAACACCCCATATAGACTTGGTTTAAGTTTTGGTTCATTATTCCCAATGCATGGTTTAAAACCCATTGTTATAGGTTAAAATGGTTCATGATAGTTTTCATATTACTCACTTGGAACATCACACTTAGTTGGTTTTATATCATTTGTACATGTTTTAAAAATTAAATGATCATTGGTTTGATGTAGATATCTTGGATATGCTTGTTTGATAGTAGATTAGTCTTAGATTTGACCATCCCAGTTTGGCTTGTGAATTCCTTAACTTGGTTCATGATTTTGGATTACAATTTTAGTATTCCAAACAATAAAATTAAATATTATTACTATACATATTTTATGTAACTTCATAAATTGGTGATTTTAGTATTTCATTTCAACATGTTCTCGATTATTATTTGTTGCATTACATTTGAACCTCACTTTTAGAGCTTATGTTTGAGTGGGGAAATGTTAGGATAAATCCTAAAATCTTAAATTTACTATGGATCTAGGGAATTAGATATTTATATTATAAATCATGCCTTTCCTCTTATTTTTAT
This sequence comes from Torreya grandis, assembly GCA_037957365.1. Taxonomy (NCBI): domain Eukaryota; kingdom Viridiplantae; phylum Streptophyta; class Pinopsida; order Cupressales; family Taxaceae; genus Torreya; species Torreya grandis. Next base: position 1,183,629 of record JARHVA010001368.1, on the reverse strand, counting down.
AAATAACATCATTATTTTTTAAATACTGAGATTATTTGGTTGATTAGGTAAAAATTTGGGTTAACCCATTAGAACTGCTTCACATTTTTTGTTAAGGGTATTGTTTCCTTCATGTGTTGTATGATATCGGTCATTTTTTAACATATTATTAGGAACTTCATCAAGAAATATAAAAATATTTATTCTTCCATGTAGGTGAAATGTATTTTTGTATTTTTATCATTAACAATAAGCATCATATAAAAATTCATAAAATATCACCTAAATATGAATCATCATCATATCATAAATAAAAAAATTTAATATATAAAATGAAGGAAATAAGGGTGAGGATAAAAAATCAATTTGATTTCATCCTAATAATATTTGATAATAATATTTTTGATGAATATTTTATTCCTTCTAGGTTTTGTGAAAAATATCATTAAAAATCTATGGTAGCAGAGCTCATATTTATGGTTCTAGTTTAAAACTTCCAAAAATTTATTGCTTCCATATTTTCAAGTAGTACAAGGTGGATTTTGAGGTTGAATGTTAGTGTCACTACATTTATATTTAAATATGGAATTAAAAATTTTATATTTTTCATTTTGTAATTTTTCTATTCATCATTTTATTTAATGTAGTTTACATTGGCAGTTTTATTATGTGGTGAGTTTCCACAATGGTTATAATTGTTTTAAGGGTGAGTATATTGTCACCTCTATTTTTTTCCATGTTCTCAATTATATTCAAATATTTTTGACATACTCAGATTAATAATAATTCATTCTCCTTCAAAAGTAAAATATATTATAAACCTATAGTGACCTACATCATAGATTTATATTCACTTGGTAATTACAATTAATGTTTAGTTAGATCCTACTACGTTGATATTTATCTCCAATTTTAACATGATCCCATATAAATATGACCTAAACCTATCACTCCTACTATATATGGTGTAAATTTTTATTTGTAATTCATAAAAATAACTACTGAAGGTAAATGAAGTTTTTTGTAGGATTACAAATCTTATAAGAAAACAAGGTGACCCATAATTTTAAGTCATTTCAAATATTATTATTTTTTAAATACCTCTATTTTTTATAATTTTTTTATCTATATATCCTTCTTGTAAAAAGGTTAAGGTTACACTCATTTTTGGAACTATTCATGTAGAACCATAGCCATTAATCCTTGCCATGATAATGACATTGTTATTCAACTATGATTCCTAATATTATAACTATGATATCCACTCTTTAAGTGTTTTTCTTGTGATTATTAATATTATTTGGATTATCTCAATGGGACTAAAACTAAAGCCTAATTATTTAATCAAAGGAAGTGGTGTGTATTCTATGTATTGAGTGTGTTTAATTTCAAATAGAATTTCCATATTTGCATGTGTCTACTAGAATAATTTTAGCCACAACATCTTAAAAGATAGGATTTAACTATGCTAAATTATTAGTATTGGGGTTTATTTTTTCTACTAAGATATTGAGGAAAAACATATTTCTTAGGAAGGCTAGGAATAAAATCTTAAGATATGGGGTTGTCAAGGGTTTTTGGTATATATACATGTCTAATAACACAATTGAAGCAACATATTATAAAATAGGCTTTCATTTATGCAAAATATGGATGTCCACACCTTGTTATAAAGCACCCATATTTTCAAGTAGTGCAGGGTGGCTTCTAAGGTTAAATGTTAGTGGTATAAAAAGTTGACTTAAATTTGGATTAAATGAGGTTATATTTCTCATTTTTTAATATTTTCCTTCATTATTTTCATTAATCTTACATCTAATTGAATTTTTTTTGCATTTGGTTCAAAATAAGGAAAAATCAATAGAATGCTCAAAATGTATATAAGAATATTGACCATACTATCTAGTTTTAAGTTTAACTTTTGGTTATATAATTTCTCTTTTTATATCCTTTTCTAATAGTATTTTTATGTGTCTAATAAAAAACATATATTGGTGTCATTTACCATGTTTTCATATGAATATTTATTAGAAAATTTATCTCAAGTATCCCTTTTTTTATATTTACATCCTTTTAGTGGGAAACTCCGAAGAAAAATACTTATGACTAAAAATCATGTCTTAATATTAGTTATCATCTTGTTAATTCCCAATAATCACACTCAATAATTATATTATTAACCACTTACCATGATGTAAAAATTTGGTTTTAGTTTTGGTCCCATCAACATAGTCCAAAAATGAGCAATAATCATAAGAAAAGCACTTAAAGATTAGATATCATACTTACAAGATTAATAATATTAATTGAACAATAGTAAAAAATTAAAATTTTAAATATTAAGATTGAAAATTTATAGCATCTAAATATTTTACATTTGAAAAATATCAATTAGGGCTCTACCTTTCATTTCTAGACCTCCTTGGTATTGAAAGGATCACATTCACAATCTCAGTATGTCTAAATGCTTATCTCTTAACCTGATCCATATCATTATGATTACCAAGGTAACTTGTATTTCATATAAATATTAAAACTTTATAAACATCCTTAACTATTAGTTTTATATCCATACCTATTTTCTAGCCTTCTAAATACTGCCAACCATAGAGGGACAATACTACCAATAGTATTGTCCAAATATATATATATATATTTTACAATTGCCAAAAGTCATCCTAACTAGAATTTTTTTGAAACCTATGGGTCAAAATATTTGTATTTTTCAACCCTACCATGAGATATTTTCAAAATTTGTGGTATAAATACAAGTATAATCCTTCTCATTCATCATCTACAAAATACAAAAAAACTAATAAAGGTAAATCAATCAATTGTACAACTAAGTTATTCTACCCTATTCATCCCTATTTTTATATCAAGCATATGAGAAGTCATATTACATGTCTAAATCATTAAAATATTGGCCCATGAGTGATATTTGTAAAGTTACAATCTTTATCACTGAATGCATTATCATATAGGATATTTCACCCTTATGCATACATTTTAATACACATTGGGGAGAACTATATAATTATGAGGCCCTCCTTGGAGTATTGGATATGTAGGTAGTTCCCATTGAAAGAGGGGTCTTTAGGATCAAATCGACACTATGATCCCACTAACCCATTTTTAGAAAATTCATTTCAAGGGTGAAGAATGGTGAAGAGGTAGGGTTTGATCAATCAATGAAGAACAAAAATATCTATCCAAAATATAAATATATCAATAAAAAGGTGAAATAAAATCCATAAAAATGAAGTTGGTGACACCCAGATCTAGTAATTATTTCTTACTAGACACCTACATCACATTTAGACACTAGTATTAATAGTAGTGTCTATATTTGATGGTTTTGTCTATGGATACATAAGTAAAATTTCTAGAATCTGACCACTAATGCATAATACCAAGCCCACTTACTTTTCAACTATTTTTAGTCTAGATATTCCTACACATAATAAAATTAGCTAAGTATCATTTGTATTTGGTATTTCAATCAATTAAACATATATTAAATCAAGTACTTTGTATATTTAGAACATTTTAGTATTAAAATTTAAAATATTCATTTATCTAAGTTTGAAATTAATTGGACTACTATATATTTGTTTAGCATTTGTGATTAAACCATTTATATATTCTTAACCATGTCCCTCACATATATAAAATTTAAGGTTAAACATTTAGTGAACCTAAAATTTGGTCTCCAAACCCTAGATTAACATAGGGGTTATAGATTTATTATTTTTCTAAATTTTTATTTTTGATATCAAAGTATTCAAAATTTAAAAATAAGAATTCATTTTCCTAAAATCATGTATAATATGGATAACAAGTAACATTTTCCTCCTCTTAACCATAAATATAGTGATATCTACCATCCCTCTAACAAAGGCCATGTTATCCTAATTCAAGGGATAAGGTGGCCCATTCTATGGTTTCTAATGAAGGCAATCAATATTTCCTTCCTCAAATACCTACACCTCCCACATCTCTTCTATATGGCATGTGTATTCATATTCAAACTAAAATACCTTTATTGTGTTCTTACTAATCCCTCAAATATAAAATCATTCTTATGATCAAGTTAATATAATAGTTATAAAATAATTCTAGTTCAAATATCATATTGCATACCTATGTAGTCCAACATATGGTAGTGTCAACCATGTGTTTACATCTTCATAAATGAATGTTATACCCAATAATGTTTCATGTACAAATGAAAATTTAAAAAAAAGGCATCTACAACAAGTTATTAATAAGTTAACAAAATACTAATAAGATTCCAAGTCAAATCCAAAAACAAATGATTCACAACAAAGTGATTCAACTACATCTTCTAAATATTATAAGGATATCAAAATACTATTTTTCATATCATAGAATGTATAGGAATCATTGAAAAAAAAGAAAAAAAAAAAATCCTTGAAGAACAAAATATATATGATAAATGATAGTGGTGATTATATCATTGATACATCAATCAATAAACCCACTCACATTATTAGTAGCTCTCCTAAAGTACAAGTGACAAAAAATATGGATACTAAAGCATAATTTAGAAAAAAGAACACTTAAAAATTCAAAACTTAGAGAAAGAATATAATTTACAAAATCAAACTCTAGATAAGAAAACATTCATTCTAAAAAGAGGGTTTATAAAAAAGAAATTTTCAAAGCAAGACATGACTACAAACTCACAAGATACAAATATGGTTTCTACAAACCCAAAAATCATATCTATTTCAAGCCTTGGGGAACAAGAATTCAAGGCACAAATTATATATTTTCTTAGTGTTTAGGAAAAATGCATGCCTCTTCTATATCTCATTATTAGATGCAACATTTTGATAATGATAAACATACTCAAGAAAAAAAACTTTTAATAAATAAATACCAATATATGGTGCAATGGGTTTTTCATACACACATGTGAAAAATGATTAATCACAAGTTCAAGTAAAAGTTAAGTTACATGTCTCCTATAATAATAATTACATCAATGATTACGATCTTAATAATATAGAAGATTGGTATGATCATGATGATACTAATTATGTAACATATTATTATAGCAAACATGATACAGAGCCTCTGTTGAGGCATCCCATTGATAAGTACATTAGATTATAGTAGCACTTTTCATTGTACATGTCCTCTTTTCTTATCCTTCTAAATATTCTAAAAATATTAAAGAAATAAAATATTCAAATAAAATATAAAAACATTCAAATAATTCTAAAATACAAAAATATTCAGCATTCCCATATTTTATTAAATCCTTGACATCTATTGTTTTTTATGTTAGTAGATATCATATCAATTCATTTTTAATATACACATATGTTTCATGCATATTTGAGTATGATACCAGCATACCCAAGCACATGATCTACACACATATAGACGTTGGACCTCTCCTCTACCTATGTCATATAGTATGTTGGGGCATTTGATTTTTTTTTTTTATGATTCATATAGGTTAAATATCCTTTATGATAAATTATACATTTCATGTTTGAGATTATGTGCTAACACTTACACATGTCTATATCCATTCTCATATTTATCAAAATGTACTTGACATGTTGTACTTCATAACATTTTTTTCTAACACATATATATAGGGACTAGTATAATATGATTATGTTGATCACTTATACTTTATATATTTATAACTTCCTTTAGTATATTACATTACTTGTGGAAAATTTCAATATTTTACTTGTTTTTTGGTCCTTGTGCTATTGTATGTTGATTTTATATTAGAATATGTCATTTCATGTTGAGTGTAAATTTAAATATGTCATCCCTTTAGATTGTGAAAAATTTGAACATGCCCTTTGTATAAGGTCACCTTGGGTCATTCCTTTGCATTACATTGAATGATTTTTTGTGTGTGATTTTTTTTGTTGAGATTGTATTGATACTCTCTAAACATTGCCATGATCTATATCATCCATCTTCATAATTCATGTGATCACATACTCTAAGAATAATAAATATATATACTTTGATATGTTATCCTTATCTTCTACATGATTCATACATATATTATATAATTACCCTATCATTTTGAGGTAAAGTAACTACCAATTTATATCTCCCTCACCTCAAAAGGGGGAATATTAGTGAGGGAATGACATAGAACATGATCTCCACATTTTTCATTGTTTCAAATTTCAATGGGAGCATGTCATAAAAACATGACCTTCACAACCCCTAGGGTTGTGATTCAATGATATAAAATTGCATTAGTGACCACTAGGTCATAATTTCAAACTTTGTTTATTTTAATCATGTGGGATAGGGTGTTGTTGAATCACCTAAGGGACTAGTGTGATGGACTCATTTGACTTTTGCATGCCTAAGTGTGTGTTTAGTCTTCCGGTCCCTCCAAGATGAAGTGATAAGTCATGATACCCTTAGTTACCAAAAAACATAACCTCTACACTTATGCAACTACTTATTATTTATATACTTTAGTGGGGTAATGCCATAAATACATGACCTTCACACTTACACAATATCTAATTTAGTTTCATGATTCAAATATACACTTGGGTCAAAATCCTATACATTTCACCAATTTTACATAAATTTGGAATATATTTTTTATATATATGACACATATATTCAAACTTAGACATATTATAGTTGTATATACCATGTTATTGCACCAAAAATTTCAAAATTTACCAATCATACTACTCACTAGTATGCATTGATTACACTAAGATGTACTATTATCAAGCCTTTTCTACTACTATAATTGGTTCATTTAATCGGTTGAGAGTGATTAAATCATATAATCCCACCAAATTTATAGGATTATCCTATTAAATCACTCACACTCACTATATTATATAGATTCACACTTGAATTGTGTGATTGAGATATAATGATTTCAATAGCTAGGTCAAAAATTATCATTACATCATATTGAAGGCATAATAACTTCCAATATCCATCTAAAATTCTCCAAGTTTTGGGTTTTAACCTCTTACAACTCCAATTATTCATAAGCAAGCATCTTTACCAAGTCAAAGCATCAAGAGGCAACATGGTTGCATAGACACATAGGTATAGTCCTTCCTTACTCTCTTTTCAAGAATTTTATTTATTTAAAATTTTATATTTTATGCATTGATTTATACTATAACATGCTCTTCATTATAGGCCATACACTAGTAAAGCATTCAAATTTGGCTCAATAAAAGGCAAGATGTGTTATACACTCCCATATATACATTTATTTCCTTTAACATAGCAATTTCACACTTATAAAAGAATATATTAAGGAGAGGTGTTAAATTTATATATTAAAACTAAAAATTTATATCATCTCAACCTTATACATTCAAAAAATTTCAATCAAGTCTCTATCCTTCAGTTCTATATCTTATTATTTCCAAAAGGCTCACATTCCCCATCTCATTATGCCTAAATTCTTATCTATTAGTCTAATCCATTTCATTATGATGACTTGGGTCTCCTATACTACATATAAAACTTAAAATTTGATAAACATCCTTTTAATATCAATTTTATATCCATACCTATTTTTTAACCTTCTAAACACTACCAACATAAAGAGACACTACCTTCAATGGTATTATCCAAATCCTTTTCTAGTGTCCATTTGTAAAACTTCATACGAATTGAAAATGTTTTGAAACCTACAGATCAACATATTTTTATTGAACCTGAATATGCCATATCTTCAAAATGTGTGGTATAAATAGAAGTCTAAGCCTTCTCATTTATCATCTAGCAAATGCTAAGAAAACACCTACTAAAGCTAAATAAAACAATTGTACAACTAAGCTATTTTGGCCTATTAAATTTTATTTTCATATCAAGAATATGATCAATCATATTATAGGTCTAAAGCATTTAAAGAACATCCCATGAGTGATATTATTCACTTTATAAGGTAGATCATTGCATGCATCATCATATAGTATATTGCACCCTTGTATGAAACCAACTTCAATGTTTTATGTTTTCTATCACCTAAAAATGTATTTAGACATGGGATATAGGATACCAGTCCTCATTTTTTGATCAAACCCTAGCTCTTCACCCTTCTTTTCCCTTGGAATAAATTTACTAAAAATGGGTTAGTGGGCTCACAAGGTTGAGGTAACCTAAAAGACCCCTTTATCAATGGGTAGTAACTACATAACCAATACTCTAAGGAGGGACTTAGACTTATATAGCTCTACCCTATATGTGGGAAAGTATGTGCACAAGGGAGAAATATACTATATGATGATGCATGCAGTGATATATGTTATAAAGTGACAAATATCACTCATGGGATGTTCTTTACATGCTTTAGACCTATAATATGATTGATCATATTCTTGATATGAAAATAAAATTAAATAGGTCAGAATAGCTTGGTTGTACAATTTTTTTATTTAGATTTAGTAGGTGTTTGCTTGGTATTTGCTAGATGATAAATGAGAAGGCTTAGACTTGTATTTATACCATGGTAAAAACTCACCACATTATATATGTTTCAATGTAAACTACATTAAATACCTATAGATTAGCTTTTGGAATGCATCTAAATTAGTTATCCATGGGATATCATTTGAAATATGGTTTGGACTATCATACACAAAAAAAAGCATGACTAAAATACACATAGAAACACACCAATTTATTTTTGAATATTTTACAACACATGAAATATGAAACATGCAACATCCATTATCTATCCACTTTCATGGAACGATACACACAATGCATTGAGATAAAAATCACATGTCTACACAATATGAATGAAAGTTCCTAAATGATCACATGGTCATTACACAACTATGCCAACCCCATTCATCTAGTTGAACAACAACTGAATAATTAGATCATGAAACATATATAAAAACTAAATAAGTTTGGTGGATATTTTTAATCTTTTGAAACATATAACTGATAAGAATTATTGTGTAGATAGTGAGTGGGGGTTACCCCAATAGGCATATTACCTATTTCAATAATCCAATGAATAGGTGTCTAACTAGAACTATTCAATTATTATGTTATCACACCTCAATGTGATAACATGACATATTTCATACACATAAGGTAAGTGGATAGTTTGATAAAATGCCTAAATAATTTTTAATATATATGCTTTAACAAGTTGGGAGTCATTTCCTCCAAACATGTGTTAAATTGGAAAATTTGGAACAAAAAGATGAGATCCATAAAAATAAATTAAAATTAGGTTTTCATCATATGGTGTAGTGATGAATGCCTTGAAATATGTGAATGAAAAAAATGGAATTACATACAATCCACACAAATTACTTGTCAAAATTCATAAATTAAATGTGGTATTATATAATCCATGATTATGGGATAATAACCTAAGTTATGGTTCAAATTATTATTTTTTCTTTTATATTCACTATACATTTGACAACTTGAACTCTATAATGGATGCTCATATTTTATTGTGGTCAATTTATAATTTGTAAACATTAAACCACTTTTATAACCAAGTAACCTTATAACATTATATGATAACAACCTAAGTTATGGTTCAAATTATTATTTTTTCTTTTATATTCACTATACATTTGACAACTTGAGCTCTATAATGGATGCTCATATTTTATTATGGTCAATTTACAATTTGTAAACATTAAACCACTTTTATAACCAAGTAACCTTATAACATTCATAAAGGCCATAACATTGAGGGGTAGTGAGGTTTTTCACTACAATATTCTTTTCATTCACTATAAGCAATTGGATTTTGAAGGTTGGTTTAATTGATTTATCAAGTCTTAAAGTTTAAAAATATTAATTTATCTCAAGAATGAATGAAAAAAATTAGTTTTTAAAATGATTGAATGAAGATAGTTCAATTTTTGAAAAGGAACACCATAGTAATGAAAGTAATTATATACTTGAAAGTAATTATAGACTTGCATGCTTCCACAATAGATAGCATGATTAAATCAATACTAAAGGTTTACTAAAAAACATTCATACATAACACACACATTCTCAAGAATGACTATGGGATCATGGTCTCTACTTATACAGGTCCTTTAGGCTCTCAAGATAATCACATGGTGGAGGCCAAGGCAACCATTTAAGGCATCTAATCAGTCATGCATATAAATATCAATAAACTAGCTATCAAAGGTGATTCCATTAACATCCTAAATCCTCTTTTAGGGAAGTTGAACCCTTATCACACTATCAAACAATTCATTAATGATCTATAGGTCTTATTCATTAAGTCAAATATATTTCCATTAATCACATTTATTGGCAAGGAAACTTTATCATGGATGGTCTATCTAACATGGGGTTCTCAAACTTAGACCTTATCACTTGTCATGGGTTTAAAAAAATACAACCCCATATCATTATCCTAATCAATAGTAATTTTAAATCCTTTATTAATACCTCAAGGGACTAGGTCACATGTGTGAACAAGGCTGCTATTTAATCCTAACTCATATAACATTAAGTGTTATGATGTATGCACTTATTACAAGAACTAGATTGGCTGACATCACATTTCAAGGAATCAATTTAGTAAAAACAATTTGTTTTATAAAGATTATAGTTATTTGATTCCTACATCAAGTATTTGTAAACCATTCCAAAATATGACCAAGAATAAGATTGAAGATATGGGTAGTGATAGGGATATGATTGAACCAATATCCTATGCTAACGTTAAAATGTCTTGAACAAGTTATGAAAAGGTGGTCTCACTAAGTTTATGTTGATAATTTAGGGCCAAGATGAATTTATCTCAAAATATTTTTCCCTTGGATGAGTTAGCAAATGGTGAACTTTAGAGGCTTAAGGATTGACATATCAAATAAGTTGATAGGTGAGGTCATGGGTATATTGTGAAAATGAATCAAAGTCTTAAAATATAAGTAAAGGAGGGAGGAATTAATTCACATATTATTCAAGACCAATTACACCTTCCAAACTAATAAAAAGGGATATTTGATAGTAATATTACTTGGGTATTAGATAAAAAATTTCCTACATGTCATTAAGTATTTAACCCTAGAGGGTAAGTTCACCCACATATTATCCCAACACTATTTGCTCTTAAACCACTTCAAGGGTCATATAGTCAACATTACATATTTTATACTTATGTCCCATAAATACATGGTCTTGGCATTTCAATCCAAGCCCAATATTTATCTCATTCACCAGGGACTCATTTTCCTCCTTAACAAGAGTGAGAAAGCCCAAAGGTTGATTGAGGTACAAACTACCAAATATAGTAGGGAAAAAAGCTTATGGGAAGATTGTAAAAAATTGGTGAAAGAGTGTGAAAGTGATCCCATCTCTTCAACACACTCCCACCCTATTTCCCCCATAGGATCCTTCATCTGAAGCCAAAATAAGTAGAACATTGATTTAACTTTTTTAGGAATATTGTTGTCTTATTCATAATTTAGTTAAGGGTATGGGATAGTAAATAAAAAAATAATATTTCATTAATTTAACCACTGATTTGTATAATTTATTTATATTTTTAACCTTTTTATAAATAGAAATAAATATGGACAAAATAATACTTAGCTTAAAATGAATTGAAATGGTTGTTGTAGGGTTTGATATTGGTTGCGCAAGACTAAGATAGTGTCATAAATCAAGATCTAGATTTTATTTTGTGAAAGGATAGGACCACTAAAATAGGACACTTTAGATTTTTATGTTGTTATCCTATTATGTTTTTATTGTCCAAACTACTTGTAAAGACCTAAATTTTTTAGGTTTTATTTATTGTCCCTGTGTGATCTTGCCTATGAAATCTTGACTACTGAAAGTCTACAGAACTCCTTGTAGAGATTATTTAATATTCAAACCCTAGAACTCATTGTGATTTGATAAAAGTTGACAAATAAGGGGGGATAGTGTGTGTAAGATGAAATTAACATTTATCCACACCTCTTTTGTGGGAATGCTACCTACATACCAATACTCTAAAGAGGGATCAAGCCATATGTAGTTCTCCCACTTAATGTGATTTGTGAAATAGTATAATATAGATGAAAAATTAATAAATTGGGTGTGTTTTAGGTGGATAGGGATTGGTGTGAGGATTTAGATATGATTGTATTTTTTTATATGGTTGTATACAAAAAATAGGGATATTTGACTCAATAATTTTGATGGTATTCTTGCTTACATTCTAATATTTTCCAACCTCCTCTAAATGAACTTTGAATGGGATTTTATAGAGATCTATTGGTCATGGGTCAAATGTATTCACACTAGGATGAAAAGATAAAGGATAGGAATTGAAAGGGAATAACCATTGGATATCAAAATGTAATTGGATAGGAACACAAAAATAAGACACCCTAAGGTCTAACGTTATAGTCTAAGTTGGGCACTGTTATCCTATAGGTGCAAGACCTGAGGGATTAAGATTGGCCTAAGAAATTTTGCTTGGATAAGGTGGAATAACCATTTGGAAAGAATAAGATGAGCAAGAATAATCAAAAAGGTGTCTAGAAGGGTCATGAGAGCATGTAAGAAAGACCTATAGGTTGGGTGTCATAAGCCACACTCAAGCTACCATTTTTGATATTTTATATGATTACATTCCCCCCCCCTTTATTCTAGTGATGTAGTAAAGTGAAAACTAGGATAAAGTAAATGTATAAAGTGTACCTAAACTTACCTTCAAGGGTGAAGCTCATAAAGTTGTGTGATGTTGGGTGTACATAGAGAGAACACATTGTGAAGTGTAAATCTACAACAAAAAATCAAGATTAAATCAGTTCTTATTAGACATGTTATGTATAAAGTAAAAATGTACAAAAGTTGGGTAAAAGAGAGAGGAAGAGAAAATAATGAATACATCTCACTAGGTATGTGAACCAATACAAAACCTATTGTAATTCTGAGTGATGTTGAGTGATGTTGGGTATGTGCTAAATGATATTATACCAAGAGTAATATCACAAACAAAGCTAAGTGTTTAATTCCTTGAGAGTGGACCAAGAATTTAAAGGCTAGCACTTTGGATCCATTATCACCTACTAAGTGAATGTATGTGATCATGCATATGTTAATCGATGTTTGGATTGTGTGTCATATCCCTTTGAGTAGGTGGCTCAAGAATACAAAGGCTAGCTAGACCTTTAGCTCCATCATTGTTCCATGAAGTGAAGCTATGAATTGATACTAGTATTAATGTGTGTCATATGAGATGGATCCTAAATCCATGAATGTTTTATAATTTTATAATGTGGCATGGATAACTGAATGTGTGTTGGAAACTAGGCCACTCTTGGCCACTCAAAAAAGGTGGAGATTAGGCTTGTATGAAAGCCACTCTGAAACTAGATAATAGGATTATGTGGAAACCACTTTATAATGATGAAAACCACCTAAAAATTTAATAATTCATGAAAATATTGAGAATTCTTAGGTAATACTAAAAACTATAAATCAAAGAAACCAAATGTGCCATGCACTTTGCCCCTATTCACTGGTGTTTATAACATAGATTTTGATCTAGAATTTATACCAACTATTATATCTAAAATTGGAAGTGAGATCCATAATTCCATGTATTATGCCCCATTTATATATATTTTCTAATAAAAACTATACTAAAACTATTGATTTTAAATTAAACTATTGCTAACAAACTATAACTAGTCTTACCTTTCTGTCTATTTTTGGAAAATCTAGCTTTTTTATTATTTGGATAGGAGTGCCAAAATAAGACACTCTATTATCTAATGTTTTAGTCCAAACTTAGTAATTTTATCCTATTTTTATTTTGAATATTGTTTTATAATTGTCACTATCTATTTGGTTTGTTCTGCTTGGTTTGAACTCTAGTTACTATTTTAGGTGTTCTAAAAACTAATTTTTTTGACCAGTTAGAGGCTCTAATATTTGTGATAAAACCCCTATTTGTTACCCCCTCTTATGAGGGTATTAATGAAGAACCTATAATGACTACCATTAGAATAAAGATTCCTACAAGTGTGTTATTCTATGATGTTCATGATATATCAATGATGATGGAAAACATGTCTCGAGATATAGCATAGTTTCTAGTGGAGATTATTAAATCAATAGGGGTATGCCTAGATAGATATAAAAATGTAATAGCATGTGCAATATAGTGAAATAAAATTGAAATTTTGGTTAGTTTTTAGTTTTCAAGGAGGAATGGAACATGATTTCCATCATGGTATCTAATAAAGCAATGGAATGCATGGCATGGATCATGACATCATAAATAATTTAAAAGCAAAAAATCAAATAAGCATGAAAGGTGAGAAGCATAAAAAATTGGCCAAGGGGCCAAGCAAACAAGGGACATGGGCACATGTCACTCAAACTAGGAAGCAAGCATACAAGGCATGTTCAAATGCTAGATACACATGAAATTGAAATAAGTAAGGTTGGCACAACGGCCAAAGGCACACTGAAGAGTAGAAGCAAAAGACATTGGAAAATGTCCTAATGCACATACATGACATATAATAGGAATTATGAAATTCAATCATATCTAGCTACACAAATCAAGAAAGGAAAGCATGTCAATACTATAATTATAATCGTATCTAACAAATTAAATCAATAAGTAAAAGTATACAAGACATGTATTATAAGACTAGGTATATGCTAAGAAATACACAAGTGCTATATACTAATGAGTGTTGATAGAGTAATCTATGTAAGCTAGTAAGTAATGTACATCAACATGATAACTAGAGTTTTTGGTGTAGGAATGATGTAACCTAGATGGTGTATTAATGTAGAAGATGCTCCTAGTGGCTAGATATATTGATATGTGTCTCAAATGTATGAAGTAGGATTCCCCCTCAATGGGTAGAGTGAAGTAATCAAGGATATATAAGTCACTGCACACACTCAAATAAGATCAAGTGAAGCATGGTAATGTAGGTAAATCAACAACAATAACATATAATAGAAAAATGTAAGACTAGCATGGTAATAGAAATGTAAAGCATGGATAATGCATATGATTGAAATGTTTTTGAATATTTGAATGTTTTTATATTTTGGAATATTTGAATGTTTTGGGATTTATGAAATGTTTGAATGTGTTTGTATTTATGGAATAATCTATGTAAAAAAAATTATAAAGAAACTATGTAAAAGTAATACTAAGAAGAAATGATACTAACCTATGAGTCTCGTGGGAAAATCCCTATCATGGTATCCTGTATCGAGGAGAGGGATCATGCATGATCATGAAGCATGATGGAGAGGTTGAGACTATAACTATAAAAATTATGTATGATGTAAATGCTCTAAAATCACTAAAGTAGAAACCAACTGTGGGGTCCCCCTATAACTTTGAGAAGTGGATACAACTATGGGGTTCTTAGGGACCCATCTAGTGGTAGGAGAATCTCTTTGAGCATGTGATCTATGTGTAGAGGTATGAGACCTCAATGATACTATTTTGGGTATGAAAATTTTAGATGGAATCTATTTAGAATCTTGAAATTATTGTTGCTATAGAAGAGGCCTCTATGAAAGTGTATGAACTCTCTATGCTAGTGATGGAGGTCTCGACTGTGTCTGAATATCTATTAGAGGAAGAACTAAAATTGGTGGAGAAACTAAAATTGGTGATGGAGCTAAAATGGTGATTATAAAGTAGTATATGGCTCAAAATTGGGGAGTGGTAACTCATATAGAACTCTATGAACTGTAACAACCTAATTATCATGAATGAATTTCATGTATCTATGAACTATAGAAGGTATTACTCAAAGTTTATAAATCTAAGTTTGACCAAACAACATATCAAAGAATCTTTCACTAGGAACTATAGTAAATGGTGTGGACATGTG
Organism: Torreya grandis; assembly: GCA_037957365.1. Taxonomy (NCBI): domain Eukaryota; kingdom Viridiplantae; phylum Streptophyta; class Pinopsida; order Cupressales; family Taxaceae; genus Torreya; species Torreya grandis. Next base: position 1,167,781 of record JARHVA010001368.1, on the reverse strand, counting down.
TGTTGGACCAACCTATAAAGTAAGTACAATCTCACATAATAAACTCTATATATGCCCATTGAATCCACCGATAACTATTTCCATTAGGGTAATATCTTATTATAAATATCCCAAATGTTGCAATAATGTCATAGTGCACATGTTCACACTAGATCCATTGTCTATGAGAAGACTATGAATAGGATGATTATGAACATAAGCTCTGATAAATAGTGCATGATAATCCAAATCATCCTAAACTATCCCTTACTTTTAGAAGGAGATCAAAGGTCTAGCTAGAACTCTAGCATTATACACACAAATCATGTTACTCAAAGGATGTGACTCAACTGAAGGTGTCTTGTATGTATCTAGTGGAATATGTGCATGATATGCATAGTAAAAACCTAATGTATCCCCTATCTCCTATTTATAATGTTTTGGAAAAGTATCTAAGAAAAAATTTAGAGCCTTATCTTATTTTTGCTTTTCTTATGCAGGCTCAATTGGAGTGCCAAGATCAATAAGATTGCCATCTATCAAGTCTTGTATCTTATGTTTCAAACTGATACATCTATTTGTTATATGGCTTAGTGCTATGTGAAATTCACAAAATGCATTATGATCATATCCCTATGGAAGAGTTTTTGGTGGATCAACTCCCTGAATAGGAGGGAGAGATATGATATTCCATTCTAAAAGTTGTAAAACTCTAGGTGGAGAAACTGGTAGATTGGTAAATGTTCACCAAGGAGGTGTTGATAAAACCACTCATTAAGGGGGATGTAAAGTTGCATTAACTATAGGTTGATTCTAAATTTTGTTATAATTTACCTTGACTTTGTATGGGACTTTGTTTTTACTCTTGTTTGTTGTTTATGATATACTTGTGTACTTGAGTTTTCCCATTGAAATTAATTTAACTTCAGTTTCCTTTAGTGTACGACATAACTCAGTGTAGGAATAGAATATTTTGAACACTATTGACTCATATAAAGTTAGTATAAGACTCTCTTTGAAGAGATATTGTAACTCTTGATCAGTCATGGGACTAGTCATCTTAGCCAAGATAGTCTTATATCAAAGAACAAAATCTATGAGATACTCATTTGACCTTTGTTTCTATTTTGAAACTTGGGAATAGGAAACCTTATCACTAATTTTAATTTTGAAATGAGCTAAGAACATATCAACTAAAGGATTGAATATGTTGACCAATTAATTTGATAGACTATAAAACCATTTTAAAGTGTAATCCTTTAGATTATATGGAAATATCTTGGTTAGTATCTAGTCATTTATCACATAGTCCAAGCATGATACATGAAAATATCTCAAGTGTGTCTTTGGATCTCCCTTTCCATCATATAGAGTGAGCTTGGGTTGAATAAAACCTTATGGCAAGGGTGTCTAAGCAATATGATGTGCCAATGGTGTATGTATTATATAAAAAGGATCCAAAGCCTATGATGGTCTAGAAGTACCTTGCTCAAGATGTATCACCTTAGATTGAAGATATTTTATCTCTTGCATAAGGGCTACCACATCAGGAGGTAAAGATGTACTGGTCATAACTAGTGGTGCCTCGTAGGATGGTTGGAATGCTATAGGGGGTTCTTGAAACATAGTTTCCCTCGTAGTGTCATTTAAAACTAGTTGTTCTGAAGGAATGGAAGACTCAACTTGCTTAGCCTTTTTAATTTCCATGATAGATTGTAATATAAATTTATGATCTTAGGGTTATTCCCTAAGTCTCTCTTTAAAGCTCTATAGAATCAAATCCTTGTTGATGACAACATCATTATCAACAATAGGTGGAAGAGGATCAAGAGTCCCATGTGGTGGAGCATAACCATAGTTGTGTATATCATTATTATTATTTTCATATGACTCATTGTCAAAGCTAGCTTCATGGAAATTAGTGTAATCTAGATGTGTAAGATCTATAACAAGAAGCTGAGATAGTTGTTTATCCATGGTATATGGATGGGTTGGTGGAATCTAGGTGAATTCAGGATGATTTCCACTAAGTCTTGTAATTAATCTCAAAGGAAGAGATGAAAGGAGCCTATGTGGAGTAATTAAAATAAAATGAAAAAGGAAAGAGCATATTACATAAATATAATCTAAATAACAAACTTGGATATGCATAAAAAAGATAGGAATCTCACAAATATGTAAAGAGACACCTCAAAAATAATGGGGACTAGTATATGCAATTATGGTTTGGAATAAAATTATTAATTTAAAATTACTATGGAATTTTAAAAATTAATGTGAATTTTTTATTTAAATATGTAGGTAAAAAATTAGAAAAAATACTAGAAAAATTCTGATTTAAATGGACCTAGTAAAATCAACTAGGGTTTGAAAGATGATTATTTTTTTTAAATTACTATGGAATCTTAAAAATTAATGTGATTTTAAAAAAAAAAAATATGTAGGTAAAAAATTATAAAAAAATATTGGAAAAATTAGAAAGGAACTTTCCCTAGGGTTTCTAGGGTTTTTATGCACAAACAAAGTAAGTCATGTTCATCAAATGATTTAAATTTTTTGGGATTATTGGTGTCTTATTCCTAATTTAGTTAAGGGTATAAAATAATAAATCATTAAATAATATTGAAATAATTTAACCACTAATTTATATAATTTATTTTTATTTTTAACCTTTCTATAAATAGAAATAAATATGGATAAAATAAGACTTAGTTTAAAATGAATTGAAATGGCTATTGTAGGGTCTGATATTGGCTATGTAGGACTAGGACAGTGTTTCAAACCATGATCTAGATTTCATTTTATGAAAGGATAGGACCACTAAAATAGGACACCTTAGAGTCTGATGTTGTTGTCTTCTTCTACCATTATTGTCTAAACTACTTATAGAGACCTAAGTTTTCTAGGTTTTGTTTATTGTCCCTATGTGAGCCTGCCTATGCAATATAAAATACTTAAAGTCTATATAACTCTTTCTATATATGATTTAATATTAAAACCCTAGAATTCATTATGATTTGATAAAACATGAGAAAGAAGGGAGGGTTAGTGTGTTTAAGATGAACTAAACATGTATCCACACCCCTTGTGTGGGCACACTACCTACATACCAATACTCTGAAGAGGGATCAATCCATATGTAGTTCTCCCACTTAATGTGTTTTATGCAATAGTGTAATGTATATTTAAAAAATTTAAATTGGGTGTGCTTGAGGTGGTTAGGGATTGGTGTGAGGATTTGGATATGCTTGTAACTATATTAGATGGTTGTATGTAGAGAATATAGAAATTTGCCTTAGTGATTTTTCTTGTATTCTTTCTTGCTTTTTAGTATTTTCCAACCTCCTCTAAATGAACTTTGAATGGTATTTTATAGATATCTATTGGTCATGGGTCGAATATATTCATACTAGGTTGACAAGATGAAGGATAGGAACCAGAAGGTAATAACCATTGGAGCTCAAAATGTAATTAGATAGGAGCAATAAAATAGGACACCCTAGGGTCTACTATTATAGTCCAAGTTGGGCACTCCTATCCTATAGGTGTGAGACCTAAGGGGAATAGGATTGGCCTAGGAAATGCTTCCTAGCTGAGGTAGAATGATTGTTTAGAAAGCTCAAGATGTTAGGAATAAGCAAAAAGGTGTCTAGAAGGGTCATGAGATCATGCAAGAAAGACCTATGGGTTGGGTGTTATAATCCACACTCAAGCTACTAATTTTGACATTTGATATGACTACAAAGATAGAAAAGGAAAGAGGAAGATCCAAGCTTCCCCTTATTAGGTGAGAAGATAACTAAACCCAAGTTTGTAATTTGATCCATGAGGGTTATTGAAATAAAAAAAGAGAGGATAACATAAGATCAGGAGATCCTCCCATGGGACATAAGCTGAAGTTGTAAGAACTTCAAGATAAACTACAAAACTTAGGTTGTCAAATGGTCTCCATTATGGAGGATTATAAATTCATGAAATAATAATATGATAAGTTTAATCGAGCTTAGAATAACCCCAAAATGGTAGAAGGTGGCAATCAAAATTTAGGTTCATATGTCACTCATATTATGAAATTCAAGGAGGCCATAGGGTTTAGCCTTATCAAATCTACTTCCCCCTTAAACACTAAGATAAATGAAAAAATAAAGGCATTGAGAAAACCAAGAGTGTTGAGATGGTACCCAAGGCAAAGGTGTCATGCATGTATAAGGAATAGATGGTATAAGTCCCTATCATTTGTACAAGGGTTAGAACCAAGAAGGATAAGCTAAAAGAATATAAAAATAGGAGTGAATTCATAATGGTGGAGAATTAGGCAGGTTTTGTGGAGCCTTCAAGGTAACTCACATTTTTTTTTAATTTTCTTGTGTCATGTTATATCGTAAGTTGGTTTTGGGGTTTTAGTGGAGTTTTGGTAGAAGTCTCTTATTGTCAGTTGGCCCGTGAGGCCTATTTAATTACTATTTATTTTTTAGTCTCTCTTTTTTATGTATTAAACATTATGATTTTAAGATCCATATAAAACTTGAGATTTATCCATTAAAATAAAAAAATGCACACATTTTATTAAAATTTTAAATAATAATAGTATGGAAGAGAAGATATAAAATTTAGAACTATTAACAACATGCATTTGTGTATATGTTAAACTAATACTCTGAACAAATCATACTAATAACATATTGATAGTGATTGTATGTGTTTTTCAATAGGTGATCATAAATGTCCAGGTTTAAACAAAGGAAAATTATAATTATATATATAATTTTGTGACCACACAAAGTGTCCTAATGTGTAATGATTCATTAATAGTTTGAAAATGTACCAAACAAGTTGAAAATGGAGATGCAAGTGATATATAAAAACCATAGCATGATCAAGCAATAAAGTTAAAATTTAAAACAAATCATAAATTAAGTTCAGACATAAAATGTCATTTCTAATTTCATCTAAACAAGTATGGCTTCCATGTTAATTACTCAATACTTTAAGAGATAAAATAACACATGTCACAACTGTAATTATGACCTTTTTAGTATCTCTATTCCACTAAGTTCTCCCTTAAAGTACTTTCCCTTCCTTTCTTCCTTTTATTTTATCTTTCCATTATATCCCTCTAATAATGGTTTCCTTCATTATTTCCCATCTCCTAATTGCATCCTCCATGGAATTCTCCCCCTCTCCCCATATTAAATAAATAATGTTTCCTATAAATTCAAAACTTTGACTAACATATTAAACTCATTTTGATGACTTTTCCTTTCTTAGCAGTGTACTAAGGAGAAATATAATGCTTATGGCTGAAAAACATTAATGTTTAACAATCCTATTTACTTTAAAATTCCATCTACTAGTATTAACTCAAATATTTTACTTTATCCTTCCATGTGGTTGAGAGTATTTAATGATTATAGGTGAAAGGATTTAATTTTTGATAGAGTTTCTATTTATTTCAATCTCCTTTCATCTTTAAGTGGTAAAATTTCAACAATTCACAATTATTAATCTATCAATAAATTCTAAAGGGTTAAGAGTTTGTTTATAATCATTTTCAAACCTATCTCTTAATAAATACTTATTTTATTTAATGTTCTTCCTCTAATTAAGCATTAAAAAATGTTAAAATTTTAATTTTGACAACACAATTGTTGACCAAAACTAGAAGGTTGATTAAAGCCTAAATTAATTATCATGCAATACTTAAGATAAGGTTTTAGGTAAATCATCAAAAATTACAAGATGATACTAAATATATATAAATATAATCTTTAGTGTTTCCTTCCTTTTACTATGAATTAAATTAGTATTCAAAAGGAAAGGTTGATTGGATAACCATTATCAACCAAATTTATGTGAAAGACAAAGACAACTATAAAAACCAATGAATTAAAGACAATATTATTTATCTAGCTATATTGTTTTTTTTTGGTTTGAGTTCCAATGCAGTCAAATGCTATGAGGTTTACATTTCATAACCTAAAATAGGTTTTTCTTGAGCATACTAATCATGATGGCTAATAGGGTAATGCATACAAAACACAAACATAAAGGAGTCATGAAATGTATCAAACATAAACATCATGCCAAGAGTTACTAAGCATAGTATATTTACATTGGGGGATGGTGTTACATGGGCATTCATCTTAGCATAAGAAATATCCTATTTTTTGAATATGTTGTAGTTACAACTAGGCTAGTAGATATGTATACAAAATTTGGAAGCTCGTATCTCATGAGTAGTTTGAAAAATACCTCAAATAAATGTGATCTCTTGTTAGTGGGAAAAAATCCCAAGAAAAAATACTTATGGTTGAATATCAGATCCTAATATCAGTTATCTTTTTTTAAATTCCAATAAGAACACTTATTTTTTTGAATATGCACCACTAAAGTGACTTCCAAGTCATAGGTCACCTCTTTTCCTCAGAGGGTCTGTATTCCTACTAAAATTTTTACTTACCTTCAGTAGTTATTTTTATCAACATCAAATAAAAACTACCACCATAGGTTCAAAACCTATTTTCAAATTGAATGAGAATAAATTTTTCACCTAAACATGCCATAAAGACTTGAGTAAAATTAAAAATGTGGAAAATATAATAGAGGTTACAATCTACTTAGCGTAAAAATGCCATAATTTAATAACCAAGTGAATATATCATTTTGATGTAGGCCATTATAGGTATAAAATTGATTGGCTAGTTGAATGAGAATGACTTCTTGTTCACGTGCCATCAATACTTGCATATTATTTAAAACATGGAAAATATAATAGATTTTATAATCTACTTAGCTTGAAAATAATTATAACCATAGTGATAACTCACCACATGATATAAATTTCGATTTCATTGTGTAAATGATTCTACATCAATTTTTCCAAGCAATATTTAGCTAAGGAATGTTCATTATTTTCCTATAAGTTTAATAGAATAAGGAATGAAATGAACTATTTTTTTTTCAAAACCATTTAATAATAATCACATATTTTTATTAGCTTAAGTTTTTTTTATTAATTTTCATGGAATACTCATTTAATATTTAAGATAAGGAGATGAGTTATCTATGTTGAAAAACGTACTACTACTAGTTTTTTTATATCTTATTTTTAGAATATTAACAATGTAATTTAGATTCTACTTTTTAACTCATTTATGGTATTTCAAACTATTTTTTTGGGTTAATACAACCAAACTAGTTCATTTCATCTACATGGTGGAAGTTTAAAAATAAAAATACAAAATCCTTTTCAAGACTAAAACAACATCTGAGAGATTGAAAAAAAGAAAAAAAATTCCCACCTCATTTTGTTTCCATTTCCACACATCAATGCTTCCCAAACCAAAATTTCATTGTATTGTCAAGACTAAACCCACAAGGTTTTTTTAGACCCAACCCATGGGTGTAACCTCTAGTTCAAATATAGTTTTCTAATTAATCAACATTTTACCATGTTCAAAATTTTCATATCACTTATGGAGGATGATAGAATAAATTTTTATATTCATCCCCATTTTCATATATTTTTATTATGTCATTTTTTGTAATTAAAAATCATATTTTATGTAATTATTGTAATCAAGTTTATGTGGGCCATAATTTTCTTAGCATGCAATTTTTTTTATGTACTTGAAAAACATATTTTAATTTTTTTTTTATTAATTTTTTATAAGCCAACACTTTTTACAGTAAAATATTCATCATGTTTTCCTATGTTGTCGGTAATCCTAGTTTATACAATTATTTTCACAAATTATATGTAAGAAATACTTTCATAAAAAGTACTTTGATAAGCACTTTTTTCACTACCTATTTTATTCCCCTTTAAATCCATATTTCTTATCTTAATTTTTTCACTAAATCCAACTATTTTATGTAGTTATTATCATAAACACATGTTTTCCATCAATAATTTAAACACCCAAATTTTTACATCACTATCAAATTAAGTGCCAATATTAATTGAGGTGAGAACAAATCCAAAAGAGTCCAAATTCTCTTTAAATTTGTTATAATAATCTCAAAATCTAAACTCTTTGAACTAATGTCAAAAAATTAACATACCTTATCAATGTAATCTTTGATTGTGTCCTATATTTATCAAATTTTGTAGTTTTAAGTCTCCACACATTATCTATATGTAAATATTAATTAAATAGATGTCTAAAGCTTATTTTTGTGATATGTTTTAGTCATAAGTTCTCAAAAGTATTATATTTTAGATAAATTTTAGATATAAACTTTATAATCAAAATTCCATTGTAGTTTTAATATATGTAAATGTGTTGTAGTTGAGATCGTAAAATAGACACATCGACTATTTCACAAAATGTATGAATGATATTTTGGTTAAATTTAATTAAATGATTTTATGGGATATGAAATGCATGGAAATGACAAAGTTTTCTGAAACCATTCAAATTAAGGAACAAAAATATGTTATTTATTAAGATGAACACTTGGCATTGAATTAACTCATCACGAGACAAAAGGGATATGATAACTCTAGTTGATTATATCAATTTTCAACTATTAAATTTTAACTAATAATGAATATCTAGATAGGCAATAAATTATTATTTCTACCATATCATATGTTATATATATAATAACCATTATGTTTTTATCCACGGTTAATAATTTAGAGTTTTGAGGTCATTGGAAGACCATGTCATCTCCATAGTTGGGAGGGAGGGAAAATGTTTCCCTCTATATAGGTTGAAGGGCTCCTTGCCATGGATAAGAAAAATGTTTCCCTCTATATGGTTTGGATCATTCCTAACCATGGCAAGGGAAAATTTTGTTCTTTCCATGGTTGGGATCCATATAAACCATATAGAGGTAAATTATTTCCCTCACTATGGTAGTGAACCCTCCCAAACATGGAATAGAAACAATTTTCCCTCAACATGGTTGGGAGTCCTCCAAACCATGGCGAGGGAATTTTTTTTCCTCTTCAAGGTTGGGAGGGATCTAAACCATGTTTAGGGAAACATTTGTCATCTTTATGGTTGGGATGGATCCAAACAATGGAGAGGTAAATAATTTCACTCACCCTAGTTGGGATCCCTCAAAAATATGGAGAGGAAAAACATTTTCCTATCTATAATTGTGATGGATTCAAACCATGGAGAGGGAAAATTTTGTCCTAACCATGGTTGGGAGAGTTCTTAACCATGGAGAGGATAATTTTTTCATTGTTAATAACTAATATACCTCCCAACCATGGAGAGGTAATTAGTTTCCCTCATCATGGTTAGGTATCCCAACCATGGATAGGAAATTTTTTTAACTCTACATATTTTAAATCCCTCTAAACCATGGAGAGGGAAAAAATACCTCACCATGGTTAGAATCCCTCCTAAACATGGTGAGTACAAGGGATCCCAACCATGGTGAGGTCAAAATTTGTATTATCCATGGTTTGGATATATTCCAACCATGGTGAGGTAATATTTTGTCATATCCATGGTTTAGGTACCTTCTATCCATGGAGAAGGAAAATTTTATAGTCACCATGGTTGGGAGACTTCCAAAACATGGTGAGTGTAAAATATTCCCTATCAGTGGTTAGGATTCCTCCCAATCATCAAGATGATAAAATTTTCCCTTGCCTTGGTTGGAAGATCTCCAAAGTATTGAGATGACAAAATTTATGATCTCCTTGTCTATGAGGGAAGGGATACCTCCAAAACATAGTGAAGTTATTTTTTTCCTCTCAATGTTTGGGATACCTCCCAACCATGGTGAGAATAAATTTTATAATCACAATGGTTTAAAGGGATTGTAACCATTAAGATTAAAAAAATACCTCTCTATAGTTTGGAGCCCTCCAAACTATAAGGAGGACAAAATTTTCCCTCACCATGATTGGGAGGTCTCCCTACCATGACGAGGGAAATGTTTTTATTATCCATGGTTGAGAGATATCCCAAATATGGAAAGGGAAAATTTTGAATTCACAAATTTTTTGAGCCTTCCAAACTAAGGAGAAGATAAACATTATCCTAAAAATGGTTGAGATCCCTCTCAACCATGGATATGGAAATAATTTCCTTCACCATCATTGGATCCTTCTAAATCATTGAGAATTAAAAATACTCTTGTCCTCTCCATGGTTGGGATCCCTCCCAACCATGGAGAGTAAAATTATATCTCTTTTTTCCTCTTTGTGGTTAGGAAGGTTCCCAACCAAGGAGATAGATATTAATTTTATCATTTCTATGGTTGGGATCCTTCCAAACTATGGTGAAAACAAAGACTCGTAACCATGGTGAGATGAAATTTTATCCTCTCCATGGTTTGGAGGGATCCCAACCATGAAAAGGGAAAGATAATTTTTCATTCTCCTTGCTTTATAGCCCTACTAAACATGAAAAAGGAAAACAAATTTTACCTCTACATGGTTATGATTAATTTTATCTCACAATGGTTTATATCGATCCCAACTATGGGAATGATAAAATTAATTTTCCCTCTCTATGGTTGGGATCCATCCCAACCATAGAAAGGATAAAATTTTCCCTTTGTATGGTTAGGAGGGATCCCAACCATGGAGAGGATAAAATTTTCCCTCTCTATGGTTGGGAGGGATCTCACAACATCTAATTTTCAATATTTGTATAATATTCATTCTATTTTTTATCCCATAATATGAATCATATCATTGAGAACTAAAATATATCACAAACATTTGTTTTCAATTATTTTCCTTGGATATTCTAATTTTCATATATTTTAGAAATATTTAACTATAACAAAATGTATTATAATATTTACTATCTTTATTTAAATGATTTCAAGAGTGAGATATAAAATTAATTATAAAAAATGTTCCCATCAAGAATATGGAAAAAAGTGGGGACATGATTTCAATAGAGGCTAAATTACAACCACCGCTTTAACATATTGAATTTAAAATATTTAGTAGTGGATATATGATATATTATATGACTGAGAAATAATGGTTTATATAATTTTGTTAGATTATATGACTGAGAAATGATGGTTTATATAATTTTGTTAAACATAAAGTCTATTTTTATTATTCTATCATACATAAAGGAGTAAATTGAAAAGGAAATTATATTTTAAATTGAGACATTAAATATTACACCACAAGTTGAGTCCTTTAAATATGTTGCATTGTCCTACTACAACTTCTCACCTAACAATATGGATATATCAAGATTTTTTATCCAACCATCATGTGAAACATATGATTTTAAGTTAAATTATTGGAAAAATATTGAGAAAATTGGTCTCACATGGATATATAATCTAATAAATTTGATAAAGAGGAATCTCAAAGCAAGACATGAGTCTAGTGATAAAATATCATCAGTGATTTATTTTATAAATATGTTGTATAAAATGTTTATAGTTGTAAATATAGAATAATTAAAAAAATCAATGGAAAACTCAGATGCAATATATTTAAAAATATATTACTCTTGTTTAGACAAAATTATTAGCTATTGAAAAATTGAAACAAGATGAAGAAGCAAAAAATAAGGAAGAAATAAAACAACTGGCAAGACAATAAAAAATTTCAAGATTTGGTTCATAGGAGAGCCAAAATATATATCTAACCTATATTTTTATACTTGTTATTTATCACCACATATAATAGGCATTCTCTTTTTGAAATACACTGAGGTAATAAATATGATGAATTCAATCATCAAAATGACTGAAGTCTCTATTGGGGATGCTTTATTAGTCCCTTATGTATATAAAGTGGATGCATATGAGAAAATGGTTGTATATGAGAATGGAAAAATAGTATGAGATAATAATATTCATATTAAAATTATAGACCAAATTTTTTTTTACCTAATAAAATATACTACATTATTCATTGACAACATTCTATCCAAGATCATACGTATGATAGTTGTATAAAGGTCAGGGAAATTTTGAAGAGTATTAATGTGATATATATGAAAATAAACACACCTTCAATAATAATTTATTATACTATCATGAAATATAATAATGAAAGTATAGAACATCATGTATCATCTTTAACTAATACAATCTAATCAGTGAGGATATATATATCAATATATCACATTCCCAAACTTATCACTAGAGTACATTGATTAGATCCAAATTATCCTTATTTGTGTTGATTAAGAGGATGAATTTAAATAAATATGATCAACCTAAATAATTAAAACAAATTTTATGGATTCCAAAATAAATTTGGATAGTTTTTGGTAGAGCTTTAAGTTTGAGTTGGGAGCATTTCATGGGTTTACATCTAACACTAGAAATAATGAAAAGAAATAACTAACACTAAACTTGTTCAAAGTTATAAAGAGTATTGATGATGATGATAAAATGGAGTTCACTAATAAGTTTGAGGAAGGGGAGGTTACTTTTTTAAAGTTACATAGAAAGGTGTGCATGGAGATTTTTGCAATAACATAAAGTACAAAAAATAAATAAATAGGGAAAAGTTCCAATATTTCAAAGACAATGATAAATCATGTTTAGAGGATGAGATATCTCAATAAAATTTGGAAAAATATGAGATCATCAATAATTTTTTTTTTAAAATTTATATTTTAAATTAAAAATAATATAAAGGTGGACAAATAAATAGCTTTATTGATGATTCCAAAAAAATCCGTAACTAGTATCACATATGTGGTAAAATTATAGGAAAATATTTATAAAGTTTTAGCTACCAATATGGATAATTTCCTCTTGTTCCAATCATGATGGAATATGATTGCATTGTATTTGAATTAACAATAACTATAAATTTGATTATCATAAATATTTATAATTCAAAGAATGAGTTTAAGAGTGACCACCTTAAAAAACATTGCCTAAATTTAAATTGATATCCCTAGGATACGTAGTTTTTTCCTTATTTTAATTCACAAGATTTAATATTCTTATAATATTAATATGGCCTTTAAAAAAATAAACCTAGGTGAAATTTATTAGAAGGAAGTCAAATCTTGGATAATATCTTTTGGTCCACTAGGTCATTCATACAATTTTGTAATGAGGACTAATATTTATTGGTGTGGGTTTTATGTACACTATATAAAATTTTATGATGTATCCTCTAATGTTTTAGGATTATTGAAAAGGTATTCACTCTAAGTCATGATTTGTGGGGTATCGTGTTTTATTAAAAAACTTGTTGATGGAATAGTGATGAGTAAAGCAAAAATTTTACCATAGGTGATTTGGAGATGGGTGAGACTAAATATAATTAATATGGATGTAATAATTATGATTAAAAATAAGGTTGATAGAATTAAAAATAAAATCAAAAAGGAGGGAAATGTGAGATAAGAAAGGAGGTTTGTGGACCACACTAGATGAAAATTTTCAAGACCAGTACTTGAACTGAAGTGGGACAAGAAATCAAAATACCAATGTATGTTGCAAGATGTTGAAGCAAATTAACAATAAAAATTTATTAGGATTAAAATAAAACAAAAATACATCATACATAAATACATGAAATCAAAGGCTGTTATGTTTATTAGACTACAATAACATATATACAAGGGGGATTATGATTTATATGTAAAAGATATTTAGACCAATAATATATTAATATGAATGATTTTAAATAAAAGATAACTCATACAAAACCAAAGACTAATAGACTATAATTATATCACTTCTTACACAATCCACAATTTGGAAGAATGAAGATTCTCACATCAAGACCAAACTAGTAGAACTCATATTTTCTTATTAATCTTAATAGACAAAATATTTTCCCCTTGGGTATTGGAGGTTACAAGTATAAATAGGATTGGAATGGGGAAGGCACCATATCTCAATAGAATTCTAATAATAAATTACAAAAATAATATCATATGTTAATCTCAAAAAAACATGCATGTACAACATTGATCACTTAAAATAGAATTCTTTATCTAAAAATACAATATATACATGTGAAATAAATTTATAACTAATAGTTACAGCTTAAATAGACCATGTAAGTACAAATATATAATTAGATGGTGTTGATGTGTCACTGTTGGATTAATTTACACCTTAATAAAGCTAAAGTGGATATAACTAGAAATGTAATCATAGTTACAATTTACATAGATAGTGGAACTAGAAGTGAACTCAAAGTAGGTGTAAGAGTCAATGGAACTAAATTTGAACCTTTTTCTATAACAACAATAGGTGTTTGAGATACCTATGAACCTAATGAAGCTATTGTTAGAGGGACATACACTAACGCAGTTTGAGTATGCACCAATGTGTACTTAAGAAGTTGAGTACCCTCAACTAGGGTTTGAATAACCCATAATACCATAGTTTCTTGCTTATTTTCCTCCATCTAAAGGTAAATAACATGATTCACCTTGAATCTAATATCTATGGTCTCAAAATTGGGTAGATCTCTTTTGAATAATGGAGAAATATTGACCATTAATTTCTTATGTGTACCCAATGCAGATCTAACCCTAGTGTGTAGTGACTTAGTCCAAATAATCTTATCTCTTGAAAAATTAACTATCTATATTAGCTCATCATTGGTTTTGTAAATAGTGCCTTCAATCTTTGATATGAAGTTGTCTAATGTTACTTGTAGAATATTATCAAAAATGGGTTTGGGTACTAATTACCCCTATGGAGTGATTATTTGAATAACTCTTAATTATTTTAGGATATGAATAACTTCCCTGTCCTAGTTGGAAAATTGTTGGACCAAATCCCACATCTTTTTATTCTATTCAAGTATATTATCCCTCTTTATAACAATTTAATTTTATGCCCAAGAAACCTCAAATGTTATCTTTAAATTATGGTGGGCATAAGCCTTATTTATTATGGCTTAGCTTATAAAACACAATTTTCCATTAATATCCTTTATTTTATTAAATATTTAAATAATGTCTCCCCATTTGGTTTGGGAGGTAGCCTTGGTGGACCTTATTGAATCAATGGTATCAAATAACTTCCTAGATATCCCCTGTAAATTATCTACTATCTCCTTGGGGGCATGGATGGTGATTACTATCTATTTTTACATGAATTGATAAAAAATTCTAAACAATTCCTTGATCACCCCTTATTGTGTCCAAAAAATTGTAAGGACCTTATCTGATCCTATCAGGGTCTGAAAGATTCAACTTCATTCTCTTAGTTAGAGAGAAGATATCTTCTCTATGCTCTAGTTCTATCTTTTGGACCTCAGTAACCATAGTATTCCTCTTAAATTTTATCAAAGTAATTGTCTACCTATCAATATGGAATTTAATTGTAGGATTATTAGTTATCTCCAATTCATGTCTTCCAATTTATTTTTGTTGTTACAATTTCTTGATCCATGAAGGAATATTTAGGGTAACTTGTTACTATGTTTATTTTGTTTACCCTATAGGTGATGTTTGTTGAGATGATTGATGTCCATGATAAATTAAAATGGATTGCATTGGGGGTGGCATATGATGAGTTTCATTTAAATATTCATTTAATAAATCTTTCATATTGATGTCTATCAAACTAGGGTCAGTGTCTAAAGCTATCTATGGTAAGGTTTATGGTGGCAGAGCTATAACCTGGTCTTGGGGGGATTTTGATGATTATAATATAAATTTTACCAATGAAATAATTATTTGAGGATAATTACTTCCCACACTTTTATAAATAAGATATTAACCATTACACTAACTAATTCAATCCTTTGCTTGAAATTAAAGCACACTTTCACACTTGCTTGAAATTGTAAATTTAAATCTAATTTACACTTGTTGAAACTGTAAATCTAAATCTAATTCATACTTGCATGGAAATGTAAATATAAATATAATTCACACTTTCATGTAAATCTATATCTAATTCACACCTTGCTTAAAAATGTAAATTTAACTCTTCACTCACGTTTTCTAGTAAAAATAAAATACTATTGAAATGTAAAACCAAAATTTACTATTTTATGATTGACTAAGACATGCAATGATTAAAGATACTTTGATTATATAATAATAGAGAATTAATTTAACATAAATATACATACTTTACATAAATAATTGGTTCCAAGGAGAGTGGGCCCTTACTCTTATTAGAGTCAGGAATGTAATCTACTCAATATTGAAAATTGGAATAATTCTGCATTAACTCATGAAGGTTAGAAAGTTTACAATATTTTTGGAGCTCAAAATATAATTATATTCATTATTATTTTAATCTATATTAAAATTTACATATTTATACTCATACCTTAGGCTAAAGACAATTTGTGGTAAAATATAACTACTAGTCAATTTGTTACTCCCTAAAGATAGGAGATTTAGAATGATTATAATCCTAGAGAATCCAACTATTATCACAAAATAGTTATACTATCCCTATAATAGTTTTAAGGTCCAAATATGTATAAAATATATCAATATTGAATCCTTTAAAATAGGAGGCAAATATTTCATTGATGTGATTCCAGTTGTAGCCATTCTTCTTTCCTGCAACTCCTATATCTCCAAATCTCAGATCTATAAAGTCCATAAAAATAGACTTGTAGAGTCCATAGATTCTAGATCTGTAGTGTCCATAGAAGTACTTCTGTAGAGTCCATAGAAGTAGTTCTACATAGCTCATAAAAGTAGTTCTATAAAGTTAGTAGAAGTGGTTATGCAGAGTTTGTAGATGTTAGCTGAATGAATCTGTAGCTTCAAGAAACTGAAGTCAAAACTAGAACTTCTCCAAAATGTTATTTTTTCCATCCTTCATATGTATTATTCAAAACCAAAACACTAAAACATGTTAATTGTTAGGTATAAATGACAAAATGGTAACTCAACCTTTGGTTTTTACATAAATGAGATAAAGTAGCTATTTTATATGTAATAGTTAGCTAAAGGTTTGTGATTTGCATAATATTATATCCTTAGAGAGATGAAATGAAGGATATTACATGTCAATAATGAACCATATTTTGGGCTCATCATCTCCCCTGGAGTTTACCTTTTTCAAGTCACATTACAAACATTTAGCTAGCTTCATTGGTTCTTGGCCTATTTTCTATGCCCTTACTAAGATCATATTCATCAAATTCATCTTTGACATGCTAATTTTTATTTCTTATAAATATTTCATAGATTTGAACCATTCTTTCCCATATGTTAAACTCTTCATCAGATTGTGGTACCCAATTCTACCATCTAGGAATTGATATGATAAATAATGGAGGTCTATACCTCATTCCAATCCATGTTTTCTCTCCTCTAAATTTTATTACTTATATAATTTCATTAAGAATTGATTTAACTCTTCTTTTTCTACACCTTAGATTGTTAAGAGACATAACTTCTCATCTTTTGATAGATACTGATAATTGGTCCCATCTTTTCACACTAGCAACAATAATTGAATCAAATATTTGTCTTACAAATAGGTCAAATGAAATAATATATTTATACAAAGCTTCCAAATAGTGGTTTTTGATATTAGTATTTAAACAAGCTCTCTTGAAATTGTCATCAATCAATCTCAAACTGGAGAAGGCTGGTCTGATGCATAACCCTATAGTTTTAATATGATTTGTATATTCTTCAAATATATTTTTTGATGCCAACTGATTATTGAAATTGGAATGAATTTATCTCAACTAAACTTATCCTACATATAAATTTATCAAAAATTTAATATGTTCATGATTTCCTATTATCAAATCATGTAGATAAAATTCACAGAGGAGATCCTGAGTATCAGGCCTAGAAATGTAGAATATTTCCAAAAATGTAGATGGATCCAAAATCTTGTAAGAAAGATGGTAAGATTTTCTAAGGATCTACCATCTATATAATTTTTCAAACAAAAACAAACTATATGTAGAGGAGGGATATCTAAAAACTAGAAGAAACTCTCCTAATTTGCAAGCATTTTGTAAGTCTTCCTCCAAAGTCTGAGTTTAAGTTTCTAATATTTGTTTTTCATTTTCCAATTTCTTATTGGTAATGAATAAAAATTTATTCTTGTATTTTACTGATTGATATTCCTCTTGAGCTTGATGCAACATTTGTAATGGAGGAATATATAGATAACTATTTTGACATCCTTGATCAGAAAACGTTTTTAGAGAAGAGGTAGGCTAACTATCCTTAACAAAAAATGTTTGAGAATAATTCAACAATTTTTGATCTAACTTTCTATTTTCTTTATCAAGATTATTTATATATGTCAATTAATTGACTTCTTCCTCCTCTTTTTTTTATTATTTATTTTAGTTTATTGGATTTCAAAGAAAAATTCAAAGATGTTTCTAATTTTTGGACTAACATAGAATTGAGTTGATCCTTACTCTATAGTTGGTTGAGTAGATTTGCAAATCTGTTGCTTATTATTGAATCAAATTTTGGGCTTTAGAAAGTTCCATAGTTAGCTTCATGATAGGATCCTTGGGAATAGATGGTTCTCCTTATTCAAATGTATATAGAGCTTTACCTTTGTCTAGTGGAACTTTAATTTGATCATTTTGTTCTCTTATTGAATTACCTTATTCAGATTAATTGGAGATGTTTCTAATTCCTTAAATGGTTGCTTGACAGGGCTTTCAACATTTTCTTCCATAGGAGCTATTTTATGGGTCTCTCATTCTTTAATATTCTAATTTTCTAAAGGATGAGATAGTTTAATAAGACTATCCAAAATATTCACTACTTGTTCATCTTCATCCAAAATAATCAGCTTCCTTCTTTGTTTCTTAGTTCTTTAGGCTACACTTGACTATTATTCTTTTGTAGTAGTCAAAACCTTAGCCTTCTCAGGTCTTATTGAGGTAGCAACTTATATTTTTAATTTTCCTTTTCCTCAATAGAGGACTGGTTACTTAACAGGTTCCTGAGGTTCTTATGGAGGCTATAAAATAGTGAGGGTTTGAGTAGTTTGAGATCTTGTAACCCTTCTTGAAGAGAGAGGAGTTTCCTTTACAACTGCAAGCTATTTTTTATTTTTCCTTGAGCTCATTTGTTTGGTGGGTGTAGTAGTTATAAGAGATTGCTTTTATGATTGGATTGAACCTATTGTTCTAGTTTATTATTATATAGGTGAAATTGGAATTTATCTAATGACTCTATTTTCAAATGATTCCCAAACTTCTTACCCTTGTTGTAGGAAATGATGATAAATAATTAGGTGAATGAGGCCATGATGCCTAAGGGAAGCATTAGGGGTTGTGGTCATCACTTGGAGGTGACCATACAAGAAATATGGAAGGTTAATTTTACATTGGGGGTTTTACCTCCCATGTTTAAGATGTATCAAGATTTTTATGGCTTCTCCTCCCAAAATACTACATTGCCCTTCATAGGTGAGATACCATGGATCTATAATAAAATCTCTATGGATCCCCTTAGCTTTCCCTTTTCAACTAATCAAGCATGCATCTTTAGTTTGTTCATTGCCATTGAATTGAGAAATCAGGTCACTAAATGGAATTCTTATTTTTACTTTCGTTCCTTCATCTAAGATTTCAATAATTTCACTAATAACATGACTAGACATTGAAATAACTACTCCTTAAACAATTAAAAAATTAGGAGTAATATTTTTTATGAATTATCTTACCAATGTCTCATAGAAGCCCTAAATTTCTAGATGAATGGTAGCCAGCCATTTGCCTCAAATACTACCATAGAATCCTTATCACTGAGGAATTTAGTAACCTTTTTTGTTTTTGACCTTATCTTTTGCCCCATTCTTTCTTGAATTTATGAATGTCAACCAAATTGCCACTAATTATGGAGAATTTTGCCAAACTCAAACCAAGGTTTTCACTTATTTAACTTTAGAATTCATAGAGGAAAGTATTTGGTGCACTTCATAGAGACTGGTAACTTCTACAAGCATGTTATGTGTGTGAGTTTAATTATTTATGAGCTAGTGGTAGTTATAATCATTATTTTAAATGAATTTTGGCTTCACTCAATGTTTATGGATTGGTATTACCAACTGTTGAGGTGACCTAAACACTAACATGACTAGTTGAATGATGGTGTATCATGGTGGTAGTTTTATTGCTTATGTGGAGGGGATAGTTATTGCTTTTACTACCATAAGATTTTTCCATATTTGATCAATAATGATTAGAGACCCTTTTATTTTGAGGATTTTTATAAGATGATGTCATCATAATGATAATGATGTAATTGATTGAATTGGATATATTTATCCATTATGACATGTGTTCCTTCATCTCTTTATTTTGTATGTTATGATTATTCCGTTCTTTAGGAAATAAATGATTAACTAGTTATACTTTTTCATATCTATAGGATTAACCTTATTTAAATCAAAAACTTTTAGTTTAGTAAAACATGAATGCATAAACTTATCACTCACTTATTCTTACCTTAGATCGTGTTCTTTTCTTGTCATTTGTCTTGTATAAATAAGTTTATATGAATTAGTTAGCATACTTCAAAAGAACAATCTAAAGTTTCATTGCATGAGGAAATCAATCAAGATTACATGATCAAACTTTTTTTTAAGTTTTTGCCCCTTGACCAGCCATTACTAGTTTTCTAGTCAAAGCTCTTTTTAGAAATGCATAACCAACCATCAAGCTGGTTTTCAAGCTATGCATTGTCAATAGCATCCCGGAAAGGATTTTCACTATTGAATTTTTATATTACCTAAATAGAGAGAAATCATTAAAGAATAAGTTCCCTTTAAGAAACTGATTCCTTCAAGAAAGCTATTTCTTCACTTTTCATTTTTTGTACAAATTCATCTTTACTAAGAGGTTTCTGATAAAGTTTTAATCTATGCCCATTGACCATAATAGTTCTTATGCTATCATCAATGGGCATCAACTTGACAAAACCATTTTCAAAGACTTCCTCTATTTGATATGGTCCTAACCAGCTTGTCTATAGTTTACCTTTTAATTGTTGATATTTTGAGTCAAATAATAATGCCCAGTCTCCTTTCTAAAACTTTCATTGTTTGATGTGTGATTCATGCCAAATTGTCCTCTGATTTTACACCAATTTAGTCCTCCGTACTGCTTCAATTCTCATTTCATCAAGTTGATTGAGTTGCATGAGTCTCTCCTTTTATACTTTTTCCAATTAAATTCCCACTTTTAATTTTATTTTCAATGTTTGTAATTCAAATTCAATAGAGAATAAGTGTCTCTTACCATAAACTAGCTCATAAGGAGAGAAATCAATAGTTATTTTCTAGGTGGTATTATAGGCCCAAACTACTTTTGGTACTTTATCTACCCAATCTTTTCTACGGGTACTAATAATCTTGGTCAAAATGGTTTCCAATTCTCTATTGGTGACTTCAACTTGTCCATTAGCTTGTGGGTGGTATGGAGAAGACTTCCTATGTCAAGCTTGATAAGTCTTCATGAATTATTCAATCATATTTGACATGAACTAGGGTCCTTCATCTGAAACTATCTCTCTTAGAGCACTAAATCTTTACATAATTCTAAAGTATAAGAAGTTTGGCATATATTGTTCTTGAGCATGAGTCAAAACTTCCACTTTTCCCCTTTTGATAACATAGTCTATGCAGACTAATAGATATTCCTTTCCTTTGGATGGGGAATCCATAGGTCCTACAAATTTAATTCATCATTTCTCAAATGGTTCTAAAACTAGATGAGGATGGAGAGGCATCTTAGCTGAAAGAGTGGGTTATCCCATTCTTTGACATGCATCACATTGTCTGACATATATTTTTACATGTCTATGAAGGGAAGGCTAGTAGTAGCCTACTCCAATGATTTTGTGTATAGTTATTTTGGTTGAATATTGTCCTCATCCTAGTTCATCATCATAAAATATTATGATGTCATAGGCTACATTATTGGTTACATGAATGTGAAATACATGATCAGGTCAAAATTTAAATAATATTCCATTAATCCATTTGAAATAAATTTCTTTGATTAAACATTTTCTTTGCTTTCTTAAAAAATACAGAGGAAACTTTCATGTAGCAAGGTAATTAGCTATATCAATAAACCATGGAGATTATATTGAAACAAAAAATAGTTATTCATCTAAAAGGTCATCCTCCACTAGTTCTTCTTCACCTGAAGTGTCAAGTCTAGACAAGAAATCAGCAACCACATTAAATTTTCTTAGTTTATCTATAATAGTTATATCAAATTCCTATAAAAGCAACAATGATATGATAATCCTTCCTCCCACTATTGTTTTATTGGTAAGGTATCTAATAGCTAAATAGTCTATATAGATAAATAACTTGTAGCCTATTATATAGTTTCAAATTTTATTTATTACATAGACTACAACAAGGAACTCTTTTTCAGTTGTGGTGTATTTTTTCTTAGTATATGTCATATTTTTGTTGATATAATAGATAACATGCATGTGATCATTCTTATATTTTTATCCCAAGACTACACCCATTGTTGTGTTAGAAGCATCTGTATATATATGAAAAGGTTGTGTCCAGTCTAGTCTTCTTAATACTATGGCAGTACTAATCATGGTTTTGATTGTTTCAAAAGCTTGTTGGCAATCAACACTCCATACAAACTATATTTTGTGAGCAAATAAAACATTGGAACAACTAATTTTCTAGAGTTGAATATGAATCATCTATAATAATTATCATGTCCTAGGAAACTCTTAACTTTTATTTGTGTATGTGGAATGCGTAGGTTGGAGATTATCTCAACTTTCTTAAGATCTACCTGAATGCCTCTTATAGAAATGTGATGTCCTAACACTATTCCTTGATCCATCATTAACAAGAATTTTTCATGACTTAATGATAATTGATGTTCCTCACATCTATCAAAAATCTTTCTAAATTAGTAAGAGCTTCTTCATAGGTTTCTCCATGGATAATGAAATCATCCATGTAAACCTCCACATAATCATTAGTGAGGTCAAAAAATATTGCTAAGACTGCTCTTTGAAAGGTTGCATGAGCGTTACAAAGTCTAAATGGAAGCACTCAATAGTCACAGGTTCCCTAAGGATAGATTAATATGGTTTTATCTTGATCTTCAACTGCTACCATTATTTGATTGTATCCACAAAACCCATCTAGAAAAGAGATATTTTTTCCCTACCAAATGTCCAGAACTTGATCAAATAAAGGTAATGGAAAATAGTCTCTTAAATTGGATTTGTTCAATGCTATATAATATACATATATATTCCATTTCCCATTATTTTTAGGTATAATTACCAATGGTGAAACCCATTGGCTATTTTAAATGGGGTAAATAAATCCTACATCCAGTAATTTTTGAATTTCTATTTTGACTATCTTTCAATGCTAGATTTATTCTTCTTTGTGGCTATCTTACTAGTTTTATTAATTATATGTAGATATGATGTGTACATAAACTTGGGTGAATTCCCTTCATATCATTGTAATCCCAAGAAAAATCCTTGGTGTGTCATTCTTAGACTTCAAAAAATTTATCCTCTTTATCATTTATCAGCCAACTATTAATGTTCAAGACTTTTCCTGGTAACACCATGAGAGTTTTAGTGCCTAGATGATTAGGTTCCACTTGCTTAAATTCACTAATTAATGAATTAAAATGACATGGATGAGGAAGTAGCATATGTAATGTAGTTATGTTTCAAAAAATCCTTTTTCAAGAGGAAAAGTTCTTGCTAATGGGTAATGAAATATATGCAAGAAATGGGTATGTTTTGTTTCTACCTAATTCCAAATATTTTCTTGAATTATCATATGATAAAATGTTGAATAAGTATTAAAAAGGTTTATAAAATATGTCCAAATAAATTATGTAAAGTTCATAGATTTTGGGCGGGTTGAGTCCGTAGATTCTAGACTGGCATAGTCTATAGATTCTGGACTAGCTAAGTATGTAGCTTTTGGAATGACAGAGATTTTTGTTGAATGGTTATGTTTTTATAACCTTCCATTACTTATTTTTTCAATTTTTCTAGATGATATTTAACTATAATTTTATCCAAAGATGAAAAGTCATTTAATATTATCTGGCTTATCCACCCAAAGTTTTTCTATGTGGTTGACTGATAGTTTTGTAAGAGGGCACAAAGAAATTTTTTTGGATTTTAAACCATTGAAAATGGTCATGTATCCTAACATATAATCAATTATTTTTACCACAATATCTATCCATGGTCTTCCTATGATTAGGGTATATCCTAAATTCTTGGTTTTGGGTTGTAGCATCATAAAGTCAAATAGATACTCCCAAAATTCAACAAGTATTGAAATATTCTCTATAGTTATTTTTGGTTTTGCCATAGATTTATCTATCAATTGAATGATGGTAGTGGTAGTTTTAATTCCCATTATGGATAGTGTTTGGAGATTATCATTTGTCATGACATTTATTTCTACCCCTAAATCCACTAGAACATTTGGAATTTCCTTTCCTCCTATTATGACTGTTATGATAGGACTACCTGGGTCTATATACTTGGGTATTAAGACTTTTCCTACTAATAAATTAGTAAGATTACCATCAACATGTATGGTTTTTGGAAACTATTTATTTCTTCTAGGTGTCTTAACACATAATTTCTTATCAATTTTATTTAATTTAGAAACATCCCTAATAGCTTGTAGTAGGGGTACGCCAATACTCATCTTTTGTAACTCATGGATCAAATTTTATTCTTATTTGGTTTCAATTTCTTTTAATATTTCATGGAAAGGAACTACTAGTATAGCAACATTTACCTTGTGTTTCTCAGAGTTTTCTTTGATTTCAATTTCTTTGTTGTTTAGTTGAGATTATTTTGTTTCTTCATTTGGTATTTCATAAATGATAATTGTTGGTTCCTTTATAGTTTTCCCTGATCTTAATTGAATATTATAGTCAATTTCTCCTACATTCATTGTGTTCTCTTGTTCACTAACATAAATAGGTGGTGGTTGCTTATTCTTTGGATTGGCTATTAGTTATGCAAGCATTGGGGGATGATTAACTTGTTTTAGATGTTGGAAATAGGGGATGGAATTATAATTTGCTTCTATGGTGGTCTCTTTGGTTGATTGTATTATGGATTAGCATTCCATTTTGTATGTGACTATTATTGGGGCACCCATGGTTATTATGGCATCATCCATGTTATTGTGACATCATCCATGGTTGAGGTGGTATCCATTCTTATCCTTTCCATGGCATTTGAGATGATGGAATCTATGATTTTTACCACATGGATGGAGGCATTAGAATATTCCATGAACATAGTCCAAGGGTTACCTAGATTTATGGAAGCAAACTATCCTTGGTGCTGGTTTTATGGAAAAAATCTCTACATATGAATACAGTTTAGCTCTTCACTAGGTTGAAAATTTTATTTCATTTGAGTTTTCAAAGTGGGTAGATAAGTACAATGATTTGTTTCATGATATTTTCCTCCATATATTCAACAAGATGAAATGTTTATTTTATCCAAAGGATAGTCTCTAAGGGCATGTTTCAACCCACACTTAGGATAGTATATTGCCAATGGTTCTATTATATTGGCTTTAGCCTGAAGACCATCTAATGTAATATTGACTATGACCAAAATATCTATTTTCAGATTAGTAAATTCTTCCATCAATTTACCCATTTCATTGGATTTACTTAGTCTTATTCTCTTAATCCTTGGTTTTGTCCTAGATTAGTTAGTACAGAGTTATAAAATATGATGAAAGGCTAATTTATTTGTCTCCTTCTCCCATTAGATTTAATACATCTCTAGTTTCTTCATCTATTCCTTTGAGGAAAACAAGCTTCAGGACTTCCTCAGTGAGTGGGTAACTACTCCATTTATGAACAAATGTAAATCTATCTAGATAGTCTTCTAAGGATTCATCATCATTCTATTTAATTTTTACAAAAATTCCTTTCTTTCCCAACCCTACAATAATCTTGAAATGTAGTTTCCATTTCATCCCATGTGTGAATGGAGTTACCCAGTAGGCCCATGAACCATCTCATGGATGCATGTTTGAGAGTAGATGGGAATAGTTTAAGTTTCATAAGTTTCACAAATTACTTTAAATTCAAATAGAAAATGATCAGGGTCTTCTGTAGATCTTCCCCAAAAGTTTGGAAAATTAGCAGGAGAAATGTTTTTCATATAAGTTTGATCATTAGGATCTAAAACAATGGGAAAGGAAAAATTCCTCCCTGGTACTACAACTTTCTAGTTTTGTTGTTCAACCATATCTTCTTCTTCTTCTTATGCTTCTTCAAAACTAGGATTAGCTTCCCAATGAATTTTGGTTAAAGGTTGTTCAAATTCTTCAAAACTCTCTTCAATGATGGTTTGATCAAATGCTTCTTATAAATCTTTTACAAGCTCTAAATACTCTCTTCTTGAAAATGGATGTTCTAAGTGAATTCTTCCTATAGGACTTAGCTAAGACAACACTCTAGTCTCATTAATATTTTAGGATAATCTTGAAGATGTGATTCCATAGCTTGTTCAAGGATCTTAGTTAAAGTTGATGAAGGACTTCCTTCTTGGAGATATGAAGTAGAGATATCAGCTTTTGTTTTTAGAGGGTATTTAGGGATAAACCTTCCCTTAGAAACTTTGGGTCGAAACATAAATTGATTTCTCTTTGTTTAATTTTTGTTTGTTTTATGTTTTTTTTTACTATAGATCAATAAGGATTACCTTACTAACACCTAAGAATGTAATTAGAAATGGCACAAAATATGGTGAGTGTCATTTAACTCTTGATTTAATCAATCATTCAAATTGATGTCTATCAAACTAGGGCTAGTGTTCAAAGCTATCTGTAGTAAGGTTTATGGTGATAGATCTATAAGTTGGTCTTGGGGGTATTTTGATGATTCTAATCTAAATTTTACTAATGAAATAATTATTATAAGCTAATTGATTCCCATAGTTTCTAAAATAAGAGATTAACCATTACACTAACTAATTCAATCCTTTGCTTTAAAGTAAAGTACATTTTCACACTTGCTTTAAATTATAAATTTAAATATAATTCACACTTGTTGAAATTGTCAATCTAAATCTAATTCACACTTGCATGTAAATGTAAATCTAAATCTAATTCACATTTGCATGTCAATTTATATCTAATTCACACCTTGCTTAAAAATGTAAATTTAACTTTTCACTCATACTTTCTGGAAAAAATAAAATACTATTGAAATGTAAACCTAGAATTTATTATTTTATGAATGGCTAAGACATGTAACGATTAGAGATACTTTGATTATCTAATAATAGAGGAGTAATTTAATATAAATATAAATATCATATATAAATTCTTAGTTCCAAGGAGAGTGGGCCCTTTCTCTTCTTAGAGTTAGGAATGTAGTCTACTCAATACTAAAAACTGGAATAATTCTGATTAACTCATGAAGGCTAGAAAGTTTACAATATTCTTAGAGCTCAAAATATAACTGTATTCATTATTTTCTTACTCTAGATGAAAATGTACATATTTATACTCATACCTCAGGCTAAACATAGTATGAAAAAAATAGAAATACTAGTCAATTTGTTTCTCCCCAAAGATAGGAGATTCAAATTGATTATAATCCTAGAGAATTTAATTATTATCACAAAAAAATTATACTATCCCTATAATAGTTTTAAGTTCTAAATATATATAAAATATATCAATATTGAATCCTTCAAAATAAGAGGCAAATATTTCATTGATTTGATTCTAGTTGTAGCTATCCTTCTTTCCTGCAACTCCCATATCTCCCAAATCTCAGATCTATAAAGTCCATAGAAATTGACCTATAGATTCCATAAATGCTGGATTTACAGTGTTCATAAAATTAGTTCTATAGATTCCATAGAAGTAGTTATATAGAGTCTATAGAAGTAGTTATGTAGAGTCCATAGAATGGTTCTGTAGAGTCCCTAGATGTTGGCTAAGTGAGTTTGTAGCTTCAAGAAATTGAGGCCAAAACTAGAACTTCTCCAAAATGTTATTTCTTCCATCCTTCCTATGTATTCTTCAAAACCAAAACACTAAAAAATGCTACTTGTTAGGCATAAATGACAAAATAGTAACTCAACCTTTGGTTTTGGCATAAATGAGATAAAGTAGCTATTTTTCATGTAATTGTTAGATAAAGGTCTATTATTTGCATAATATTATATCCTTAAAGAGATGAAATGAAAGAAATTCCATGTCAATAATTATCCATATTTTGGGTTCATCAGCATAGGCTTCAAGGAGGATGTCCCTATTATAGGAAATAGAATAATAATTTTCCTCCAACTAGTAACCTACTTCTGAATTAGTGTGTCTATGATGTACTTGTTAGCCAAATTTGGCCACCATGAGTGAGGGAAATTTTAAACTTTTCTTATTAACTTGAATAACCTTTTTGATAACCATATGAAGTGATTTTTCATGTTCATGTTGGTCTCATGGTAATAGGAATTGTGTCCTTATTATTAGCTTGCAATGTTTTAAGATGTCCTGGTTGAAAGTGAAGTCAAGTCACCTAGTGTTGTTACCAAACCTTTCAATGTAGTCCATGATAAAAACCTTTTGTAATGTTGTTTATAATAGTTTAAGGTATGTTTGAAAAAGTCAACTTTAAGTGTTGAGATCAAAGAAAATCTAAAATCATGGTTAAATAAGAAAGGTGGTGACCCCTCCAAGAAGACAAAGTGTGTTCCAAGATGAACAAGTGGGACAAATAGCAAATCCAATATGTTGACAACATGGACTTTCAATCATTTTGATAATATTAAGGTGATTTTGTAAATTTTAAGGTATTCACTTGTCTTAGATCTATGACATGTTTTAGTGTTGTAATAAGACTTACTATAGGTATTAAGCATGAAGGTATAAATGTCCTTGTATAATAGTTATCCATGTTGTTTAAACACTTATTAAATTTCATAACATATGTACCTTGAATGTACATATGACCCAAAGTGTCTTGTAACTATTTTTCAAATGTTGGATTACTTTTGTAGTTTCCCATTAATATTTCCTAATATAAAAGGAAGGCATAATAAAAAATTTATAGGGGAATAAGGGTGAGAAAGGTCTTGGCACATGATATACCTCTGTATAATCATGACAAGATCCATTAGAATTATTCTAATAGGGTTTCTAAGCAGAATATGGTAGTTCTTAAGTAAAAGAAGGGTCTTTTAGAGCCTCTTTACAGTTGTCCATGTTGGATACATTCTCCAAGAAATTACATGACTTCCTCCATCCTATCTTATGTAAAATTCATGCTAAATAATATTTCACATGTCTAATCATGCAAAAACACACTTTCACTCCTGTTGAGTTTCTTGCAAGTTCATAGAGACCCATTTCTAGATGCTTGGTATGGATATGAGTTAAAGTGTCTAGTTAAAATATATTATACAAATATGAAGACATATTTTCAATTTAAAATCATGGTCATAGTCATTATTTTCATTTCATAGGCCTTATGAATGATTTCTAAGAAGGTAGGGTGGTCTTAAACCCTACCAAAACCCTTGAATCTCAGTTTTAGATCGTATGCATGTATGTTTGCACTCATTGAGGTTGTGTGATAATTTTGGAAAATTGATAAGGTTATACATATAATTTTCACACTCTCCTCTACAATAATCAAGGCACATTCAAATTAGTGGGTGAGAAAAATGTCTTCATATGGTGAGTTTGTAGGTTTCATACTCACAAGACTACTTGCTTTGAGTTCAAAGATAAATAATAAAGGTGGTAAAAAGACAAGGAGACCATGAATAATGTTTAAAATTTGATTATATGATTGTTATGGATAGTAAATAATTCATTTTATAATAATCTATTGGAGGATAATCCATCCAAAAACA
The DNA here is from genome assembly GCA_037957365.1 of Torreya grandis. Classification (NCBI taxonomy): domain Eukaryota; kingdom Viridiplantae; phylum Streptophyta; class Pinopsida; order Cupressales; family Taxaceae; genus Torreya; species Torreya grandis. The sequence goes on along the minus strand of JARHVA010001368.1, from coordinate 1,138,025 downwards.
TCTAGATATGCACCTATAATCCTACAAGATAAGAAAGATAGTTGTATGAGAAATATTTTTTGAGGTTTGAATGATAAAATATGTGATTTTGGAATTGATACAATTCATATGAGTATATAATACTATAAGATACATATAAAAATTATAAAACTCTCAAAACCATCCTTAAAGATGCACTAGCAGGCCATGGGCCTAAAGGACAACATTCTAGTGCTTTCAAGACAAAACTAGATATTTAAAGGCAATTTGAGATGTTTTAAGGAGGTTTTAGCCTTGAAATTTTTTATAATAGGTAAATAATTAGGAATATATGGTTAATAATGATAATAAACACGTTTTAAATGGTTTAACTTTAGATTAATATATACCTAGAGGTATGCAAACCTATAGGTCCATATTCCCAATCAAAGAGAGATAAAATTTACAAGAAGGATGAGCTTGATGAAAAAATGAAAGGTGAAAGATATTATTATATGTTTATATGGTGATAAATTAAAATATATAGGGTGATAAATTAAAATATCATTGAATAAAAACCTTCTCTTTAACCTCTATAATCTCCAAACTAATCAAGAACTACAAACCTATCAAGAGCTCTCTTTTGTAAGCTTGTTTGTCAAGAATTTAAGAATGCAAATTTTAATTATGTTTTAGAATTTGTATCAATAAATTAGTTTGTATGAGTAATGAATAATTATAATAGGTAATTTATAATATCATATAAGTATGTAAAATGATACAATAAACCTACTTCCATGACACAGTCCTAAAAATGCATGCAAAACCTTGAAATTGGCTTGTTTGAGAGGTACATAAGGTTGACCAAGTGAAAATAATTATTGGAGGGGATGGGTAATGTTGGATAAGAATATAAAAAATCATTGGTTTATATTTAAATACCCTATAACTCAAAATATACATTTATTTTAGCTCTTGGCCTATTCATTCCTATACTTTTACCAACTAGGGCTAGAAAGCTTGCAACTTGTCTAATTTGAATTCTAACCCATGAAATGAATTTAAAATTTGACAATATACATAATTTAATTTTATATAAATTATTTTTTAGGTTTTTGAGTGGTATTGCATTAGGCCTAATTAAAAAAAAGTAGAGGTTGAAAAAATAGGTCTACCTTGAGAGTTAGATCATTAAATTTAGGGTGAAATTGTAATGGGTAGAAAAATTTTCATTTATTTTTCATATAAGTGTTTTTTATCTCTCAAATCAAGGATTTTTTCAATAAAATAGGGCTAAAAGGAATAGGCTTGCCTAGAGAGAAAATATGAGAATGATGAATGAAATTGTAGAATGAAGGTGTAAAAATGATTGGGTTTCGGAATTAAAAATATTTTAAATTAAATTAAATAATTTATACTAAAATAATGTGCATTTTTAATCCATAATGACTCCTAATAGGTAGTTTCAAGTAAGATGGATGGGCCACCAAGATAATAAATTTACTCTTATGCCACCTTGAGAGGAATATCATCAAACCAAATGCACACATGTTGAAGAGGGATTTAAATAATATTTATTAACATGCCTTCTTGATTTTATCTTGATTATTCATGATGTTACACTTGTCATGGGCTTTTTTAATGCCTCTCTCCTCTCTCTTTATTATTCTCTTCTATATCTATGGCCTGATTTGGATTGAAAATGGATCCTTCCATCAGGAGTATGATATATAACTAATATTTTATATGCCTATTGATAAATAAATGACTATTTAGTGTAAATCAATTAATGGTTGATCTAGGAAAGTGTAGACTTAGCTCACCTTGTCTTGTTGTCCTGTTCTTCTTCCCTTGTTGTAGTTTTTTTATCTATTACATGTTGTAAAGAGTGTCATAAGGAGTTACGATTGGATTATAAGTGGAAAAAATATTCCCTTATATTCTTAAATTGATTCACCTATTTTCAAATCATTTATGTGATATGTTATTTTTAGGATAAATGGATTCTTATGGTAGTCCTATAGATCTTAGTGTAGATGCAAATCAATGGTTGTGGTCTTAGCATTTGGTGCATCACCTCCATTTAATTTTATAATTTTCTCTTACCATTTTAATTTTAAATTATTATCTTTGTTTTTATTTCTTAAGTGATGCATCAAGGGAGCTATCCCTATCTATAGGTTCAATCCATTATTTAGGTCACCCACAACCTAGGATTGTTCCCATGCTATCACTTAAGTGAGGAGGCTTTAACAACCTCTTAAAGGGTGAAACCTTTGATGATAACAATAATAATCCTTAAATTCTAATTTATGCACAAAATTTGTATGTGTTTCTACCTATGTATCTTATCCAATAGAAATTTATATGTGTAGATGGCCTAGGAGGGGTGACTTGTGCAACAAAAATAGAGGTAGACACTAGGTTTTCAAAATGTACCTCTTAGCATGGACTAGGGTATTGAGGGATGGTTCCAATAAATAAGTAATAGGTCAGTGGGGAGCTTACTATATTTTAAAAATAATCAATAATGGAATTATATGTAACCCTAACACTCATAATAATAGTGTCCATAAGATCCATAATAGTAGGATGGGATATGGTGAGAAAAAATGGTAATGCAAAAATAGACTAGGGATGGATTATTTTTATTAAATAATAAAAAGAATGTGTTACACCAATTTTAATTTTAGAAACTAAATAAGTTACCAAATAATGTGAACATATAACCAAAAGAGGAATAGTTGGAGTACTAACTACTATAGTTAACATTTTTATGGTTTGAGGTGGAAATCTTGGAGATGTAATTGGGAATGATCCCTATATTATGGATTGTAGTTGTTACTTTGCCTCTCTCATTGAATTTCCTTTTCTATCCAACAATAATTCATTTTTTGATAAACTAGTATCCTTTTGGTTTACCTCTTTAGATCCTATTATCAGCTTTGTTCCCTTTGACTAGGCACTTTCCTTAGAAAACCATTCATCTTTTGGGTCTGATTCTATGGTCTCACTGACGGACCATGACTCCTAATTTTTTTCCCAAGAACCTAGTATTATTCATTGTCCATCTTTATATATTCCTCTTCACTATCATAGATCATGATAGGGTCTAATATTTATGTACCTCTTCTTCTATCATCCCTCACTTTAGGGGATATTTTTGGTTCCTCCTTCACTCTAACCTTTTGAGGAGAAATAAGAGAAGTCTTGGGATTCATTTTATATGTAAGTGTTATTTTGGTATAAGTAAAGGATATCCTAGTTAAAGGTGGAGTGGGAGATGGAGGGACTATAGTGGTGATAGATGGTGATGAAGTGGGAAGGGTAGTCACTACTAGAATAATATTAGATGGTGAATCTATGTATCGAGTAGGCTGGGGTGATATTGCTAGTGGTGATAAAGAATGAGTAATATGAACTTGAGACAAAATTTAAGGAAGCTTTACCTATTGTGAAATAGTTAGTGGAGGAAAATTCAACATAAACTAACTACTTTACTTAGACTTTCAAGCCTTTTTTCTTCAACTTTAAGTTGTGAGAAGGTAGAAACAACTGTGTGTAAGCAAAGTTGGATGAATGTACACTCTATATTCAATATTAACTACCCTATATTGGATATATTCTTCTTGTGTTATTTATTCTACTTTAGGAAGGGGTCCATGAATGGGTTTTGAAACCCATTGATTATTTTAAATTTTTTTATCATCTTATGTGTTGATAGTAAGATCATATTGGATCCTCTATGCCACAAGTGTAGACATGTTGGATCTATGTATATTTATGGCCACTTTAGAATCATATTTAATATTCATAAATAGGTTTTCATGGTCATAGGCTTGGTGTCCATAGTTGATCTTAATTTTTCTTTCATATTTCTTGAGATGTGTTCTAACATTCCTTGTAAGGTCCCAGTGTCTATAGGGTGCCCATGTGAACCCATAATGTGTTTTTATTTTCCCAAAAAATTTAAAGTGTTCCCACCTTGTGTATTGTATTCTACTAATACTAAGAGGGGTGGGATGGTTAAATGCCTACTTTTCCTTCATTAACTTAGTATCAACATTTTTAGCCAATTGAGAAGAAATTTATTACTTGGCAACCTTATTAGGCACAATCCTTGTTAGGTATAAATGGTGTGCCTTAGTAATTTATATTTTTATTATTATGCACTTTAGTTATAATTAGTAGTCACATATTTTATGAATAGACTTCTCTATTTGATTAGATAATCTAAGCACATTCTTTTAATAAATAGTCTGATAAACTAGAGGGTAAAAGGTTTTAGTCAACCTCTTCATGTTATTCCTAAATTTGTGGATATGGAAAATGTTGATTTCATTGCATATATTCTTTTAATAGTACTCTATGGATGGTTTTTAGGTTTCCTAAAATGGCGAGTGGATTATTGCAGTTATAACATCCACTACATATGACATCATATAAAAATTTCCATCTAATAAATTTCTAGGATTATTGATTATAAGAATTAAGTTTGAGATAAATTAATCCCAAATGGAATAATAATTCTTAAATTCATGGTTCAATGATACTAAATCAAAGTTTGTATCTATATATTCATTAAATCTTATAATAGATTATGTAAAGGGAATTGGAATACAAATCATGGCTTCCATATAATCTCTTGTTTGGAAATCATTTTATGGATGAAAATTTATAAATTTATTCATCATAATGGAGCTATAGATTCACAGTGTACACTCAAATGTTTTAAATCAATGTAATTAACTAGATTTGGAAATTTGAAATATATTGATTTAGTTGCATCTAATTTGAAAATTTAATGTATTAATTCATTGCTTCATGTGAATTAATGGTTGAAACATCTTTCATTGGTTTTCTCTACCTAACCTTTTCATTTTAAATTCATAAAACTGACTTATGTGGAATTTTAATGCCATGTGGCTTCTTCTACATGTTCCTAGATGCTTAGTCATCTTAATATGAAAAATGTCTCTTTTACACTCGTTTAGAGTTAGCATTGGTGTCTTTTATGTATTCTTACATTTTTTCAAAGGACACATGTCTAAATGTTATTATTTTGATGATGACAAAGGTGTGATCTATTTTACTTTGCTTTTTGGACCATAGATTAGCAATAAGATTACAAGTGGATAGTTCTCAGTGATCCACTTGTCTAGAAGTATCCATATAAATGTCCATGATGATGTCACATCTGGGCTAATTAGATGATTACATGTGGATAAATATAACTACTCTACTTACCTAGGATCTTATGTATAAGGGTCAATGATGACATCACCTTTGGGCCAGTGGGATAATGATAGCGTGACATGTGAATAGATCTTGTTAATCTTCTTACTCAAGATCTTATATATAAGGGTCCATGACAATGTCACATTTGGGATAGTGATATGATGACATGTGTATGGCTATTTATAATCTACTTTCTTGAGATATTTCATATAGGGATCTAAGATGATGTCAGCATAAATCTAGTGAGATGTTGACATGTAGATGTTTATCACTACTCTACTTGCATAAAATCTTCTATATGATGGTACATGATGATGTCATCTTTGGGATAGTGTGATGATGACACAAGGATGGATCTCAATAATATACTTACCCAAGATCATCCATATAAATTTTTTTGTTAATGTCACCTTTGGGAGGCTGGGATGACTTGTACCATTTTTTCTTGGTGATCCAAATGATAAAAATAATGAAACATGAAAATAATTAACTCTGAGATGGTCCAATAAATGCCTAAGTGTGATATAATATGTTTAAAATACACAACATAGGCAAAAAACCCACTAAACAACATATCATGTTAGCTTGATTGGCCATATACATCATAAATCAGACCATGTAGATAAGCATTCAAATAAAATTGAAGACAAATAATAAAGCATATAGTATAGATTACACACAACTTTGATTCCTTTTAGCATTTAACACACCCTATAAATAACAAGATAAAACTTATAGATTACATCAATCAAAAAAATAGAAACCATGATAGTTAAGTGAATTTATAAAGCATTAGATAAATTCTTTGAATTTAGGATTTTAAAACTTCTATATTATATACTTCTAATTCAAAATACTAAAAAAATATGTTCAACTAATACTAGTTCCATATTTGAAAATTTAAAAATTGGGTGTGTGTTAGGGCACAAAAATGTGACTCACAGGGGAAAATACTCCAGAGTATTTCGAGAACCCAAAAATTTAGTAATACATCATGACAAAACTTCAACTCCAACAAAGAAAGAATAAGTGAAGCACACTCTGAAATAGACTCCTACTTCCTCATAAAACATACTAACCCTTTCCATTCCTTGGATTTATGTGTGGTCTAGTGATTTTAATTCCTCTTGGTTATGAAATTTTTAACATAGAGTTGATTAACCATTGTAGTTTTTATTTTGACTTCTAATTTTGTAACCAAAAAGTAAAGAAAGCTTGGGCATTATTTTGATACTATCTAAGCATCCATAGCCCCAAGAGAGATACCTATGATTCCACTCAAAGCCTTTCTCTACTACCACCCAGGCATCCATATCCCTAGTATAGATTACTTGAATCACCCATCTATTATTATTATTATTATTATTATTATTATTATTATTATTATTATTATTATTATTATTATTATTATTATTATTATTATTATTACATACATACATACATACATACATACATATATATTTTGTAAAACACATATAGAAGGAGGGTTGGGAACCACTATTAGATGGGTGCATGTATAATAAAAATTATTTTGATCAATACATCTTTGTCAGTGTGTCTCCAATTCTATGATTATTATATTTCACCTAAGTTTTATCATTAAATAGTGAAATTAATATTTTTAAATGTAAAATATTTATAAAATTTGCATAAGTATATCATAGTAAATCCCAAAAATTTAGTGAACCTATTCAACCTAAGTAGAACCTAGCTCAATCACATCACATACCTCAATCCTAAATAATCTGGTACTATTAGAATAAACCCTTTTAAATACTCATTATGCTACCTTATATATTTTTTCCTTACTTTTGTCATGTCTCTTTTGAATTTAATTTAGTAAATTGGTCAGTCTAATTTGAAACTTTAAAAAACTAATCTAGAAAACATACATCTAATCTACTGAAAGCAAAATGTAGAAAGCAAGGAAAATTAATTTTAGAAAGCAACAAACCTAATCTAAGAAGTAATAAATCTAATATATAAATTAAAAATTCTAATATACCCCAAGTCTAAATCCCCACTTATAATTTACTCATATATGTGTCCAATTGGATCAACCATGAGGTAGTGCTTTAAAAACTATCCATTGATTAGAAAGATGAGGTCATTACCTTGGAGGTATTTCAAGCTATAGGCATTCTTACATAGGATCTCTGATATTTGATATGGTCTAATATATAAAGTAGTGAATTTATCATGTTGTCCCTTATTCTCATGTGATTTATCCCATATAATCACCAAGTCTGATATCTTAAAGGCCTTAATCTTGGACCTTTTATCAAACCATCTTTTGATAATATTCTAATGTTTATTGAAGTTGTGTAGTGCTTCAATTCTTACATTCTCCATCTAGACCCTGTCTAATAGTCTAGATTATATTCTTTCATCTTCTCACATGTACTCTTACATGAATATGTATGTTAATATCTTGAGATTGATAGGGAAAATTGGTTATTATCCATACATCAATGCAAAATGTGAATCCTTGAGGGCTTGTTTGTGCCTAGTTTTTTCCATCCATAGTGCATATTTAATTAAGAGATGTCATTCACCTAGTTTATCTTATGATGACTTCTTAATGAAATCTATCATATTCTTATTGGTAGACTCAGCTACTCCATTTATTTATGGGTGGTAGTTCGAAGAGACCTTGAATGTGATTTGATTATCATAGGCCCATTTTGCAAATTCATAAGGTTGAAAATCTAGACCATTATAAAAAAATAAGGAAATGAGAGTGCCAAAGTTAGTCAATTAATTTCTTCCAAACACTTGATGACATAAATTACTATGTAATTATTTATTTCAATTGATTTTATCCACTTGGTACATTAGTCAATAGTTGCAAGAAAAAACTTGTGTCCTATTATAGAGTTTGGGTTTATCGCCCCAATAGAATCAATGCCACATTAAAAAAAGGCATCCCTCAATGATTGGATGCAAAAGCATGGAAGTATTTACTTGTCTCTTCCTAAATACCTAGTTATAATCATAGGTCTTGAAGTGACTATGGACATACTTAATATTATATTCTAGTAGTATCCCATCCTTAGAATCTTATGATTTGTTGTGTTTCTTGAGTGATGCCCACTACCTATCTTCTAATGTAAGTTGTTTAGGATTTATGTTGCTTCTTATTTTAAACATATCATAGATAAATTCCTTCATAGTTATTTATATACAAGACTCTTTTTTATCATGAAAAGAGTTGATTTGAGCTTAAGTGATCATATTTTCTCTTTGTTTAATTTAGGAGGGCATGTACCTATGAGAAATTAATGGATGATTTGATTGTACCACTTTCCACTAGTTACTTGAGTCACATTAATGTGTTAAATATTAATTCATGGATCAATCTCAATCATAAATTGAATAATCCACTAGATTCTTACCATATTAGATGGTATAATTTCAAGTTCAGACTCTTAGAGTTTAGTCATCCATTTGCCTCTTCTTTCACCTATTTATTCTATCCAAGTGTGAGCTTAATGATAGGATCCAAAACAAGGGCATATGTTTTGTTTCATAGAATATAGTGCCTAATTTTCTTGTTATATTTAATTAGGGAATAAATCTACTTGTCTATAATAAAATAATTCAAATTATCATTATTCAAATTGGTACTCATGAAGGCAATGGGATGTTCATTGTATTCTACCTTTTGGGTAAGCTCAATAACCATAATATATTATGAACCAAATGAATAGAGATAGAAATCCTTACTAAAATATGGACTAATCAAAATTAGAGATTGAGCAATGGTAGTTTTGATGTATTAGAAAAATATATAGGATTCTATCATACATTTTATCTTAGCATCTTTCTGTAGTAGCCTTTAATGGCTTGAAAGTCTATGCAAATCTAGAACTGAATTTTCACATAAAGTTTATCTTACCAAAGAAGGAATTTATTTACTTCTTACTAATTTGAGGTGTCAACTTAGATATTGATTACACATAATATAGGTCAATGGATATCCCATATTTAGTGATTATATGATCTAATAGTTTCCCTTCAATAACTCTAAAGATACTTTTATTCGGGTTAAATGACACTCTATGCCTTATGCATCTATCAAACACCTTTTACAGATGGTCTATGTGATTGTTCTTTTTTTAGAGAACATAATGAGGTCATACATATATATGATGATGCACTTTCCAAAAAACCAATGGAAAGTGAATCTATGGATCTCTAAAAGGTTTCTCTTATGTTAATTAGGCTGAATGGCATCTTCTTATATGCAAAAGTTCCCCACTTTATTCTGAAGTTAGTCTTCATCTAATCCTCTACCTCTACCAGTACTTGATTGTAGCCAAGGAATCAATCCAAGAAGACATAATATCTGATCCTCTTACCATTTTAATTACCTCATCTAGTGAGGTTAAGGGGTAATTTTCTTTCTCTGATGCTCTATTCAGGTTCATGATATTGACACAAAGTCTAGTTTCTCCTATCTTTTTCTTGACTGATACCAAGTTAGCTACCCAAGTAGAGTGCCTAATTGGGGAGATAATTATAGAATACAGCATCTAATGTAGCTTAATTTGAATTAGATATTATATAATTAGATTTAATAGCCTCTATCTCTACTTAAAAGTCTTATAGTCCTGATTCAACATGATAGTGTGAGTAATGACTCTAGGTTCAAAAACTTTAAAGTCCTTATATGTCTAGGCTATCACATATTTTTATTTTTATAGTAGGTCCTTCAAATTTTATTTCTCAATTTGAGTGAAACTTAGGTCTAATATCACCTATTGAGGGTGTTGGTTAGCTTCCAAATTTTCTTTCGAAAAAGTTGATTCAATTGATCTTGGTGGTTTTTACTTCTAAGCTTGGGGGTCTAGATTAAAAACTTGTTCTAAAGATATCATGCATAGAAGAATACAATTCTATTTTAATTAAAAAACACCATATTATCCTAGGTATTCACCATGCATGGGTTTGATGTCCTTTTCATCTATTATATTAGCTTTAAAAGATCAAAAGTTATTCATGAATTGCACTATTTGTTGGTCATCCTTGAATACCTATAAATTATCCACATTGTATAGAATGGAGAGGTGAGGCATCAGATCTACTAAGAACTTATGCATCTTTGAAACCTATAGTGGTGCCAAATTTTTAGTAAAATATGCTATCAAATTTGTAGACACTGAAATCGTGTCAACTCCCCTGGTCATCCCCCGTTTTATTCTTCTTCTCCTATTCAACCCTTGTCGATCAATTTTTCCATTAGCCTTGACCTTGGCAGCATGTAACAATGAGCACAGAGCTAAAGCTAGACTCTATCCCCATTGTGCATCTGCCGACGACGGTCATTACCTGGCCGATGTCGCCGATGTCGGTCACTTATCAGCCGACGTCGGCAATCCTGCCGACGTCAGTCACCTTTTCGTTATCCGTTATCAGTTATCATTCGGTTCCTAATTTGTTTTCTGAACGGTTATCGAACCGTCCCTCGCCTTCATCAGTGTCCACCGATCAATCCAAAAATGCTGAATCAATCAACTAATCAACCAATCGATCAAATCTCGAACATAGACATTCACAGACTCTTGCAATCAACACTCTCGCGATCAACCAACTCCGGCATCAACCAATCTGCATTCGCTTCAATCCGGCACTACACAGAGAACTTCAACTATGGCTTTCATCACGTCTTTTGATAGGTAAGTATTTTCTCTGTTTATTTTCATTTCTTTTTGATTATTGTTTGTTCATTATTTCTGTCATCCCAAATCTTCAAACCACAGACCCAAGTTCTGAATCTCTTCTTTACATCCCTACCCACTACCCCAATCTATAACTCTGTCCAGACTCGACCAAAACCCCCTGTCCAAACCCGACCTTACCTTGTCCCGACCCTGTCTAAACCTTGTCTCGATCCTGTCAAGAACCTGTCCCGACTCTGTTAGACCTTCTGCAACTCGCCCAGACTCTGTCAAGAACCTGTCCTGATCGACGCCGGTCACTACCCCGATCGACACCAGCATTTTAACCGATGTTGGCACCTTCCCAGACTGATGCTGGCACCACAGAGACCGACGCTGGCGACTGTGCAGAATAGTGCTGCATATCATGTACGCACTTTAATTTTTTGTCATTTATTTCTGTCATTTTATCTTCCATTTTATCTACTTTAGTTCAATATTCTACTTTTTTATCAGTGGGTTGATATCCTTCTAGGAAGTCCTCGTACTTCCGGGATTGGGCATTCACCTGACAGCCCACCATATCCTTTGACTAACGTTTTTCCATGTTTCAGTCTCTTTTCTTCGCAGGTGTCATTCCTCCACAGCCAAAGAGGAGAATCTTCCAACGTCTGATTTCGGTGCGCATGACTATATCAGGTATCTTCTAACCTTGACCATTTCTTTCAATTTCTTATTTCTTCTTTGAATGTAGAAAGCAATTTTGCATAGAAACATTCTGGCACGCCCGGTGGGACCCTAGGGCCTCCTTGGGTTCTTTCTTTCTTTCTTTCATTCATTTAGGTGCATTAGGTTCCTTCCTTTTCGCATCCTCTCGTCTCTTCTTAATGACATCATAAGCAGGACTAAAATGAACATTTCTTTCTTTCTTGCACTTTTAGACTAGCTAAAACTCATATTCTTCGACTCTTTCTCCATTCATCTTCATACGAACAAACATTTCGACTTGGGCATTAAAACACTTTGCATTCATTTATGTTTGCCTGCATTTCTTAGACCACACATAGTAATTAAACCACATATTAAATTAATCTAGATCACTTCATGTTACACGACCAAACCACCTACACAAAACAAACATTTTAACTTATCTGAGACAAGGCCCGACTGGGATTTCATCCCCCAGCAGATACCTTACCCGTCCTGGCAATCTGACTTGGATTTCATCACCAAGGGGAAAGCCCACTCCGTTCTCTGGTGGAGTATAATCTCTAGGCGAGGTATATTTTGGCTAAGTGAAACCAGCTAACCACTGGAATCGTGAAGTGAGAGGAGCTTGCTCCTTAGCACCAGGCCACGTACTGGACCTAACACAGACTTCTTGAGCACCATAACAAAACCCGAAACCATCCATAGACTACTTCTTCTAGGACCTGACTCACAAAGCCAATCTTCCTCTACACACATTCTAAGACATAAGCCACTATAATCCTAAAAATTTTACTTCTAGGGTTTTAGGATCTGCTTGTGTCTTCATCTTTTTAGTTTTTATCTGCTTGTTTGAGCGTGTGAGGACGTTCTCTCTTGCCTTGTATGGTTTTGACACGCAGTCAAACCAAGCCCCTTTTTGACCACTCTAGCCGTCAACTACTTTCATCTACCCCATCTCTAACCCTTCCTATCATGGAGTTACACTCGGAGACTAAAAGAACTCCTACAAGACCGACCCCGACCCCGTCTCCGACTCAAATTTCCATCATCCCTGAAGGGGACCAAGATTTTGAAAGATTCTTGGACCTCAATACCGCAGCCCTCCATAACTATCTCATGAGAAACCCAACGCGAGACCTTTCGGGTGACATGGCGACGACATCAACACCATTCGTCATCCAACCTTTTACGACTCAGCCTTTCGCCTCAACCGTTAACTCAACCATGGCCAATACGGAAAGTTTGGCCTCTTTGTCTATTTTTAGACTGACCTCCATCGGGGTTTCATTACCCCCTCAATCACCTGTAATTCAACCAAGTTATACATCATATCAGAACTTGATTGTCTCGACCCCTTACACTCTTGCACCCACAAATGTAGGAGTGCCAACCTATCCTTCTACCAGTCCCGCTATTCAACCACCTTTGGCGGTGCCTAGTCAACTTATACCTTCAACCTTCATGATGCAACCACCCTTAACCTCTACTTCTACCCCTGCAACTAGTCATCCATACATTGCATCCTTATTGGTACAACCGACTACATCGTATACCTCCTCTAGCCTCTTTCAAGCGCCTTACAAACTAGGGGGCACTCCGTCCACCAATCCATCAACAGACATCATCAAGATGCTGATGGATAAAATGTCCAGTCTCGAAGCTTCTATCTCTGGTTCAAGTAATGTCTCTTCATATGACTAGATTTACAACGAGCCCATTCATCCTTCTATCCCTATTCGACCATACCCCAACCATTGGGAGCTTCCTAAATTTACTTTCTTTCAGAGTAAGGAAGACCCACAACAACATCTACGGGCATTCAGACATGCCTGCTATCTTATTGCCCACGATGATGCGTTATTATTATGCACGTTTCCTATGTCACTTTCTGGCCCTACCCTTGACTGGTATAACTCCCTTGCCAGACATTCTATCTTTTCAATCATTCAACTCGCTCAATTATTCGTTGACCATTTCTCAATCAATATCACTAAACAAGTCTCGATCACAGACCTTTACTCCATTAGGCAATTTGACGACGAATCAGTAGTTGATTTTGTCGCCCATTGGAGAGGCTTGATTAACCAGCTCTCTTTTTCCTTGCCTCAACCCGAGCTCATTGAGCTCTTTTCCCGAGCATGTGTCAGTCACATCTCATCCACCTTGCGGGTTCAAACATTCCACACTTTTGACGAGGCCTTCACCATGGCCCGAAAGCTTGAACTCTGCGCTATTGAAGAAGATAAGGTCAAATTGTGTAACACTAACACAACAACCAATGACCATTCTTCTTCCAGACCTTCTTCTGCCCACTCTCAATCTAAGGGGTCAGCAAACACTGTCATCTTTAGACCATCATCTTCAACAATAACTAACCGACCAACATCTTCAACATTAAACTACATCAATAAACATTTTCAACGTCAATCCATACAACGTCAATTCACTCCAATTGGAGAGTCATATGCCTCTGTCTTGGATAAACTCATCAAGTAGGGGGTCCTCAATCTCCCTTCAATCCGACCACATCAATTCGACCCCTCAACACCTATCCCTGCATGGTACAGGGAGAACCACTTTTGTAACTATCACCATGTCAAAGGCCATGATACGGATCACTGTCAAACTTTTAAAAACCTCGTCCAAGACATGCTAGACAAGGGCGATCTTATCTTGGATAACCCAAATGCACTGCCCAACCAAAACCTCGACATCTTCAAACAACCTTTTCCTAATCACCCGCCTACTCAAGACAACATCCAAACCATGATCAATGACCCTCAAGACCATGATATACACACCGTCAACACTATCTTACCTCTTGTCCCTGACCAACCTTCTTCACAGGATGAAAGACCCTCTTCTCCTATTAGTCCTCCATCGACCTCTCTCATACTGGAGGACGCCTTGACCATACCTACGCCATTAGCCCTACCTTCATCCAAAGACCTTACCTCGCCCACTCCTCAAACACACGTAGAAGGCACGATCATCCCTGCCATCTGCCCACTTGAGGAGCCACCCTCTCCTATTTCTTCTCCACCAGGAGAAGACCCTATCTCTTTGTCCATTTCAATTGAGAAAGACCCAGTCACGGTTTCCTCTTGCCCTTTGCCTGAGATTGTTATATCTCACTCACCTCCATCCACATCTAAACCCAAACTCGCATCTAACCTCGCCTCACACAATAGTGGCCCTCGACTCAAACCCACGAAGACCACTAGACCACACCAGAGGACTCCTCCCCCACCTTCGTCATTACCTTCAATCCTAGGCCCACATCCATCCACTTTAATTGGAGTGCTTCCTACTCCCATCCTTCACAAAGGAACATCACCTCCATTACTCTATCAATCTGTCAAACATATATCTTCTCTAAATCATCGACCAACGTCTCTTACGCCTCTCAAACCAATGTCATCAACCCTCACTACAATAAAATATCCAGACCCGTTAGCAGGTTCTTATACCTTGCTGTTACGGCACTTGTTGCAGTCATCTTGCCTCAACCTTCCGCCTCTCAAAGCATATCAATCTCTCGGACCTAAACCACCTTGGTTCGATGACACTCGTATTTGTGCATATCATCGCACGCCTAGACACGACACAGAACATTGTTGTGCCCTCAAGGTCGCCATTCACCAATGTCTGGGGAATTACACCTCTCTTCTTGACCACGTTATCAAGCCTTCAACACCGCCCCTCTCATCAACTCTCAGATCAAGACCCTCTTGGTTCGACAACTCTAAATACTATCACTATCATCATACTCTGGGATATGACACTGAGCATTGTTGCACTCTTAAAGCTGTCATTCATCACCAACAGAGAAAGGATTCCCTTCTCATCAAGGATCCTCTTGACCATCCCTCCGACAAATCATCAACACCAACTCATGCCTCTCCAACCTCATCACCTAAATCGAGATCTCCACGCCAGGTTCTGGTTCCTTTGTCGCCTTTAACCCCCTTATTCGACATCAACACAATCCATCTAACCACTAAACCTCAACCAACCTTAACCAATCCATCAAACATTCTCCCTAGCCGCTGGGGGAATTCAACCTTCATCCAAACCTCGACCAATTTTTCAACACAGTCTCGACCACATATCAATCACTCTTTCAACTTAGCCTCAACCAGACTAGCAACCAAACATTTAACCCGACCTCAAACAAACATTCGACCCAACCAAAGACCAAATACCAACCAATCAACCCTCAAACAACCATTGACCAACTATCAAATGACCAAATCTCAACCAAACATTGACCAACCTTTTTATCCACACATTCAACCAGTCTCGATCAATCAACGACCATATCAGTCAACTTCACATCCACTCATCAATCAACACGTGACCAATATGGAGCGCAGTAAACGAGGCAAGTTTGCTCCTAATTGGCTCAGACCTTTTATTATCACGCATAAGTATGGATCAGGGACTTATCATCTGTCTTCTCTTGATGGACGCCCAGAACCTGAGCCTCTTAATGCGTTGCATCTGCGACCGTTCTACTACTAGTTGAGTATTCGTCCACTTGACACTTAACTTGAGCTCGTCCCTTGAGAAATCCCCGTCCTCTTAATCCTACTTCCTTTCAACCCTATTCCTCTTAACAAATCCTATAACCCTTTTATGCTGTAACCCTTCTATAATCTTGTCCACGACTCACATTTTTATCAAAACAAATCAAGATGTCACAATATCCATGGTCACTATATCAATATCAAAATCAAAAAGTAGACTTCTCCCTCGAAGGATAGCTGTACTATCATTGCTATAATTAATAGACTGCTCCCTCGAAGGACAGCTATTCAAAAGCCTTTATATTAAACAAAAATCTAGACCACTCCCTTGAAGGATGGCTATGACTAATCTGGCAATAAACAACACTATTTTAGAAGCTTCCCACATTGATCAGCTTCACAATTGACCACCAAGCAAATGACATCTCTATGCAAGCTTCCCGCATCTATTAGTCTGCCCCAAAAAAAAAAAAAAAAAAAAAAAAAAAAAATGAGTCATGGACTTGACTTATAGTTGTCTCAAGGTCTCCTATAAAAAGGGGCATAGTTATCTCTGCTCTTAAAATGGGTTACCCTTTTTCCTCCTCCTATCACCTGCTTAAGGGACTTCGAGCTCACTTTAATGTCAAAGTGATTCGATTACCGCTCTAACATAACTATGGTCAACGATGTCACGCATGAATGGGGCTCTTGGTTCTCATAACCCCTATCTATGCTATCTTTTTGGTCCTTGTCAATGAAAGAGCAATATGCCTTTCACGTATCTTTCACTTTGGTCACATTTAACCAAACCTTTTTCAACCTAAACATTCTCAGACCAATAACTCGATAACATGACATTATCATCATCCTTGTCCTTTTCACATAGTTTCTATGGACACCAGTACACATGGAAACTATCGACCAGACTCAATTTATGTTAAGCATAAACCAATACTTGCTGAAGCATAAATAGACCTCAATTCATTTTTAGCATACATCCATCACGAATATGGAATATTGCTCGGGATGAAAGACCTCTCAACCAATGTTGCAGAATACACCATTTGGAAAAGGCTGCAACATCTCTTCTCCTCATCATTTTGTCATAACCAAGACCAATCTATCAACCATTTTGACCACCTGTCTACTACTCAGACCCTTTGTCCGAACTACATTGGTCTGAGGCCCTATGACTAGGGCTATGTAGGCAGCACTCAGATAACACATCCTCTGAGGTTAGCTCGACCACCCCCGTTTGTTTGTCTCCTTGATGGACAAACCTTCTCTTCTGTAACTTTGACCAAGACCAATCATTTTCTTTGACCATTCCTCCCTTTTAGGGAGAACTACATTGGCCTGAGGCCCTTCACACAAGGGCTATGTAGGCAGCACTCAGATCACATGACGTTTTCTGAGGTTAGCTCAGCCACATCCTTTCGTCCATCCATCCCCTTAACCAATAACCATTGGAGATCATGCCTATCTCCTCCGACCTTGACCACTTCCAAGCCATTGTTGCCTTGGTTGTTTTTGCATGTATGCTACCTCACGGCTGGTTAACAGAATTGTCCGCAAACTATTTTTGACCCTTCGCAAGTGTAGGATCGCAAGCCAGTTGATCCTTACTACTTGTGGCATTTTTGTGTTTCTGGGAGCACTTCCTGAGCCTGGGATACCTGGAACATGATGACCATTTGGAGCTTTAGCTTAGATTGAGTAACTCGATCAGCAGATGACTAAATGCTGGGGCCCGATTACTTCAATTTTGGCACTCCTCGACCCTTGACCTGTGACACTTTGACCTAACCATCTCGTGCAGTGGTATGCGTGCAATCACACCTTTTGCAGCATTCACCCTCACCCCTTTTCCATCCACTCTTTGTCAAATTAGCACCCGATTCTCGGTTCCCTTCCCTCATTTCCTGCTTTGAGGGGGAATACCTCATCCATAATCGGGGCAATCCGTTTCCTATTTTTGTCTTGCAGTTCATTCAAACAACCAACAAGATGAAATCAACCTTATCCCACACCTGGGGCAATCACTCCTATTTTTGTCTTGCAGTTCATCCAGAACAACCAACAAGACAAAAAGGGGCAAATGTAGACACTAAAATCATGTCAACTCCCCTGGTCATCCCCTATTTTATTCTTCTTCTCCTATTCAACCCTTGTCGATCACTTTTTCCATTAGCCTTGACCTTGGCAGCATGTAACAATGAGCGCAGAGCTAAAGCTAGACTCTATCCCCATTGTGCATCTGTCGACGACGGTCGTTACCTGGCCGATGTCGCCGACGTCGGTCACTTATTGGCCGACGTCGGCAATCCTACCGACATCGGTCACCTTTTTGTTATCCATTATCAGTTATCATTTGGTTCCCAATCAGTTTTCCAAACAGTTATCGAACCGTCCCTCGCCTTCATCAGCGTCTGCCGATCAATCCAAAAATGTTGAATCAATCAACTAATCAACCAATCGATCAAATCCCAAACTTAGACATTCACAGACTCTTGCAATCAACACTCTCAAAATCAACCAACTCTGGCATCAACCAATCTGAATTCGCTTCAATCCGGCACTACACAAAGAACTTCAACTATGGCTTTCATCACGTCTTCTGACAGGTAAGTATTTTCTCTATTTATTTTCATTTCTTTCTGATTATTGTTTGTTCATTATTTCTGTCATCCAAAATCTTCAAACCACAGACCCAAGTTCTGAATCTCTTCTTTACATCCCTGCCCACTACCCCAATCTATAACTCTGTCTAGACTCGACCAAAACCCCCTGTCCAAACCCGACCTTACCTTGTCCCGACCCTGGCTAAACCTTGTCTCGATCCTGTCAAGAACCTGTCCTGACTCTGTTAGACCTTCTGCAACTCACCCAGACTCTGTCAAGAACCTGTCCCGACCGACGCCGGTCACTACCCCGACTGACACCGGCATTTTAACCGACGTCGGCACCTTCCCAGACTGACGCCGGCACCACAGAGACTGATGCTGGTGATTGTGCAGAATAGTGCTGAATATCAGGTATGCACTTTAATTTTCTGTCATTTATTTTTGTCATTTTATCTTCCATTTTATCTACTTTAGTTTAATATTCTACTTTTTTATCAGTGGGTTGATATCCTTCTAGGAAGTCTTCATACTTCTGGGATCGGGCGTTCGCCTGACAGCCCACCATATCCTTTGACTAACATTTTTCTATGTTTTAGTCTCTTTTCTTTGCAGGTGTCATTCCTCCATAGCCAAAGAGGAGAATCTTCCAACGTCTGATTTCGGTGCGCACGACTATATCAGGTATCTTCTAACCTTGACCATTTCTTTCAGTTTCTTATTTCTTCTTTGAATGTAGAAAGCAATTTTGCATAGAAACAAAATTGACCATCTATTTTTTCTCTCTGGGAATGGCCTTGATGTTAAATCCTTCATTGTACTTAATCAAGTCATAAACTCTATTCTTTTACTTATTTAAGTAAGTGATATTACATTGATATATATTCTTGATCTTATTAAACACTAGTTCAAATTCACCAAAAATTTAAAGCAATTTAACATTGTGTTTGAGTGAAAACTACAAGACAAAGATCAAAGATTCATATTATGCTTTGTTATTAGTACATGGGAACTACAACATATAAGTAACAAGGTACTTATTGCCATCTAGAAATTTTAAAGCTATGATAACACCAAAACCATATTTAGACCTAGCTTTGTTGAAATGAAGATTCTAAATTTGATATGGATCTACAAATTCCTATTCAAGCAATGCATGTTCTTGTCTAGTGGTAAACATGTATATGTCTATATGTGAAGATATAAAGTCTACCTATTGACCAAATTTGACTCTAAGTAAAATTGGTCATCCCCTATAAATTAAAACTTTTCATGGTATTGTGGTTTGTTCATATCATTCTTATATGGTCCCTATAAGTCTTCATATAACCTTATTAGCATTGTTTAAGGTTATTTTGAAGAAGTTAAGGTAAAGTCATGTTTTAGTCATATTGTGGTCTAAGCATGTCATGAAGAGATAAGGAATTTTAAAGTTGTGTCATATGTTTTAATGTGTTTATTAATGTCATTTTATGCATTAAACATCTTATCATAACATTTCATGATGTTTTGAAGTCTCTAAGGTTCATTTATGGTCTTAGAGGAGGTAAATATGCATGAAAAAGTGATTTTGGATAATATTTATGTATGTCAAAAGTCCCAAAATATATAAATATTTAAAATACCCATTCCAAAGAGCTTGTAGAATTTACTCAACTATCACACCTATCATCATGTTAGATTCTTGAAATTCAATGCCATCTTGAGGAGTTAAAAAAGTTGTATAGACTTTTGGAAGTCACTTGCAAGTTAAAATAGATTTAGAACATACCTTGAGATTATATAGGTAAAAGAATATTTTAATTAAGTTTCAACAAAAACTACTTCTCTCTTCCATTGCTTCATTCACAAGTTAGTGAAGGTTAATTTCAATCAGATGGTATAGGCCATACAAGTAGAGTTGAGAGATAATATTTTTGAAATTTTTTTGGACCCATATTGGTTTCCAATTTGAATCATTGGTCATTGGATTGGTGTTCTCATATTTATGAACAATCATTATGGAGCTAAACTACTTTTTGAGAGCTTAAAACCCCATAGGCTGAGTTTAGAGCAACTCCAATGAAAAATGTGAATTCATGGATATATGAAACCAATGAAATTGAGTTATAAGAGGTATTTAAATTCATCACACATATTCACTCATAATTTTTGCATGTGTGGATGGTCCTTTGACAAGCAAATTCCCTCGTGTCTATTGTTTACAAATGACTATCATATTTTCTATGTTTTTTACTTATTCAAGTGGTTAAATACATTTAAATGTTTCTCCATGGTCTCTTATTTAATGTTTCTCCATGGTATCCTACCATATTATTAATACATTCATGGTCTCTTGATCAGATATATGTTAGGTACAAGTTATAACTGGTCACATAGCTTCATTCTCATTATGAACTATTTGTGTGTGTGTGTGTGTGTGCATAGTAATTTCATTGAGTTGAGTGAGATGTATGTTTTTACAGGGAGTTTATATTTTTATTTTCCATGTTATATGTGTTGGTGTAATGTAAAAAATGGTCTTTGACCCCTAATAGTCATATTTGTATTCTTCTTAATTCCTAAGCACAAAGTCATAGTCTCCATCCTCTACAAGCATGTAGATCTATCATCCAAATTATATTGATGGTGTAAATGTTCAGGTTGTATGATAAAACATGTAATAAATATAATGGATTAAATTTTTTGAGACCAATGGAATAATAAGGCACCCAAAGTAAAAAATATGACAAACTAAGAAGCCTAAAAGATGTATCGTACATGACTATGAATGTGTTGACACTGAGTGCAAAGGTTGTGAAGTTCTTGAAAAGGATAATATAATTTAAATTAATTGATAATGATATATTAATTAGGGTTTAACATTTTAATATTTCATGGAAGAGTTGAGAAGGTTTACTCAAACCATTTGCATTCAAGCCTTCCCAACAATCACATATAGCTTGTTATGAGAAGTTGACCTAGACAATACTATTAGTGGAGTTTGGAGAATCAAGGGATGGAAATTGGTATAAATTTATAAACATAATCAACATAACAAAATGATCCATAAATATGTTTATGGTTTGGTCTTAGAGACCTAGGAGTCCTTACACATAGTTAGACCTTCTCAAATACATACTTATAGTCAAGATGAGAGAAATAGATTAAACATAGATGTTGATGAGACTAAAGTTTCTAGGTAATTTAAAAGTGTCTTAAGAGATAAATAAATAAATTACATAGTATTTTAAGGGTTTGAATATTATTTTTTGATACCTAATAACCTTAAAACTTCAAACATGTGAAACTATCCAGATAGTCACCAATAGGAATTTGATCGTGTAGATAGTGAAACACAAAGTTTCAAGGGTTTCAAAGAAGTTCTAAGTAAATAAACAAAATTAATGATATATGGACAGGTTTTAAGGTTGGTTTTAAGGATCTATGAAACCATAAATACATTAAAACTCCTTAATGATTGCCCATAACTAGTTAACTAAAGATAAGTTCCATTAAGAGAGATTTATTGATGATAACATAGAGCTTCAAGAGGTTTTGACAAGGCACTCAAATATTCAATGTCATAACATAGTTTGAGATTTTCTTGATTGAAATAAGGACTCTTGAAACACTAAGTTGGCAAACCATCTCAAAAGAACACACCTACAGACAATTGACCACCTATAGGGTTTTTTGGATGACAAAGGTTTTCAAAAATTGAGATAATGATTTATATGAATGTTTGAAAGATAGAAAAGAGATTAAGATTCCCAATTCCTTTAAGTTAAAAGAGGTTCTAAGAAAAAAGTAGGGGAATTAATCAAACAATGGTCACAAGGTTAGTCATATACATAGTCCTGCCTAAGCTCATAGGAGTGTCTACTTGTTTGGAGAAGTCTAAGGAAATTTTAGGATATCTAATAAATGGAAAGGTGGTGTGATGTTATTATCTATGATTAACATAGTCTATCAAAGCTTTATACTCAAGAAAAACCCTTAAAGTTCTACCTACTCAGTTACCCTATCATATACGTAGTCAATTTTATTTACTCATGTAAAATATATGTTTATTTGATAAGGATTGTATGAAGATATGAAGTAAATTAATTTTTTTAATATTATTAGGAAGTAATGGCATTGTCTTATCAAAACTTCATACTTAATTAGTAAAGTGAAACATCATGATGTCATAACCTATTCAGACCCTGCATAGTCTTGAGTGCACACACAAACTTGTTTGGATAGTTATTCCTAATAAAGGTGGTCAGATATATTTAGAGTGAGAATTTAGATATATAAGAAATACATGAAGAAATTAGACCCTAATAGAGAGAAAAAAGTGGATATAGGTAGTCAAGGTAAGTTAGGCAACTTGGCCTACAAACCCTAAGCCTAAACCAATGAGGGTATATAGATACTTAATGAATAAATGTGGTTGGAAATTAATTGTTATAGGTTAGGATGGATGTATTAGACCTAATTGAGGTCATTGGAGGTCAAATAAAACTCAGAAAACCACCTATAAACCTCAAGTTGCTCTCAGACCTCACAGAATGCTCACTACCAACTTGAGAGGTTAATTTCTCTTGCTTGGTATAGAACATAGGTACTACATGGGACCTTGGGATCCTAGGTGAAGTTATCTACCCTAGTAAAAGTTCATTTTATTTAATTGGTTGGTGGATTAATTTCCTCAGATGTATGGACTATCATTAAGAACTCAAGGCACTTTCAGGTTGTCTAGGAGAGCCATAGGGACCCGATGAGAGAGAAATCAACTTGTATGCCTCCAAATGGATCATAAAAACTTCCAAATGACCTAAAAGACATTCAAAACTCCCCTAAGAATTTTTCCATACCATTTTTTGGTATAGTGTATGGAACTATATAGAATATGCCTAAAAATACTATTTTTTCTATTTTGCAAGTCCATACTAGTTATCAGAGCCTCAAATTTTTCATCAAGGATGGGTAAGATTTATATCTAAATCACACACTTGTTTATGTTTTTTCACATGTGGGAAACCTATAGAGACATTTTTATTCTCTTTGTATGGATGCCTAATTGAGTCCTAGTTAGGAGAGAGAAGATACAAAAAAGGATATATCCACTCACTCTCATAACATGAAATTGAATATGGAGATGTAAGTCCATACTAGGTACTTAGATATGCCATTATATTTTTAGTATCATCCATACAAATATCTACACAAGGAGGTTTGTATGATTTTAGGACTACAAGGAATGAGGTCTAATTGAGGATTTTGGTAAATAACAAATTGTTAGGGCTAGTTTGAGGCCTAAAAATGGATTTTTGAAGGTCCAATATGATTTTAATAGGAAATCCATGAAGTTTGGATGTAGTGAAGAATAAGAATTCAAGTTTTGACAATTGTGTACAAAGTTGGCCTAAGGAGATGAAGAGTCCTCTAGACATCTTACAAGAGAAAGAGATGATGTGTCAAACAGAACTTGATGGGGTCAATTGAGAGGTGTCAAATAGAAATTGATCTAACCATAAATAAGGCCACTTGTCCTTCAACATTCCAAGACAAAGGGTAGTTTCAAGAAGCTAATGAATGTGTCAAGCAAGTATTTCAACTCCTATTCCACTTGGAGAGTTATAACATCTTCAAAGGAGTTACACATGGCATCTAGGACCTATTAAGGTAGATACATAAATCCTTTATTATTTTAATTCACTCTAACACTGTTCTACTCTCTTACTCTCATATGCCCTTATTTTCTTCTCTCTCACTTGTGCTAGATATTGAGCCAATTTTGGCTAAGTTTTTATCCTCTAGATGAGTATGGTGAAACCTTGCTCATTTTTAGCCTTTAATAAATAAATAATAATCTATTTTACCTTTTCTATGAGTTATTGCAATGTGTATATTAGGCTAGTTGATCTTACTAAGTGATAAATTCTCTCCCTTGGCATGTTGTCCTTGTTTGTATTCATATTTATCTTTGAAATTTTCTTCTAGGTCTCTTAAAGTGTTCTAAAGAATTTTTCATGAGTTTAGTGAGTTTTCTCTTCACTAGTTTCATGCCATGACCTTGTGTTTAGTCCTCCTAACTCAATATTTCCTCACAAACCTCTGTGATAAATACTCATGCAATAGTTAGATTTGGAGTAGTGTCATGTGTAGTTTAGGATATTTTTTAAGTTTAATTACAATTGGTTGGTTGTGTTTAAGTTAAAATTAGTGCATCAGCTCATTAAGATAGGTTTAATATATGTTTTCTCTCTCCCTTTTCATCCAAATGAGCTAGTAGTATAGGTGATGAGAATTTAAGACAAATATAGGGAGCTAGCCCTTCAATATATATTTTTACCCCTAATATAAGCAACCCATAATCCTAGGGATAATCCCATGTTACACTCAATTTTGAGAAGGCTTGAACTACCTCTATAAGGGTGAAAAATTGAGTGACAAATTTTTTTGAATGCCCAATGGGATTAAGGTCCAAAAGAGTGGAATAATTCTAGGTGTGTTATTCTAACTATTAGCCTTTGGAGGCATTCAACACACACCAATGATGACTTCAAATGAAATCAATTGGTTCTAATATCCTAGGTACTTATTATGAAAATAATTTTCTAATATCTTGTGTTTTCATTTGTTAATGAAGTTGGAATTGCTAGATATGAGGAGAACTTCTACTATACACCTGCATATCAACCTTGTCATGATCCTAACTATGTGTCTCAACATCCCTATCAAAGTTGTTACCCTTTTTATGAAACATGTCATTTCTATGATCAGTCTTTTCCCCCTATATGATCATTATTTTATTGAGAAGAGTTATGAAGAATCATATGGGGAAGAGTATCAAGAAGAGTGTTAATAAGTTCCTTCCTATCAACCTAAACATGACTCCTATCATCCCTATGATCAATATCAACCTCTACATGATTCCTATAATCCTTGCCATGAGAAATCAAATTATGCCAATGATTAAGAATCAAGATACAAGGCCTTATAAGCTCTAATTAGTCAATCCAATCAACATTTTGAAGCTCACCAAAACCTTTCCTATTCCCCTCCTCCTCCTAATTAAGTTCCACCTCAATCCAAATCCTTATTTTCACTAATGCCAAATATGCTAAACTCAAAAAAAATGATGATAAAATGGGATAAGGAACTTGATGTGATTCCTATTCATCTCATATATAAATTGAGGAAGTTAGTTCAATTATTTATGAGTAAGTGTAGGTTAGTTGAAAAATAATCCCACTATGTAATCAATGATGATTTAAATGAAATGAGATGTCATATCCAATGATAAATAGATAGATTGGAGATTTGGGAAAACCAAGAGGTTGAATATCAACTTGGAGCTATTTGAGAGCCTTAAGAAGGATATGAATAAAGTGACGTTCTTATTAAAGAAGACATCTCTTTCATTTCCCAACCTAATTTTTTATCTCCCCAAGAGTCTTTTAAATAAAACTCCATAACCAAGGCCATCCATAAGCCATCCACCACACCTTGTAATCCCTCTCTAATCCATGAAATTATCTATCACCCTTCCACCACATCCCTTCTTGAAGGAGAACCCATCCTATGGGAGATAAATGAAGAATATCAAGTAAAATTTGTCATTGATAAAGAATATGATCCAAGTGTATATGGTGAAGAGTTAACTATAGGTACTCCCCTTGGTGAAGAGCAGCATAAGTCGATATTATTAAATTAAAAAAGAGAAGACCTTGATGATGTTTTAACCACTCATGAAGAGGTTGATATAGACATGTAAGTGGAGTTTGAAAAGAACATCACATTAATTGACTTGGTTGAGACTCATGAACATGATCAAGAGTTTGGTTTTGAAAAACCAATAGAAGATGAAGCTGTTGTTAACTCCATAGAATAAAATTAATTATAACATAAATTAAATGAGATTTAGGATGACTTTGAGGCCCTTCAAAATCTTACACCTCTTATTGGTTAGTTTGAAAATACTCTTGAATGTTACTTACCTCTTGATGGTGTGTTTAAAAAATAAGACCCTATGTTGTCCAAGCTTTTTAGAGTTACAAATAGACCTGAAGTTGAAGACTCTTCAAGTAAGAAAGTTGAAGATGATGAAGTACACAATGACCGAGAAGTTGTAGTTCTTGAAAATAAATAAAATAAGGATGATTGGCAATAGAATATTAAAATTCTCTAAGATATTGAAGGGTTTTTCAATGTTTAAGGTCATGTGAACAAGGAGATTGAATAAGATGTCTTCATGGAGGATAATGATCAAGATTGGATGAAGTATATAAAACTTTTTGAAGAGCTTGATGAGCTTGTAGAAGCTAATAATAAGTCCGAAGATGTTCTTGAAGATGTTTTACTTCTTGAAAGATAACATGATAATATTTAAATTACCAAGTTGAGGATGATCTTATAAGTCAAGAGGTGATAATGATTGAGATAAATACAAACATTAAGAAAGGTCATGAGAATATTATTGAAGTGTAAGATGAATTCACCTTTATAGGTGATATATTTGTAGCTACTATAATTACATTTGATATCATGCCAAGAAGATTAGAAAGAATGAAGGAGTTGAATACACCAAGAACAAGGTTCAAAAGGATATTTGTTTCATGTCTTATTTCATCTCATGGAGCAAGAGATGGTGAAATCTTCCCCTTTTATCTAGGAGGAAGGATTTCATTTTAGGTTAGTTATATATAGTCTAGTTTGCTTATGTTTTTGTTTTGTTCCCTAAGATTTTGATAGCACATATGTGTGTCTTATTCTTTGCTTTGTGTCTTTTTTTTGTATATGTTGTGAAGGTCAATCAACTTGTTGTGTCATGTTCAAAGTATTTTTAGGTATGAATTGAGTGCAAGAGACTCCATTTACTAATGGAAATGAAAAGTCACTAGTCCTATTAGCATTTTAGGCATGTTACCCTTATGAATCACCAAGAATGATAACCAAATTTGACCCCAAATAAACTTGGCCACCCCCTATAAATTCAAAATTGTCATGGTCTTGTCTTATGTTCATGTCATGCTTATATGGTCCCTAGAAGTCTTCATATAAGCTTATTAGCATTATTTAAGGTTAGTTTGGAGAAGTTAAGGTAAGTTCATGTTTTAGTCATATTATGGTCTAAACATGTCATGGAGATTTAAGTCATGGTCAATTTGTGTCATAGGTGATTAAGGGTTTTTTAATGTCATTTAATGTCTTAAAAATCTTATCATAAGATTGCATGATGTTTTAAAGTGTATAAGATTCATTTATGGTTTTGGAATTATTAAATATGCATGAAAATATGATTTTGGATAACATTTATGTATGACAAAAGTACACAAAGAGATATATCCATACAAGACCCCTTATAAAGAGCTTGGATTAGTTAATCAACTATCACACCTATCATCATGTTAGATAAAGGTTAGATTCTTAAAATTCAACACCATCTTGAGGAGTTAAATATGTTATATGGAATTTTAGAATTCACTTACAATTAAAAATAGATTTATAACATACCTTGATCTTCTAAAGATCAAAAATAATCTTGTAATGAATTTTGAACTCTCATTGTTGTAGAAAACCACTTTTCTTTTCCATCGCTTCATTCATAAGTTAGTGAAGGCCACTTTCAATCAGATGGGCCATGTCATATAGGCTGAGTTATGGGATAATATTTTGGCCAAATTTTGGGACCCCTATGGGATTCTAATTTGTATCATTGGTCATTATATCGGTGTCCTTAGATTTATGAAAAAAATTAAGGATCTAGATTACTTTTTCAGAGATTAAAATAGGGTGAGTTTAAAGCAACTCTAGTACAAAATGTGAATTCATGGATTAATCAAACTAGTTTAATTGAATTAATATAGGTATGTATATGCCTCAAACACATTCAATCATCATTTTGGTATGTGTGGATGGTCCTTTGGTAAGCAATGTCCCTTTTATGCATTATGTGTAAATGACTGTCATCTTTTCTATGTTTTTGAGTTATTCAAGTGATAAAATGCATCTGAATGTTTCTCCATGGCCTCATACCATCTTAATACTCCATTAATGGTCTCTTGATCAAATATATATTTTGTACAAGTTCTAACTAGTCCTATAACTTCATTCCTATTATGGACAGTGTTTGTGTGCCTGTATAGTGATTCCATTGAATTGAGTGAGTTGTACATGTTTCTAGGGAGTTATGATTTGTGTTTTCCTTGTTAGATGTGTTTTTGTAGTGATAAAAATGGTATTTGAAATATACCATTAATATTTTTAGTCTTCTCAACTCCCAAACATAAAGTCACAATTTCCATCCTGTACAAGCCTATAGTCTATCATCTAAAATAGATTCATGGTGATAGGTTGTCATTATACCCTTCATTTAATAAAATAATGGATTTAAGTAATTTTCTACCAAGACATATGTCAAAGTATATATTCAATAAGATGTTGGATATTTGAGTTAACAATTCGTTGTCTGGGGGGTGCTTTTTCTATTATTTATGTCTAAATCCTAATGACAATAAATAAGACTCTAATTTTATGTTGAAGAAAAAGTAAATCTAGAAATTTTTTATAATAAATATCTCCTATGTCATTCCTTATTATTTTTTGTTTACACTATCAACTTCCAAACTTAGACATCTAGCATAAGACACTACATTCTCCTCACTCGACTTGCTTGATTGGGTAGGACAATATTATATTTTAGAATGTGAGAATGTTGATTGCCTATTGTCACCTAGACTACTTTTTGACAAATTATGAATATGGATATGTGTCAACAAACTCTACCTCTTATGAGAATTGAAAGACACACTTTTACATAAATAAAATTCACTTGTATTGAATTGAAACAAACTTTGTATTTAATGAAAGCACACTTGCATTAAAATAAAAAACACTTGCATTAAAAATAAAATCACACTTTAAATTAAAATTTAAATCACACTTAAAATAAAATGAAATATACCTGTATCAAAATAAATACACTCTTAAAATATAAACTAGAAATACAAATTATCCTGATCTTCGGAGAGAAGTGGGCCCTTTCTCCTTCCTTAGAATAGGATCAACTTTTACTCAATAATGGAATGGAATGATTAATGCTTCATTATTAAAAGGAACATATATAGATGCTACAAATTATGTGAAATTACAATTCAATGTTTCTATCTATATTTTGTTCTCTATTTTTAATTTTTTTATTACCCTAAAATGAGAAGAATACATGTAATTAAATCACATCTCAATGACTATTATTAGAATACAAAATTTGGTGATCTAAAAAACCAAATCCACTTATTTAAAATAGAAGATCTAGTAATCAAATCCCATGCTTATAAGGAGGTTTTGGAATTGATTCAAATAAATATAGATAAAATATAACTAACATAGATCTAAAGAGATTATGTCTAGATTTAAAAAATAGAAATACATTTATATCTGGATCATTTTAGATCATTATTATGAATAGTAATGTTTAAAAGAAGATATATAAAGAAGGAAAATCTATATATGTATAATATATATCTTTAGAATTTTTATATTTATCTACAAATTATTTTTGGGCATTTTCAGAGCATGGCTAGGCATTTTCAAGGCATGGTTGGATAGGTCTTTGAAGTATCTTTAGAGTGTCTTCGAAGCATCTTCAGAGTTGCAGATCTTTGGAGCTTAACTAAGATATTCAGATCTCATTTTTTTCTACACCAAGTCTTAAAAATTATTTCCAAAAAAGTGTTACCAAAATTATTGATGACTTCTCAAAATGATCCCATCATAGGTATGTGTCTCTATATGAAAAACTATGCTCATTTCATCCAAGTTAAACACAATAACAAAATAGAGAATAAAAAATGTATCACATATGAAAAAAATAAAATTACACTCATTTCCTCCTTAGATGAGACCTTACATCTTAAATTTAATTCAATATATAACCAAGAGACAACACTTCTCAATAGTGTATATGAGATATAATGAGCTATACAGAATGTTCATCATTTTCCCCCACACTTTACCTTTTGTAAGTCCTCTTACAAACCAGTGGGAGAATTTTTATTCAATTCAAAGTTTAGATTCCAACCACTAACTAAGATTATATATTTGAAAATGATGTCCCCAATCACAATGATTTTTAGTTATAAATCCCAAATCTCTTACCACTGTATGTAACCATGCTTGAAATTCTATTTCTACCTGATTGTGATAATTCTTTCAAGGAGACATGGGATAAATAATAATGGGTGGAATAAATCTCATGCCAATCCAAAAATCTAACCCTCCTTTTAGGAGATGAGTGATAATCTAAGTAAGTTCCCTATCTCTTTGAAGACTCCAATTGATGGTGGTGGGAATCATAACTTCCCTACATTTTAAGTTAACATGCAAAGTCTCCCATCTATCCATACTCACATTGATGGAGCTGAAGGAATGTTGACTAAAAAATATCAAAATTATAAAACATTTGCCATTAGTAACTCATGATATTTTTTTTCATGTACATATGATACAAAGGCTGGAAGGTAACAAGAAGTTTATGAGCTTTTAGAAATTGAGGTCTCATACATAGGCATGTAGCATTTTATAGTTCTAGGAATTGATTATGTGGTTGATCTTAAGTAATTTTATTCATCATGGTGGAAATTAAAGCATGTAATTATGTTTCCCCATAAACAAATTAACCAAAAATATAGAATGGTGGCCCAATAACATGTTACAAAGATAAAATTCACAAATTTGATCTTGTGTTTCTATAGTGTTTTTAAGAAAGACATATATGAAAATGTGTTCATCTTTAATAACATGGGGAAAACCAAGATAAATCAATTACATTTTCCACTTATAATTTTGGTCATGAATAAATAGAATATAGAAAGGTCTTCTACAAGATAACAATTTCTCAGCAATTTTATAATAGTCTAAATAGGAGTTTGAGCCTTCTACAAATGTTGTTGAGATTTTTATTTTATTATGGAATTTTATTCTTGTAACTTATAAATCATGTTATAAAATTTATTATATGCTTAAATAATCTCACTAATGGGTAGAGGAAAATAAGGAATAGCCATTATGGGTCCTTCTGTCTATATAGCTATTTCCGTTGTTTCTATCTACATAGCTTGTATAGAAGTTTGCAACTTAGCATTCTAAGTTGTCAAATTCTACATGAAAGTATTTTATTGACCAAAAAATTCATTATTACAAGAATTAGAGTGTTTTTAATTATTAATCTAAACATCATTGCTAGTAATATAATTTTGTGGACTATCAATATGAGCATCCTTATTTGTAAGGGAATTATATAAGGTGCTAAGTTTATGAGACTATGAAAATAATTGATTATGAATTATAACCTATTTTTATTAACTAATATGATGATCACTTCTTGTGGTCAAACCTGGGAAACATAATATTCATATCTTCTTTCCAAACTATAAATAGTTTGGTCCTTACCTTATAATGTCAATCAAATAAAATCTAGCTCTGCCTATTGTTGTCAAAGAGTTTCTTCATGCCATGATAGGGTCATAGCATGCTATAGATCTTTATCCTCATAAATAGGCTAAGGAGAAGACAACTTCTTCTATAAGTGGATATTTACCCTTGTCAACTATGGAAGGTAAGGGTCTTTATTCTTCTTTCGTTGCAATCTCTTGTTTATGGGTTTGTGTTTCTTTAACTATTTGTTCAACATCCATAAATTTTATAGAACTTAAACTTTTTAAAATTTTAGATACTTTTACATCACTTTATTCTTCCTCCTAGAGAATTGGCTAATGAATTCATCAAGGTTTAATGAATGGAGTAGGATTTTATGATGAAACCCTCATTTTCCTTTTTGATCTTTGTCACAACATCTTTAGAGTTGCAAGTGATGGAGATGGACTTTCCCCTATTCTTACTATCATGATAGGAGAAATAGGATGTGATTTATTACCAAAAAATTGGAGTGATTTTTTCAAAAATGAAGACCAAGACTTATCACCCTTCAATTCCTTCAATAAATGGTGTTGATAGATGAGATAAACTAAACCATGATGTTTAATTGACCTAGTTCCCATTTTTTATTTCTAAGCTACATTAATTATAACATGATGAAGAAAAGATGGTAGGTTTACCTAGCATTTAGGTATAGTAGCTACTTTCATAAAATAAATGAGAAGTTACATGGTGTCACCACCAACCATAGTGAAATATCCATCATAGGTGAGGTATTTCATGACCTAATAGGTGACATTATGCTATGGAGGTGGAAGACTATCCTGAATGATTCTTCTAGCCATACTTTGTGAAGTTTTGGATATATTAAGATGGGGTTCATTACCATCAATGAAAATTTAAATTAGATAAACATAACTCAATTTATCAGTAACAACCACACTTTATTCAATAATCCCTAAAATTTTATTGATAATAGATGAATTAACATGAATATGTTGACCTCAAACAAAAGAATGATCTTCATCAAAATTTTCTAAAAATTCTTGAACAATGTTTTCCTAAAAACCCTAAAATATCTTCAATAAATTAAGCCATCCCACCATTTCAAAAATAACCCTAGTAGATTCATCTTGTAATAGAGGTTTTTATGACTCTGGTTAACTTTTATTCTCACCCCCCATCTTCATAATTGTTCACAGTATTGTCAAAAACTTTCTTGTATGATGAAAAATTGAGCTCAAAATTGCATAGAACACTGAGGATGGAAAGGAGATTAGGGATATAATGTGATAATGAATAAAAATAAATGGGTATCATGAAATTTTATCATAAATGATGGTCAAGAACTATAGAGCATGTAAAGTTTTAATGAAGGAGAACTTTTTGGGGTCAATATCAATGATGTGGCATGAAAGATCATACTTGTTGTCACTTGAAATGATATTTGTAATGATTTTTACATTAAGTCATATATTTGTGAAAAATTATTTATAATAACCTCACATCAAATCTTGAAATTTGAAGATAGTACCATCTTTAGTCACATCCATGTGGAATCAAAAGAAATTATCCATATTGAAAAATGTTGTTCGCCTAATGGTCATACATGTAAAACATAAAATAGAAAATGTCTAACCTATTGGGAATGAAGTAAAACTATACCTCTGTAGTAAGTATCCATGTTTATCTCCAAGACTTTCCATGTGTACTATAAGGATAAACAATTTTTGAGAAGATAAGTTAGTTGAAAAGACAATAGTTCATGTTTATTGCATAAGTTTCTTTCAAAAAGTGTCATTTTTTATTTTCAATTTTTAGTATTTTTTTTATTTTTTAATATATATATATATATATATATATATATATATATATATATATTATTTTTATAGTTTTTTTTTTAAATGGAGGAAAGCTACTATTTTCTAGTTTTTATCACTCCCCCTTTTTATATGTCTTCTTAAAAAGATCATTTGGCCTTAGTAGAAGAACCAAGTTCTTCCATAAGGTCAAATTAGTCTTTATTATGTTCAATTAATTCTTACCTACTAAGAGGTATTCTATACACTTTAATTCTATGACCATTTACCAAAAGTGTCCTTTGGTCACCATCAAATGGTTGAAGTTGGATAGATTCATTTTTGTCAATAGTTTTGATCAGGCATGGTCCCAACCATCTTGTCATGAGATTACCTTTGAAATCCTAGAATTTAGAATCAAATAGAAGCACCCAATCACCTTCTTGAGACTATTTTTTTATGATATGAGTATCATGCCATTATCTTTTATGATTTTAGATTATTATGGTTTGAGTGAGTGCATCCATTCTTAGTTCTTCTAGCCCATTTAGTTGCATGATTCTTTCCTTCTATGCTTTATCAAGATTAATTCCCATATTAATTATTGTCTTCAGTATTTGTAGTTAAAAATTTATTCGTAACAAATGTTTCTTTTAAAACACAAGTTCATATAGATAGAGTCCTATAGTAGTCTTACATGTTTTATTATTGCACAACCTACTTCAGGTAATTTATCTGCCTAATCTTTCATACTACTATTCTTGGTCAAAATATTTTCAAGTTCTCAATTGGTAACCTCCACTTTCCCATTAGTTTGGGGGTGATATAGTGAATATTTATGGTGATTGATTTGGAATAGTTATGTAAAGTCCTTGATCATATTAGACATGAATTAGGGCCCTTGATCAGAATATATCTAGGAGCTCCAAATCTCAACATAATCTTATGATATAGGAAATTAGAAACTATTTCCTCCCTAGAAAAGGTGAGTGCTTACAGTTCATCCCACTTAGTAACATAATCAGTAAATACCAATAAATAATATTTTCCTTGAGATGGTGGGTTGATTGTTTGAATAAAATCCAAACCTTATTTATCAAATGGCTCTAAAACTATATGAGGATGGAGATGCATTTATGAGGATAGAGTAGGCTTACCCATCCTTTGGTAAGAATCATATTTCCATACAAACCTTTTTATAGTCTTGTAAAGAGATGGTCAATAATAACTTACACCACAGATATTATGAATGGTCCTTTTTGTTGAATAATTTCATCCTCCTAGATCACTATGGCATGCTCTTATGATGTCAAATACTTCATTTTCTCTAACACATTTGTGAAGTACATGATTAGGTCCATTTTTAAATAGCATGCCTTTAAACCATTTGAAATGATAACTATCTCTAATGAAATGTTTTCTTTATTTAGAAGTAAAGGAATGAGTAAAATTCCATGTTGATAAGTAATTTCCATGTCTACAAACCATGGTGAGTATAGATATAGAAAATAGTTATTCATATAGAAAAGAATCCTCCACAGGGTCATCTTAACCTATAGTGACTAATCTAGATAACAATTTAGCAATAAAATTATACTTTATAGGTTTTTCTATGATGATAATTTCAAATTATTGCAACAATAGTATCCATATAATAATTCTCCCTCCTACTACTAGTTTTTCATTAAGTGCTTCATAGCTGAATGATTTGTATAAATAAATACATGATAACTAGTAATGTAATGCCTAAATTTATTTATGGCATAAACAACAACAAGAAATTATTTTTTGTTGTAGTGTAGTTTTTCTTTGTGGGAGTAATATTATTGATGATATAATAAATAACATACATATTTAATTCATCATGTCTTTGTCCTAGAAATTACCTTAGTGCATTAATGGAAGCATTAGTATAAATATGAACATTATATTCCCAGTTAGGTTATTTCAAAACTATAGTAGTGATGAGTTTATTTTTAATGTTTAAAAAGCTTCTTGGTACTTATCATTCCATACAAATTCACTATCTTTTGTCAGTAAGGAAAACATAGGTGGAATTATTTTGCTAGTCTTCAATAAATTATTAGTAATATCCTACATGACTAAGAAAAATTTTGACATCTATTTGTGTTTTAGGAATGGAGACATTATAAATTACCTTAGTCTTCTTGGAATCCACTTTTATTCCTTGAAAAGAGATATGATGTCCTAAGACTATCCGTTCATCAACCATTATTAGACACTTCTCGTGACTCAAATATACTTTATGTTCTTCACATATGGTGAGAACTTTATCCAAATTGTTTTCTCAAGGATTCATCAAATGTGTTACCATGGATAGTGAAATCATCCATGTATACTTCCACACAATCATTTTTAAGACCAAAAAATATGGATAACACTACTCTTTGAAAGGTAGCAGGTACATTGAAAAATTCAAAAGGAAGGAGTCTATAAGCAAATGTTCCCTAAGGGAAGGTAAATGTAGTTTTATCTTGATATTTAGGGGCTATTTTGATTTGATTGTATCCACTTAACCCATAAAAGAAATAAAATTATGGCTTTCCTACTATTATCCAAGACTTGATTAATAAAAAGCAAATGAAAGTAATCTCTCATAGTGGCTTTATTTAGTTCTCTGTAATCTACATAGACCCTCCATTTTAAAGATATTTGATTTTGATCATTGTGGCTTAATAGTTGATCTTTGTTTTAAATATGATTTATGTTATTTAAAGTGAATTACGCTTAAACCTAATACTAAATCTAAATTAAGTTGAGTATACACAATGAAGCTAATCTAAGGTGAATTGATAAAAAATAAAAGGAAGGGTAGGGTAGAAAAGAGAGGTGTTGTTGATCATTACTTCAAACATTATCACAATGTTCTAATTTCATATAAACATGAATTTAACCAATGTAAAATGTGAAGTAGCATAATCTCAAATCCTATCACACATCAAGAAAACATCTAAGGTATGAAAAGATGCAAACAAGAACCAAGTTCACTTTAAGAGTTTGACACATATAAACAAATATCATGGATTAGATGTAAAAAGAGAAAAAAATGAAGTAAACATAAGAACCTTCAACTAATCTATCATTATCACAAATTAGCAACTTTGCATTTAAAGATGCACATCTAGAATTCATAAGAACCATTCAAATTTGACAAATAATATGAGAAAAATGGGAGAGAAACCATGATAGTAAATCACATAAGAAAATGTGGATAAATTTTGTATAACTCCTTTCTTATATTAATTTCTCAAAAGTTAAAGAATAATTTTTGGCTCAAAAACACTTTCTTCCTTTTAAATTGACAATACCTATTTATATAGATAATTCATGAGGTATGTCGATTGGTCATGTCAAATATTAAGGATACATATCCTTTTAAAATTCTTTGAGAAATGTTTAGACATTCTAAAATGACTAACCTATAGGCAATGTGTTTTACAAGTTGCACACACCTTTATAAAAGAATATTCTATTTTCAAATATCATACAATGTTCCTACATAATAAAATATCCTAAGTCAATTGATTTGAATTTGGGACCCTTGTGTTGATGCAGTTTTATACCTTCCCTAAAATATCTTGATCCTATAATGTTATTCATTGATCAGCTAGAGATCAATGATAAATCTCATGAATAACTCCTTTTTTGATCTTATAAGCCCTTAAGATCATTCTCAGCCCTTTTCAAAGCTTGTTTGATGCTCCTAGCATCTCCTATATTTTATTTTGATGATAAAAGTAGGCCCATGATATTTTTATTAGCCCTTATTTTCCCTTGTCCTTGATTCCTCATTTCTTACATGAATTGAGTAGTTTTATGCTTGAACTCCTCTTCAGTGATAAGGCCTAGTGGACTAAGGGTGGTGGGATATTTGATTAAGCTATCCAAAATGTGTAATATCTTACCCTCTTTCTATTTGATGTCTTTAAAAATGTATTCCATTTGCTTAGATTGAATTATCAAGGCCTTGATCTTATAAATTAATATATCCATAGCGATATTTAGGTGGGCTAGGCTGACTATCCTAATCTCAAGGATTTGATTTTTATCAAGACTTTGATAAAATCATTTAATTGGTAGCTCAAATCTTGCCTTAGCCAACTTAGCCTGTAGCCATGGTGATTTGTTTACTCACTACCTATTTATTGGTCTTGATTGAATTTAAAGAATTGAACAAATCAGTCATGGTGTCCTCAAATTACCTGAATCTATCTTTTGGGATTGACAAGATGGCTTTTTCTTTCAAATTCTTATTTTCCTACAGGATTCCCTTAATCATTATTTTCAATTGATCTAACTAAGCTTGGGCCAATTCAAGAAAATTTTCTTCAAGTATTGGGTCCTCACCAGGATTTTGTCCTCCAACTGGAGTTAATCCAACAAAAGGTTCCACTTTTTGAAAAGTAAACTCCACTCCACCAACCATGGGCTTCTCAGTTACCCTCTACAAACTAGTAGTTGTTGGGTCAAATATGACACCTACTGAAGATTGTGTTACTTTTGTATCTAGAGTTTCCATTTGTGATCTACTTGATTCTCCTAAAGCAACCATCCTCCTTTCATTTTCCTTTTGTAGAGCTAGGATCTATGGCTTGACCTCTTCATGAATTGGGATATTGATGGCCTTCATCATAGACCATGGATGTTGTGCACTTGGTACCTTTTGAAATTTTCCATGGATGAACCATTCTATAATGGTTAAACCATAAAAATGTTTTCTTCACTAAAGAGTTTAACTTAACTCAAAGGAGGAGTGAAAGTCACCTTGGGCTTCTTTACCTTCACTAGAATAATGACCAATTCGACTTTTCTTTTGGGGGTGTCTATATGAACTAGATCCAACACTTCCTTCCCATTCTCTTCCTCTATATCATCCATTTATTCATCTTCAGACTCATAGGATAATGATAGCATTTGGAGGGCATCTCCAATGGTCTTATCAGGGTCTAATGCTACTATGTGAACTTATTCCACTAGTGACCCTTATTCCTATACTTGGGCTGAAAAAGATATAATTTCATCAGGCCTAATCTCCTTTAGCCTTTACTTAATTTGTGCCTCGGGTTTGGACTCTATTTTTAGCTTAGTTGGTGGAATTCTTGAAGATGTACCACTTAACAAATGGTATTTCCTTGGCCCTAATATGTCATCACTTCTTTTTTACTGCCTTTGCATCCTAGATATTGGATTGATGTTGTGTTTTTTAAATCTAATGGTGACCTCAAATAATGAAGAGGATTTTGTGTATATGGAGTCAAAAGTACTAGTCTAGTGATCATAAGGTGCATTTATTCTTTTGTTTTGAAGATGCTCCTTAACCCTTCCATGGGGATACCACTACCTTAGCTCATCAATTTAAATATTGAATGAAGTCTTACATTTTGAAGTAGCCTCAATATTTTCCCATGATTTAAACATAGTTATACTAATGGTTATTAGGAGGGTGTGAAGCAATCCCTTCTTTTTGGTCTTACAAAGACCATCTATTCCATTACAGATTTGGTAAACTACTTCTTGCTCTACACATTTATTTGGTACATGGACTAGTAATCTGAGGGGAGTGCATTGGGTTCCCTCAATCTTGGTGATTGTATAATTAAGATATAACCATATATGCACTATGGCTTCAACAATTTTATTTTTTAGGAGGTTGACTCTCATCATTAAGATCCTTGTGATGGCCTCACTAAGGGAAGGATAGACATAATCACATATGAGTTGAATGTGATCCCTATACTTAAAGATATGTAACTTGGAGTAATACTATGAGATATTTTATGTCCTATCAGGTGACCATTCCCTAAGGTTGGGGATCTTTGTTGTGGAAAGGATGACATACAAAAGATATGGCATCATGTAGAATTGAGCCCTACTCCTCTTCTTGATTATAAAAAATTGTCTACTCAAACAAGTGTTGATTACTTTATCAAGAGAAGGGGTGACTTATTTATCAACCATGAAATAGATTAAGGGGACCCAACATTTATCTACATATGTAGTGGCTACATTTCCACATAATCTAATCATCATTATCATGATCATCCTTATTTTAGGTCTAAATTGACAAGTGGGGATGTTATTATTGAAGTCAAAAAATAATTGGTTTCTATAATACAACCACAAGGAAAGGATGCTCTTCAAATCATTATCCTTGGTCCAATTATTGATTGTGGTTAGGTCTCTTACGGTTTAGGAAATTTGTAATAATTTTCAAAATCTATAGGATAAATGTAATAAATATTTCTAAAACTACATTCATGAATAATCATGCCATTATTTATTTTACCATCTTTAAAAATTAGAGCAATGATGTCTATATAATTTAGTACCTTAGGTTTTACAATTATGTAGTATAGGCCTATTATCTAGATGGTAACTACAACATAGTATCTTATTTTTGAAAACGTGTTCTTCTACTCCTCCCTTGTGATGGGTTGTTGGTTCTCAATGGTCTAAAATAAGCTCAACCAATTATTTTCCCCTATGTTCATAGCTATGGCATCAAACTATCTGTCCTTGAAAACTCTTCCTTCTACATTTTATGTCAAATAAAGTTCAAAAGCCTCTCTATAAACACCATTCTTGGCTACCATGGCTATGAATTACTCTAAATTACTTGCTAGTATATTACACTTCAGCTTTGGATTGATTTATTCTAGCATAGGTTATAATTCAAAATTTTTTGGCTTGGTCATAATGAGCACATGGTCAAATTAGGGTTCTCAAACTTGCTAGGGTTTTTACTAAAGGTCTTCTTAGTGATTTAATAGTGGCAACTAGTTTGAACAATGTGAATTTTGTGACTTATATTTTTTATGGATCAAGCATTTATACCTTTACATTTCCCTAGGTCTAAAAAATCTTCAAATTCGCATGTTATGCTTATGTGGCTCTAATGCAGTGTTATCATAGCATCCTACTCATTAATATTTTAAATATGACCATTTGTCACTTTTGGACATGTGTCAATATTTTATTGGTTCTAGGCCCTCTAAAAATTCTACCTTGTCTCACACCATTAGATCAATGCATTTTGTTAATCTTGATCTAAGAAATCAAACATCATCGGTTACTTTTTTATATTAATTATGGTTGTGACACTTGGCACTTCCATATTTATCATGATCTTTGTTAAAATGTCAACATTTATTTTACACCATCAGATTATCCTCACCCAAATGAATACATTCCATCAATCTTTATTGATTGGATTATGTTCCTTTCTCCACATGTCATTGATCAAAATGTGTACATGAGGATGTGTACCATCAATATTTGATAAATGATCAATATTTTATTTGTGGTTTTTGGTTATGTAGCTTACCATTTCCACATTCACTCATTGGGCCTTACTTTCTAACCTTCACTACACACCATCAGATCTTATTCAGTTGAATCAATGTGATCTATCAAATCTCAATCCAAAGGTTGGAATATGATTGGTTTCCTAATGTTCTTCTGTAAAAATTTGGACACTTTTCACCTTATTATTCATCTAGGGGATTTATTAAAGCTTTAAATTGACATGTACCATCAATCAAAATATGTATGTTTATCCATGTACCATCGATCTTCAAGGACATATTTGATCTTTAATCATCCATTATAGGTCTAACACTTGGCATATTTGTACTGGTTCTGAGTTCCTTTAAATTATCAATGCCAATCTCACATAATTAGATCATCTTTGGTTGATCAATCACACTCCATTAGATCATATTTTGATATTTACCATTGGATCTTTGGTAGGGTTCCCATGATGGTAACATTTGTCACTTTTTTTCTTATTTTGGGGATCCATTTAAGTCTTGATATTTCATGTACCATTAGATCAATCTTACCTGAGTAAATGCATAACATTGATCATATGATTAATAAAAAAGTTTATGTTAGGTTCAAGAAACACATGGAACTTAGGTTAAAGTCATAAGACTAAGGTTCTTATTCATGTTAATTAAACATGAATTAAAAGATTAAGATTAAATCTTAAGATAAGTTTTTAAAATAATAAAGGGGCCCCACAAATGATAAAAGACATGGCATAAAGCTTTAGCATAGGTTTTCATTGTATTAATAAACACATTTAAAACTTTAGGATAAAATTTTTAGGCTAAACTAAAACATAATGAAAGGAACCATGTGATTAGCTAGATCATGCTAATAATAAAATAGACCAAGGGGTCATGGAACATGAAGGAACCAATCATAATATTTTTAAACTAAAAATTGGTCATGTTAAAAAAAATGACTAAGCCTTAGGATAAAAATTAAACTAAGTCTAGGGCACAACTAATTATTCAAGTGTAAATTATTCTCACACAAATTTGAATTTAATTCAAAAGGGACCTAGGTTAAAACATTAGACTAGTGTTTTAACTTGACTTAAAATATATTTAATTAATCTTTGACAAATTGAAGGCTAGTAAAAGATCAATTTATCATTGAAGCATAAAACCCTGAGCATGTTCATTTCCAAATGATCCATTGAACTTGTAATATAGAAACACAAGTAATAATCATTAGCAAAATTATAAGGGGGAGAATAATGATCAATTTAAAATATGTCAATCAATCTAAATGAGAACTAGGTGTGGATCATTTTCAAATAAAAATAATGTGCAAATATGCTAGTGGTACTCTGATCAAGTGAATTTTCAATTTTAAAGTAAAAATTTGCACAATTTAAAATAAGGGTCCCTATTTTTTAGAAATGGTGGTATGTTGACCTCAAAAAATGGTGACTTTTGAGGGAAACATATCAGTATGTTAGAATTTAGAGACTTTAGTTTATACTAATAGTTAGGTTACTTATTCCACTTAATCAGGGACTATTATTTAGATCAATTCATGGTTAAAAAAAGTTATATATATAGAATTATGATCAAACATCAAAACATATCCATGTTGTGTGTGTGTTTTGATTCCACTTACTGATTGCCATAGGATTTAGAGAACAACTTCTAGATTCATGACATTAACCATTAACATTGACTTATATCATATTTGGATGTTCATTAAGAATCATGCCTTAGCTTAGGGAAGGCTTGGGCATTGTTTTATTTCTAACCAGGCATCTATAGCCCCAACATAGATACCTTTAGCTCCACTCAAGGCCTTTCTCCACTACCATCTAGGTGTTTATAGCCCTGATGGAGATTACTAGAATCACTTTTGTTTAGAAAGATTTTGAGTTTTATAACAAGCTCTTATTTTTTGTATTTTTCAATATCTTAATTTCTAGAAAAGGTTGAGAACCAAATTAGCTAGGTTTTGGGATTTGATCAAATGTTTGATCTTTAGATAGTCATCCTTAGCTATAAACTTTATCCCAAGAAATTAATGTTTTAAAGTGCAAACATGACTTTGTTCTAATAATTAAAGTCTTCATCCTATATTTCCAATCCTTCTTAGACCCAAAATTATATTAAAACAAGGCTTAAAATATCAGGGAACAATTAACCTATTCATCGGTCCTTACCAATTTATCCAAACTATAAATTCATGATTACATTTAAACAATCCATTATCAACCAATGCTGAGGAGCCATACCTACATTCATAAACTATGAGGTTTCTTTGAGAAATCATATGAATCTTGAGATAAGGGTTTTCTAAAATAGACTTATTAAAATTAAGGAGTAAATTAGGGAAACTAAACACACTAAATAAAAAACACACTGATAGAAATCAAAGGAAACAAGAAAACAAATATATACATGCACTATGTATAAACAAGGGACAAGAAAGAAAGAAAAAGAAAGAAATTAAGCTAAGCTAACCTACACTAACTCTAACTAGTCTTACATTTCACTTCATGAATACTCCTAGTGGGATAATAGAAAAATAATGCTTGAGGTATTTCCCATTGGTTGGAAATGTAAACTCTACTCCTTGCAAGTCTTTCAATTTAAAGGTGTTGTCTCCTAGGGTCTCAACAATTCGATATGGATCAATCCACAAAGATGTAAACTTCCCATGCTTTAATTTTGCTTTTGAGGCTTTATCCCAAATAAGAACTAGGTATCCTTATCTAAACATCTTTATATTTTCTCATTTGAATCTCTTTTGACTATGGTAAGCATTTGGTACAAGACACATAGACTAATGATTTTTCCAAACTTATCAATAAAATAATTATTAAAATCATTTTGACTAACTATGTATTTTTTAGGAAGGTTAAGGAACCATTCATATGCAACATATTTGAAAGTAAATGGGAAAAAATTTCATGCTTTATCTTTATGAATAACATTCAAAATAGATTTGAAACTTTTAATGTGTTATTCAATAGTTACAACACCATTAGGACTAAAAGTAGGCAAATATTTTTTAGGATTTTGAAGAAGGTTGTGTACCACACCTGGCACATTGATTGAAGAACCTCCTAGCCAAGCCATACCTTGATAGGGATTGAACATAGGAACACTCTGATTTGGTGAAGTTGGTTGAGACTTTGAAACCCTATGCTTACCTTTGTCTCATCTAGCTCTCCTATGAAATTCTAATGAAAGAAGAGGAACCCTTATCTTTGAATGTGACCTAGTCCTTATCCTTGGCAATTTGAGCTTGAAATATTTGAACCCTATTTTAAATAATATGTGTAAATCTTATCTTTGGAAATAATAATGGTCAAACTTTCACATTAAGCAAATTTTACACAAATTTTTATAAATAATGATAAAGGACAACAATCTTTAACTATAATATCTCAAAAATATGTCCAAATATGTAGGTATGAGTGATCTTTATACATTTCAATATTATATAAACTCAAATTTGCAAATTTCCAATCAATATTTTTACAAAATAGCTATTACTAACCTCAAATGCCTTGGATTTATAAAGCTTAAGCTATCTTTACTATAATTTGCCATA
Organism: Torreya grandis; assembly: GCA_037957365.1. NCBI lineage: Eukaryota > Viridiplantae > Streptophyta > Pinopsida > Cupressales > Taxaceae > Torreya > Torreya grandis. Next base: position 1,093,224 of record JARHVA010001368.1, on the reverse strand, counting down.
TATCTTCAAATAATATCTATCTTTATCTAAATAAGCATAAAGACTAGTCTAAAACCATCAGGATCAATTATCTTTACATAAATATGCTAAAAGAAACACAAATATGCAAAAACTACATCAATATTTGAACATAATTCATTAAAATTAGCAAAGATGTTGCAAATTTTCAAATATTTAAGGCCCTCCTTTTAACACCAGTAGAACACATTCCATATTGATGCCTAAAAGTGTATCATAGGTGGTTATTAGTGTTTAATAAACACTAATAATTTTTTAATCTAAATAATCTAATGCTTGAGTTGTAGGTTATGATAATCTTACTATTTTTGGTCGAATAGAGGAAGAACAAGTGATTGTTTCACATATTTATATTATTTGGTGGTTGGAAGCCACCATGACTCTATAGTTGATCTTCAATTTTGAAGATGATCTATGTTATTTAAATTGAATTATGCTTAAACCTAATTCTAATGATAAACTAAGATGAGTATTCATAATGAAGTTAATCTAAGGTGAATTGATAAAAAAGGAGAAAAATGAAGGGTAGGGAAAAAAAGAGTTGTCGATATTTATTTCAAACATTATGACAAAGTTCCAATTTCATCTAAACAAGCATTTAACAAATGTGCAACATGAAGTAGATTAAGCTCAAATCCTATAACACATCAAGCAAACATCTAAGGAATGTATGAAAATATGCAAATAAGATCTAGGTTCACTTTAAGAATTTTAGCCCTATAAGCAAATTGCATTAGCTAAAATGCAAGAAGAGCAAAGAAAGTGAAGTAAACCTAAGATTGTTCAACTAATCTAGCATTAGCACAAATTAGCAACTCTGTATTTAAAGATGCACATCTAGAATTCAGAAGAACCATCTTAATTTGAAAATAAGACCAAACAAATGAGAGAGAAACTATGATAGCAATTCACATAAGAAAATGTGGACAAAATTGGCATAACTCCTTGCTTATATTAATTTTCTCAAAATTTAAGGAATAGTTTTTGGCTAAAAAAATCTCTCCCTTTTACAGTTGACAATACCTCTTTATATAAACAATTCATGAGGTATGTCAGCTAGTCATTTTAAATATTAAGGACAATTATCCTTTTACAATTCTTTGAGAACCTCTTAGACATTCTAAAATTAATAACTTATAGGCAATGTGCTTTACAAGTTTCACACACCTTTCAAAAATAAATATTCCATTTTCAAATAACATACAATGTTCCTACATAATAGAATATCCTAAGTCAACTAGTTTGACTTTGGGACCATTGTGTTGATACAATCTTCCCTTCCTTATAAGACCTTCATTCTATAATGTTGTTTATTTATCAACTAGAGATCAATGATAAGTCTCATGAATAATTCCTTTTATTTATCTTTTGATGATAAAATTAGGCTCATGATCTTCTTATTATCAACCCCTATTTTCCCTTGTCCTTGATTCCTCACTTCTTGCATGAATTGAGTAGTTCTATGCTTGAACTCCTCTTCAGTGATAAGGCATAATGGACTAAGGATGGTGGGGTCTTTAGTTAAGATATCCAAAATGTGTAATATCTAAACCTTTTGTTCTTTGAGGTCCTTAGAAATGTCTTCCTTCTACTTAGACTAGTTGCTCAAGGCCTCGATCCTATCAATTAATATAGCCATAACCATATTTGGGGGGGGGGGGGGGGGGGGGGCTAGGCTAACTATCCTAAACTCAAGGATTTGATTTTTAGTCAAGACTTTGATCAAATCCTTCACTTGGTAGATCGAAGCCTACCATTGGCCAACTTGGCTTGTAGCCATGGTGCTTTATTTATTCACTACCTCTTGCTTGGTCTTAACTAACTTTAAAGAATTGAACAAATCAACCATGGTGTCTTCAAGTTTCTTGAATCTATATTCTTAGATTGACAATATGGCTTGTTTTTTTAAATTTTGTTTTACTACAAGATGCCCTTGATCATTGTTTGAAATTGACCTAACTGAGCCTGGGCTAATTCAAGAATATTTTATTCAAATATTGGGTCCTCGCTAGGATTTTGTCCTCCAACTGGAGTTAATCCAACAAAATGTTCCACTTTTGAGAAAGTGAACTCCTCTCCACAAACCATGGCCATATTCATAGTTACCCTCTACAAACTAGTAGTAATTAGGTCAAATTTGAGACCTACTAAAGATTGTGTTACTTTTGGAGTTGGATTTTTCATTTGTGCTCCACTTGATTCTCCTAGAGCAACCAACCTCATTTCATCTTCCTTTTGTAGACCTAGGATCCATGGCTTGACCTCTTCATGAACTGGGATATTGATGGCCTTAATCATATCCCATGGATATTGTGCACTTGGTACCTTTTAAAAATTTACATAAATGAACCATTCTAGAATGGTTGGACCCTAAATTAATTTTTCTTCACTAAAGAGGTTAACTTCACTCAAAGGAGGAGTGATAGTCACCTTAGACTTCTTTCCCTTCACTATTACAATGGTTAACTCAACTTTTCTTTTAGGGGTGTCTATAAGAACTAGATCTAACACTTCCTTCCCCTTATCTTCCTTTGTCTCCTATAACTCTTTATCTTTAGAATTATATGCTAATGATATAATTTTGAGGGCATCTTCAATGGTCTCATCAAGGTCCAATGCTACTATGTGAACTTCTTCCACTAGTGACCATTTTTCCTTTGTTTGGGCTGAAAAAGATGCAATTTCATCAAGCCTTCTCTCCTTTGGCCTTTGTTAAATTTGTACCTCAAGTCTAGACTCTATTTTTAGATGGATTGGTGGAGGTCTTAAAGATGTACCACTTATAAAATGGTATTGCCTTGGTCCTAGCTTCCATCTGTCATCACTTCCTTTTTTTTCCCTTTGCATCCTAGATTTTGGACTGATGTGTTTTTTCAAGCTAATAGTGACCTCGAAGAATGAAGAGGATTTTTATGTATATGGGGCCAAAAGGACTAGGCTAGTGATCATAAGGTATATTTATTCCTTTGGTCTTCAAATTCTCCTTAACCCTTCCATGGGGATCCCACTATTTTAGCTCATCAATTTAAAGATTGAATGAGGTCATATATTTTAAAGAAGTATCAATATTATCCCATGATACAAACATAGTTTTACCAATGGCTATAGGGAGGGTGTGAAGTATTCCCTTCCTTTGGTCTTGCAAAGACTATCTATTCCATTATAGATTTAGTAAATTTCTTCTTGCTTTGCAAGCTTATTTGGCCCATGGACTAGTAATCTGAGGGGATTACATTAGGTTCCCTCAATCCTAATGATTTTACAATCATGATATATCCATATATCCCATATGGAATCAATTATTTTATTTATCAAGGGGATAATTATCATAATTGGGCTCCCTTTGATGGCCTCATTAAGGGTAGGATAAACACCATCATATATGTATTGGATCTGATCCCTATACTTAAATATATGTAACTTAAAGTAATACTATGAGATAATTTTTGTCTTATCAGGTGACCATTACCTAAGGTTGGGGATCTTTGTTGTGGCAAGGAGGGAATTTAAAAGTTATTACATCATGTATAATTGAGCCCTAATCATCTTATTGATTGAAGAAAACTATCTACTTAAACAAGTGATAATTACTTCACCAAGAGGAGGGGTGACTAATTTCTAAACCATGAAATAGATTAAGGGGACCCAAAGTTTATCTATATATGTAGTGGTTGTATTTCCACATAATCTATTCATCATTGTCATGATCACCCTTATTTCATGTCTAAATTGACCAATGGGGATGTTATTATTTAATTCAAAAAACATTTAGTTTCTAGAATACATCCATAAGGAAAGGATGCTCTTCAAATCATTATCCTTAGCCCAATTATTTATTATGTTTAGGTCTACTTGAGTTTTAGGCAATTTTTAATAATTTTCAAAATTTATAGGAAAATTTTAATAAATATTTCTAAAACTATGTTAATGAATATCATGCCCTTATCTATTTTTCCATATTTAAAAATTAGAGCAAGGATGTCTATGTAATGTAGTACCTCAATTTTTGCAACTACGTAGTGTAGGCCTATCATCTAGATGGTGACTACATCATAGTATCTTATTTTTTCAGACATGTTCTTCTCCTCCTCCCTTGTGATGGGCTATTAGTTCTCAATAGTTCAAAATAAGCTCAACCAATTATTTTTCCCTATGTTTAGATCTATGGCATCAAACTATGTGTCCTTGAAACCTCTTACTTATACATTTCATGTCAAATAAAGTTCCACATCCTCTTTGTAAACACCTTTCCTAGCTACCATGGCTGTGAATTTCTCTAAATTACTTGGTAGTAGATTGTCCTTCAAATATAGATTGATTTATTCGTACACATGTGATAATTCAACTTTCCTTAGATTTTTCACAATGATCATAGGGTCAAATTAATATTCTCACACTTGTTAAGGTTTTTATTGAAGGTATTCTCAGTGATTTAATAGTAGTATCTAATTTAAACAAGGTGAATTTTTTGACTTGGATTTTCTTTGGATCAAGCATTTATACCTTTACATTTACCTAGGTACACAAAGTCTTCAACTTGGCATATTAAATTCATATGGCTCTGATGCATAATCATCATGGCATACTACTCATTTATATTTGAAATATGATTATTTGTCACTTTTGGACGCATGCCAATATTTCATTAGTTCTAGGCCCTTTATAAATTTTGCATTGTCTCGTACCATTGGATCTATTTACTTAGATCAATGTGGTTCATTAATCTTGATCTAATAAATCAAACATCATTGGATACTTTATTATATTCCATGTGGTTGTGACACTTAGCACTTTTGTGTTTGTCTTGATCTTTGTTGAAATGTCAACATTGATTTTTCATTATCAGATCATCCTTTCCTAGATGAATGCACTCCATCAATCTTGATCAATTAGATTATGTTCCTTTCTTTACATGTTATTGATTATAATGTGTATGTGAGGACACATACCATATATTTTTGAAATATGCTTGAGATTTAATGTGTGGCTTGTAGTTATGCCACTTATCATTTTTGCATTCACTCATTGGGCCTTAACTTTTCAACCTTCATTATGAACCATCAAAACATGTTTGGCTGGATCAACATGCTCTGTTGGATCTCAATTTAAAGGGTGGAATGCCATTGGTTACCCAATGTTATTTTACTAAAATTATGACACTTTTCACCTTCTCATTCATTTGGGGGCTTCATTGAATCTTTGAATTAACATCAACCATTAATCAGAATGTGTACACTTACCCACATACCATCGATATTCAAGGACATGTTCAAGATTTAATCATATATTATAGGTTTTACACTTGGCATCTCTAGACTAGTTATGATTTCATTTTAATTTTCAATGTCTATCTTACACCACCGTATCATCTTCCACTGATCAATCTCACTCCATCAGATCATCTTTTACAATGTGCCATAGATCTTTGGAAGTATTCTACGATGGTGACATTTTTCACCTTCTCACATATTTTGGGGATCCATTTAAGTCTTGATATTTCATGTGCCATTAGATCAATCTTTCATGAGTAAATATGTATTGTTGGTCCTGTGATCAATAAAAATGTTTAAGTCAGGTTTAGAAAACACATGGAACTTAGGATATAGTCTTAAGACTAAGGTTTTTATTCATGTTAATAAAAATGAATTAAAACTTTAAGATTAAATCCTAAGTTAACTTTAGAAGATTTAAAATGGGACCCCATAAATGATAAAAGACATGGCATAAAACTTTAGCTTAGGTTTTCATTGTTTTAATAAATTCAATTAAAACTTTAGGATAAGTCTTTTAGACTAAGCTAGAACATAATGAAAGGGACCATGTGATTAGCTAGACCATGCTAATAATAAAATAAACCAATGAGTCATGGGACATGAAGGGACCAATCATAATATTTTTAGACTAAGGTTTGGTCATATTGAAAAACATGACTAGCCTTAGGATAAAAATTAAAATAAGTCTATGGCATAAATAATTATTTTTGTGTAAATTGTTCTCATGCAAATTTGAATTTAATTCAAAAGGGACCTATTTTAAAACATTAGACTAGGATTTTAACATGACTTAAAATGGATTCAATTAATCTTTGACAAACTAAAGGCTAGTAAAAGATCAATTTATCATTGAAGCACAAAACCCTAAGCATGATCATTCTCAAATGAGATTCCATTGAACTTGTAATATAAAAACACAAGCAAAAATCATTATCAACATTAGAAGGGAGAAAATAGTGATCAAATGAAAATATGTCAATCAATTTAAATGAGAACTAAGTGTGGATTATTTTCAAATAAAAACAATGTACAAACATGTTAGTGGTACTATGATCAAAATAATTTTTAATTTTAAGGTACAGATTTGTATAATTTAAAATAAGGGTCCCCATTTTTCAAAACTAAGGTATGTTGACCTCAACACATATATGTGGTATTAGTATGTGAAATGTAGCCATATCTTTGTAAAATTTTTCACTTATGGAGATCATATTAGCCAATGGATAATGAAAATAATTTAAAAATGAATTCTTCCCTTTTTGAGACCAGTCAACTATGGCTTGCTTGACATCTTGTGGACTAAATAACATGTTTTGGGGACTTATGACATTGTCTTGATTCTTAGTAGTGAAGCTAAATTATTCCCATACATGATTTTTTATCTTTGAAACTAAGTTTTTAGACTTTGGATCTAATCGATCAATCTTTGGAGCTATGTTATCAGTCTTCAAATCTAGGCTTTTAAACTTCAGAGCTAGGCTATCTAACTTCAAAGCTACGTTGTCTTGATCTAAATATTCCATTATCTATTCATCAAACTATTGAACATGTTATTTTATGGTAACCATGGATAAGGAAGACACATTATTCTAATTTTATTCATGTTGATCCACCCATATCTATTCAGAACGATCCATTGAAGGTCTAGAAGGTGGATAAAGAGAGATTTGTTTAGCATGAATTCCATTAGAAATGGTCATATTAATATATCTACATTCAATTCATGTTGTGAGTTTAGCTAATCAAGGTCTTCTTATAATAATTAGATATCCTACCTTCATGGATTTAGGTTGAAGGACCATAAAAACTATAGGGTATTACCAGGATTCTATGGTGATTGGAATTCTCTCTATGGTTCCTTAAGGTAAAGTAGTGGATTGATCTACCATTTAAAAAATTATAATGGTAGGTTGAATCCCTATGAGGGATAAAGCTATTACTATTTTGGCAATCATTATGTTGATTGAAGCACCCAAATCTATAAGAACATTTGGCATGGACTTGTTCTCAATATTACAGTCATCACAATACTACCAGAGTCTCTATATTTGAGATCAAGTATGTTTCCTACTAGTAAATCAATAATTTTTCTAGTTACCCAGAATATTTTATGATGTTATTTCTTTTTCCTATTACTTTTATGCAAAATTATTTAATTAGTTGATTGAATTAAATAATATCTGTAATGACTCTTAACATTAGAATTTATATTTTCATTTTTATTAATCCTTGCATAAATTAAGAACCCTCCCTAGGTTTTTCCTCCTTATTTCTCTCAAGAAATGGAATAGTAGGGGGATATTGAATTTTGGTTGGTGTTATTGGAGTTGTGGTGGATTCTACCTTGTCTTTATTTGGTTCTTAGACTACAGGTGACTTAGGAGTGTTTTCATCATTGGGAATTTTAGTTATGGTAATGGGTTAATCTCCTACTACCTTTCTTGACCTAAGCTGAACATTATTACACTCAGTTGAACCACTTGCAATGATACTTTCTTGATCAGTTCCATAAAATAGATTATTTTGCCTATTATTAAGATTTGCCACTAGTTGGGTAGGTAAATTTGGTTGGTTAACTTAATGCTCAATTTATGGTGGCTAAGGTTGTGAATGCATCAAATCCTTTTGTAGAGGAAACCTTCTCTACATTTGATATTGTTGATTTAGCCATTAAGGTGGTGACTATTGTATCCAAAGTGGTTATTGGTTTTGCTATTGTGCCTAAGGTTGTGAAATATTTTGAGGTGTCCCCCACATATGTGGCATCCATTATTGATTACCCATGATTATGGTTGTGGTGGTGGTCCCCACATTTGTGGTGTGACATGTCCAGACCATGGTGTCATCCATAGATTGGGGGGAAATCATGGACTAAATTGATTTTGAGGTTGGGAGTACTATTTTCCTTGTCTTTAAATAAAGTTCACTTCCTCAACTACATGTACTATTTTTTTTACTTGGTTTCTCATGGTAGGAAGTTGATTGTAGTTCTTGGTGTCATGGTCTTGGTCAGAAATACCACATACCTCTATTTTATCTAAAGGATAATATTTTACCACATTTTTGAGTCTACAGCTACAAAAATATATTGATAATTATTCAACCTTAGGGGCATTGGATTTTGATTTGATAAAATATAATGTGGATGTCAATTGTTCTAGAATATATATTTTGAATTTAGAAAACTATTCCATTAATTATCCAATTTTAGGTGATTTTCCTAATAGTGATTTCCTTATGTTAGGTCTTATCCTAGAATAGTTAGTACATAATGTTGATATCTAATGAAAGGTTAACTTGTCAATGTTACCCTTTCCCATTAGGTTCAAATATCACATGCATCATCTGTTTCTATGCAAAAATTGCTTTCTACATTCAAAGAAGAATTAAGAAACTGAAAGAAAATGGTCAAGGCTAGAAGTACCTGATAAAGTCGAGCGCACTGAAATCAGACATTGGAAGATTCTCCTCTTTGGCTGTGGAGGAATGACACCTACGAAAAAGAGACTAAAACACGGAAAGATGTTAGTCAAAGATATGGTGGGTTGTCAGGCGAATGCCCGATCCCGAAAGTACGAAGACTCCCTAGAAGGATATCAACCCACTGATAAAAAAGTGGAATATTGGATGAAAGTAGATAATGAAAGATAAAATGATAGAAATAAATGACAAAAAATTAAAATGTGTACCTGATAAGTGGCACTGTTCTGCACAGTCACCGGCGTCAGTCTCTGTGGTGTCGGCGTCGGTCTGGGAAGGTGCCGATGTCGGTTGAAGTACCGTCGTCGGTCGGGGCAGGTTTTGGATAGAGTCTGGGCGAGTTGTAGAAGGTCTTGACAGGGTCAGGACAAGGTTTTAGACAGAGTCAGGATGGGGTCTGATAGAATTAAAATAAGGTTTAGACAGAGTAAGGTCAGATTTTTGGTCAAGTCTGGGGTATGAACAAGGATGTAAAGAAGGGAGAAGATTTGGGATGATAGAAATAATGAATAACTAATAATCAGAAAGAAAATGAAAATAAACACAGAAAATACTTACCTGTCAGAAGCTGTGATGAAAGCCATAGTTGAGGTTGTCTGTGCAGTGCCGGAGTGAAACGAACGCTGGAGTTGGTGGATGCTGGAGTTGATGGATGCTGGAGTTTGGAGAGTCTATAAATGTCAGAAATCGGAGAGAGTCTGTAGATGTTGGAAATCGGAGAGAGTTTGTAGATGTTGGAAATCGGAGAGAGGAGATTGAATGATCGGGTTGATTCTGATGAAGGCCCGAGGACAGTTTTGAGAGATGGTTCGATAACCATTTTGGGAAACCGATCGGGAACTGAATGGTAACCGATAATGGATAACGGGATGGTGACCGACGTCGGCAGGATTGCCGACGTCGATCGATAAGTGACCGACGTCGGCGACATCGGCCGGGTAAAGACCGTCGTCGGCAGATGCACAATGAGGACAGAGTCTAGCTTTTAGTTCTCTGCTCATTGTTACATGCTGCCAGGGTCAAGGTTGGTGGAATAAGTGATCGACAAGGGTTAAATAAGCAAAGAAGAATAAGACGGGGAATGACCAGGGGAGTCGACATGATTTCGGTGTCTACATTTGCCCCTTTTTGTCTTGTTGGTTGTTCTGACGAACTGCAAGACAAAAATAGGAGTGATTACCCCAGGTGAGGGATAAGGTTGATTTCATCTTGTTGGTTGTTCGAATGAACTACAAGACAAAAATAAGAAGCGGATAGGTTGCCCCGATTATGGATGAGGTATTCCCCCTCAAAGTAGGAGTCGAGGGAAGGGAACCGAGAATCGGGTGCTAATTTGACAAAGAGTGGATGAAAAAGGGGTGAGGGTGAACGCTGCAAAAGTCATGATTGCGCGCATACCACTGCACCAGATGGTCAGGTCAAAAGTGTTGCAGGTCAAGGGTCGAGGAGTGCCAAAATTGAAATAACTGGGCCCCAGCATTTAGTCGTCTGCTGATCGGGTCACTCAATCTAAGCTGAAGCTCCAAATGCTCATCGTGTTTTAGGTATCCCAGGCTCAGGAAGTGTTCCCAGAAACATGAAAAAGTCACAAGTAGGGCAGATCAACCGGTTTGCAATCCTATACTTGTGAGGGTCCAAAAAGGTCTATGCACAATTCTGCTAACCAATCATGAGGTAGCATACATGCAAAAACAACCAAGGCAATAGTGTCTTGGAAGTAGTCGAGGTCAGAGGAGATAGGCATGATCTCCAATGGTTGGTGGTCGAGGGGAGGAATGGATGAAAGGATATGGCCAAGCTAACCCCAGAAGACCCCATGTCAACTGAGTGCTGCCTACATAGCCCTGGTGATAGGCCCTCAGGCCAATGTAGTTCTCCCTAGAAGGGAGGGAGGGTCAAAGGGATAAAATGGGTCATGGTCAAGGACAAGATTATGGTTAAAAGAAGGAAAGAAGGCTTGTCCATCAGAGAGACGAACAAATGAGAATGGTCGAGCTAACCTCAGAAGACCCCATGTCAACTGAGTGCTGCCTACATAGCCCTGGTGATAGGGCCTCAGACTAATGTAGTTCAGACAAAGGGTCTAAGTGGTAGACAGGTGGTTAAAATGGTTGATAGATTGGTCGATGATTGGATGTGTTCAAGTGTCGAAATGATGAGGGGAAGATGAGGATAAGACGATGCTACAGATGGTGTATTCTGTAGAATTGGTCGAAAGGCTTTCATCCCTAACAAGTTTCCATAGTCGTGATGGATGTATGCTAAAAATGAATGAAGGTTGATTTATGCTTTAGCAAGTATTGGTTTATGCTTAACATAAATTGGGTCTGGTCGATAGTTTCCATGTGTACTGGTGTCCATAGAAACTATGTGAAAAGGACAAGGGTGATGATAATGTCATGTTGTCGAGTTGTTGGTCTGAGAATGTTTTAGTTGAAAAAGGTTTGGTTAAAGGTGAACAAAGTGAAAGATATGTGAAAGGCATATTGCTCTTTCATTGACAAGGACCAAAAAGATAGCCTAGATAGGGGTTATGAGAACCAAGAGCCCCATTCATGCGTGACGTCGTTGACCATGGTTATGTTAGAGCGGTAATCGAATCACTTCGACATTAAAGTGAGCTCGAAGTCCCTTGAGCAGGTGATAGGAGGAGGAAGAAGGGTAACCCATTTTAAGAGCAGAGATAACTTTGCCCCTTTTTATAGGAGACCCTGAGATAACTATAAGTCAAGTCCATGACCTTTTTTTTTTTTTTTTTTTTTTTTTTTTTTTTTTAGCGCAGACTGATCAATGCGGGAAGCTTGCATAGAGATGTCGTTTTCTTGGTGGTCAGGTTGTGAAGCTGATCAATGCGGGAAGCTTCTAAAATAGTGCTGTTTATTGCCAGATTGAGTCATAGCCATCCTTCAAGGGAGTGGTCTAGATTTTTGTTTAATATAAGGGCTTTTGAATAGCTGTCCTTCGAGGGAGCAGTCTGTTAATTACAGCAATGATAGTACAACTGTCCTTCGAGGGAGCAGTCTATTTTTTTGATTTTGATATTGATATAGTGACCATGGATATTGTGACATCTTGATTTGTTTTGACAGAAATGTGAGTCTTGGACAAGATTATAGAAGGTTAAGGGCTCCCTTTTATGAGGACAAAGCATCCATACAGCATAAAAGGGGTTATAGGAATTGTTAAGAGGAATAGGGTTGAAAGGAGGTAGAATTAAGAGGACGGGGATTGCTCAAGGGACGAGCTCAAGTTAAGTGTCAAGTGGATAAGTACTTGACTAGCAGTAGAATGGTCGCAGATGCAACGCATTAAGAGGCTCAGGTTCTGGGCGTCCATCAAGAGAAGACAGACGATAAGTCCCTGATCCATACTTGTGCATGATAATAAAAGGTCCGAGCCAATTAGGAGCAAACTTGCCTCATTTACTTCGCTCCATATTGGTCACATGTTGATTCTCTTTGAGGATGAGGTCTCCGATGTTGAAATCTCGTTCTCGCAGATTTTTGTCATAGGTGCGCTTGATGCGATGTTGATAGACATGGAGATGATTAAGGGCAGCAAGATGGCATTCGTCAAGTAACTCAAGTTGAGCTAAGTGATCTTGACGAAAGTCATCATTGGAAAGGATATCATGTAGAGAAATGCGGAGAGACGGGATCTGTACTTCGAGAGGTAAGACAGCCTCTGTTATGTATATGAGAGAAAAAGGAGTAGCACCCGTAGAGGTTCAGATGCTAGTGCGGTAGGCCCACAAAGCGAAGGGAATGTGAATGTGCCAATCCCTGCCTATGTCACTGACCACTTTCATGAGAATTTTGGTGAGAATTTTGTTGGAAGCCTTGGCCTACCCATTTGCTTGTGGGTAGTAAGGCGAAGAGAAACTAAGTTTGATGTCGAAGGAGTCGCATAGCTTTTGGACAGTTTTGTTTTTAAAGGACTTGGCGTTATCGGTGATGATTTTATGAGGGACATCGAAATGACAGATGATGTGGGTGTTGATGAAGTTGACGATCTTGTCGGCTTTTGTGGAGACGAGAGGAATGGCTTCCACCCACTTGGTGAAATATTCAGTGGCTGTGATGATGGATTGATGACGAAGAGACGAATGAGGATTAATCTCACCGATGAGATCTAAACCCCATTGAGAAAAAGGCCAGAAATCCTGAGCAATTTGTAAGGCGTGACTGGGGAGATGAAGCAAGTTAGAGTGCTGCTGACACTTGATGCAACACCGAACATAGTCGCTACAGTCTTGATGAAGGGTAGGCCAATAATAGCCCAAATGAAGGATGTGCTTGGCAACCGAATTCCCACTGAAATGTCCACCACAAATCCCATCATGGACTTGTTGAATGGCTTGAGATGCTTCAGTGGAGGTGAGACAGCGAAGAAGGAGGCCGTCGAAGCCTTGCTTATAGAGAAGACCCCCTAGCATGGTATAGCAAGCGGTACGCTTGATAAAAGCTCATCGTGCATTATTAGAGAGGTTGGGAAGAATGACAGAGAAAGATAAGAAGTCTACAAGTTGCTTATACCAAGCATCTTGTGGACTAGGGTCTATAGTGTTGACATGATGAATGTGAGGAGAGATATATGAAGGCAACGGTACATGATGCACCGTGACAAAAAGTCTGGATGCAGATGAGGAAGATGGGATATGTGAAGCAAGAGAAGCCATGGTGTCAGCAAACTTATTCATGGATCAAGGAATAGTCTGCAGGAGGAAATGGTCAAAAGATGCAAGGAGAATGTTAGCACGGTTTTTGTACCTTTGTAAAATTTCATTTTTACAGAGGTATGAACCGTTGACCTGATTGACGATGAGTTGCGAGTCGCCGAAGATGTTGATGGACTTGATGCTGAGAGAGAGGGCAGTCTGAAGTCCCAAAATTAAGGCCTCGTATTCGGCCATATTATTGGTACAATCAAAGTCGAGTTTAAAAGATAGAGGCATGGGCTCCCCTTCGAATGGGATTAGAATAACCCCAGCACCCCCACTTATTTGACATTTGGATCCGTCAAAGAACATAGTCATCTGATAGGTGGTGTCGTCGGAGGAAAGCGCAGTGATAGACTCATCAGGGAATTCACACTGCGAAGGTTGATTGTCAGGAAGAGGGTCATCTGCTAGTTGATCAGTGATGGTTTGCCCCTTGATAGATTTTTGCTAGATGAATTCGAGATCGAACTCAGCAAGCATCATGAGCCACGGAGCCATAGGTTGATTCTGATATGGCTTGGAGTGCATATACTTGAGAGGGTCAGTGTGGGTGATGACAAAGGTTTTGTGACTAAGAAGATAGTGGCGAAGCTTAGTAGCAGCAAAGACTAACGCCAAATAGAGTTTCTCAATATGGGTATATCAAGTTTCATAGTCAACCAGTGTTCGGCTAATGTAATAAACGGCTTGCTCACGGTGATGCTCATCTCGGTGTGTGATCATGGCACCTAACAAATGGTTGGTGGCTAAGATATAAAGGTAGAAAGGTTGGTCATCTTTAGGTGGAATGAGGACTGGTGGAGAGACCAGATAGCATTTTAAGGCTTCAAAAGCCTCTTGACAGTTCTTATCCCATGTAAAAATGACGTCCTTTTTAAGGAGATGATGAAAAGGTTGACAGCGGTCTGAAAGCTGTGAGATGAAATGGCGAATGGACTGGAGCTTGCCTTGCAAACTGTGAAGCTGCTTGAGATTGGTCGGGGGAGGCATTTTGAGGATAGCGCGGATCTTGGCGGGATCTATCTCGATGCCACAGAAGGAAACAATGAAGCCGAGAAGCTTGCCAGAGAGGACCCCAAAAACACATTTCTTGGGGTTAAGATGAACATGGTACTAAAGAAGATGAGAAAAGATGATTCTGAGAATGGTCAGATGGTCACGGCGAAGCTTGGACTTGCCGAGCAGGTCATCCACATAGTCCTCCATGATTTTGTGGAGGAGATCGTGGAAAATGTAGGTCATGGCGCGTTGATAAGTGGCGCCTGCATTTTTCAAGCCGAAAGGCATGACTCGATAGCAGAAAGTCCCCCATGGGGTGATGAAAGTAGTCTTGTGCTGATCTTCCGGAGCGATCAGGATTTGATTGTATCCTGAAAACCTGTCCATAAGAGATAGCATCTCATGGGCGGCCATAAGATCAATAAGCTGGTCGATGTTAGGAAGAGGAAAGTCATCTTTGGGACAGGCTAGGTTGAGGTCGTGATAGTCTATGCAGATCCGAATCCCCCCAGTTGCCTTGGTGACTGGGATGATGTTAGAGACCCACTGTGGATAGTCGATGGGCTGGATGAAGGAAATAGAAAAGAGGCATTGAAGCTCTTCTTTGACAAAGAGGGCAACACAGGGATGCATCTTTCGAAGCTTTTACCTGATAGGCTTAGCCTCTGGTTTGGTGACAATGTTATGGGTAATGATGGTGGGGTCGATGCTAGGCATATCACTGTAAGCCCAGGCAAAGGCCTTGCTATGGTCAGAGAGGAACTGGGTATAGTCAAGCTGCTCTTGAGCGTCTAAAGATTGACCAATCTTTAAGACATGAGGAACATCAGAAGAAGGAAGGTTGATGTCAATGGTTGATTCATTTAACATAACCTGGGTCTCAAAAGGGAGGGAGCACTGGATGAAAGAATCGTCAGCGCCCATGTAAGAAAGAATGGCGTCATCGTCAATGCAGTGAACAGTGTGGATGGTTGCCGGCTCATCTTTGATCATGCTAGGAAGAATGAGAGGGAGAGATTTGGACACCCCATTGAGCTGATAAGTCAAGGGGTTCAGGTGAATGGTGTTTATGGAAAAAAAAAACTAGGAGGAATGGAGACCACTGACTCCATAGGTGAAGGTGGCGAAACAGGCGAGTGTGGAGGAGATTGGTCAAGGATTGGTTTAGGACAAAGGTCTAAAGGGTCTTGAGTGGGGTCGTGATATCCCAGACCATACCGTTTCTTAGCGTCGTTATCATTGAGCTGTTGGATAGGCTGATGGGAGCCCTGCTCATAGCGTTTGAAACCAAAACCCTTCCATGCACACCTGTAAAGGTAAGTGTGTGCAAAGGTGGGGTTGCCAAGAAACGAGAAATCTGATGTGAAAGGTTGAGGTGAAGAAAGAGGATTACCGTCAAGAGGAGCTTGATTAAGCCTCCCATAGATGAGGTTGGTGCGAAGGTGAGGGGGACCATAAGGTATGATCATCCCTATCCGATGGTCGTAGCTGGGGCTGTGATGAAGGCATCCATACTCTTGTGGAGTTTGGAACATGTCTAAAGCTAGCAAGCGATATTCTCCCAATGAAAGTCTTTGTAAGATGTCTTCCATGGGGTTTGTGGTCGTCGCTTGAAGGGGAGGTGTAAGGGCGACTGCCTGTTGCGAACTGGTCGAAGCTTCTGCAGATGGAGGCAGTGTCGGGGTTAACGACTTGATAGGAATGAGGACATCGTTTGGACGGTAGGTGGTGTTGCATGTTTTGAAGGGTGAAAGGTCAGCAGGAATGGTGTGGACTTGTCCATCATGCTCAAACTTCACACAATGGTGCAGGGTGGAGGGGACACAGGACATGGTGCAGATCCAGGGTCGGCCCAGTAAGATGTTGTATTGGAACTCTCCTTCGATGATGTAAAAGAGCTCTGGGACTATGCGTGGACCAACGTGAATATGAAGGATGACTGTGCCAATGGTCGTGGCAGTAGTGTCATTGAAAGAGCGCAAGATCGTGTTAGTTTTGGAGATGCAATTCTTGGGAAGAGCCAACTGATCAAAGGCATGGGTGGAGATGATGTTGATGCTAGCGCCCCCGTCGATCATAATGCATTTAATGCATGTCTGATCGATATAGGCAGTGATGAAGAGGGCGGCGTCCTGATCTTTCGTGTTGGATGTGGGAATCTCAAAATCGTTGAATGTAATGGAGGCGATAGGGGCTAAGGAGTGGACAAGGGCAGCAAGTGGCTGGGGATCCTCGGGTTGGACCTCCGCTGCCTGTAGGGCTTGGATGAGGGCCTGACGATGTTGGGGCCAGGTTTGGATGAGATTGTAGAGGGACATCTTCACAGGCGTCTGGTGAAGATGTTTCAACATGGAGTCGTGGATTGGTCCAGAAGAAGAAGAAGAAGAGGAGGGTTGAGGCGTGCCAAGGATAGAAATCTTAGGCTTAGGCGGTTGAGGTGGATTGACAAAAGGGTAGGTCCAAGGAATGGCGGCTTTTTCTTTTGCCTTGTCCTTCTGTGACCTAGTGGTGATGTGAATGGCATTGATTTCAAAGATGGGAGGTGAAGATGATGAAGGGGTTGTAATCGGTTGATGAGATGTGGATGGATTTGAAGAGGTAGAAGGTTTATGAGAAGGAGTCGGGGGGCAGTCGAAAGTGTCCTCAAAGAGAAGAGTGTCTTTCTCCAGATAACGGCGAATGACAGCCTTGAGGGCACAGCAAGTCTCGGTGTCATGTCCTGTTGTACGATGATATAAACAAATCTTCGTGTCATCGAACCAGGAGGGTTTAGACCCGAGAGGTTGGAAAGGCTTGATGGGTGGAAGAGTTATGCTAGAAGTTTGCAAAAGTCGTTGCAATATTAAAGAGTATGAACCCACTAAAGGATCCGTGCTCATTGATGTATGCGATGTCGGTGACTTTTGCTTGGGTGAAGTTGGAGGGGGTTTTCGTACCACCTTCTGGGTTGATGGTGCGATGACAGGCTGAGACGGTACACTCTTCATGAGAGGTATCGCCCTTTTGGGAGAGGGTAGGCTAGTGGTCGGCAAAGGAAGCAAAGGAGGCAATCGATTTTGATTAAAGGTTAGAGCGGGAAGGACTTTGGTTAGGGTTGAAGGATGTAGGCCCAAAATGGAGGGCAATGGTGACGGAAGAGGAAGCGTTCGCCTCTGTGGTTTGGTAGTCTTTTGTGATTTAGGTTGAAGATTACTATTAGTTGAAGTTTAGTTTAAGTCCACCTTCACTTGTGGATGAGTGAGGTTGGAGACGGGGCGAACACCAAGCGGTTTGATAGGTTTAGGCAGAGTAGATGAGGGTTTTGGTTTTGATGAGGTTGATGGAGATGTAGATGGTCTAGAGGCAGAAATCTAATTTTTGTTAATAGTCTTAGGAGGTTCTGCCATGGGAGGATTAGCAGCATGAGATGAGAGGACCCGGGCTTGTTGAAGAGCTGTGAGACGGTCCCACAATCCCTGATGTTCCACTTTCCTAGAAGGGAGAAGTTTGAGTCTCTCCACTAGTCGAGAAAATGGCTGAGAAGATGCGGGATGAAGTTTAGGCTCTTGAAAAGATGTCGACGGTTGTGGGACTGAAGGTGAGACGGGTGTAGTAGTCTCAGACCCAAAGCATGGTGAAGTCGTAACAGGTCCATGTTTGGTTGGAGATGAAGGAGAGATAGGTTCTTCCCTGGGTGGAGAAGAAACTGGAGAATGAAGCTCCTCAAGCGGGTAAAGGGTAGGGATGATAGTGCCCTCCACTTGTGGTCGAGGAGTAGGAAAGGTTGGGTCTTCCATGGGCAGCAAGAAGGAAGATGGTGAAACTGGCAGTGCTGGTAAGGTCGAGGCGTCTTCTAAAATGAGAGAAGTTGAGGGAGAACTAGTCGGTGAAAGAGGTTCGTCCACATGTGATGGACTGATGGATGAACTTACCTCTTGGGGTTGGTTAGAAATGAGGGGCGAGACTGTATTGACTGTTTGAATATTATGTTCATGGGTATTGTCAGTCAAGGTCTGGACATTGTTTTGGGTTGGTGGATGATTAGGGAACGGTTGTTTGAAAATATCAATACCCTGATTAGGAGGGGCGTTAGGATTGTCGAGGATGAGGTCACCCTTTTCCAACATATCTTAGACTATGTTTTTAAGGGTTTTACAGTTGTCCGTGTCATGACCTTTAACACGGTGGTAGTTACAGAAGTCATTTTCCCTATACCACGCAGGGATGGCACGTGAGGGATCAAATTGTGGTGGAGGTCGGATCTGAGGGAGATTGATGGCCCCTTATTTGACGAGTTTTTCTAGCACAGACGCGTATGATTCTCCAAGTGGAGTAAACTGTCGTTGTATGTATCTCTGCTGAAATTGACGAGTGGCGCTCATAGATGTGGATGGTTCAGATTGATTAGTTGAAGGTGAAGAGAAAGAAGATCTAATAACTACAGCATTTGCTGAAGTTTTAGATTTAGAATTGGATGAGGAAGGCTTAGAAGAGGGGTCACTGGTTTTGGAGTTGGGATTCTTACTCCGCAACTTGACTTTATTCTCCTCAACGGCACGTAACTCAATTTTACGAGCCATCGTGAAGGCTTCGTCAAAAGTGTGAAAGGTTTGCACCCTCAAGGTAGAAGAAATATGTTTAGCACAGGCTTGAGAGAAAAGTTCAATAAGCTCAGGCTGGGGTAAGGAAAATGAAAGTTGATTGATAAGGCCCCTCCACCGAGTGACGAAATCAGCAATGGATTCATCCTCGAACTGGCAGATAGAATAGAGGTCTGTGATGGAGACCTTCTTGGTGATATTGATGGAGAAATGATCGAGGAAGAGCTAGGCCAGCTGAGTGAACATGAAGATGGAATGGCTGGGAAGAGAGCTGTACCAATCAAGTGCAGCACCCGAGAGAGACATGGGAAACGTGCGTAAGAGTAACGCATCATCGTGGGTGATAAGGTAACAGGCGTGTCTGAATGCCCGTAAATGTTGTTGTGGGTCTTCCTTGCTCTGGAAATGAGAAAACTTAGGAAGTTCCCACTGGCTGGGATATGGTCTGATGGGGACAGAAGGATGGATGGGCTCGTTGCAGATTTGTTCATACGAGAGAGTATTGCGCGAGCCGGTAACGGAGGTCTCTAGGTTGGACATTTTATCCATCAGCATCTTGATAATATCTACTGGCGGATTGGCGGGTGGAGCGCCTCCTAGATTGTAAGGCGCTTGAAAGAGGCTGGAAGAGGTATACGACGTAGTCGATTGTACCAATAAGGGCGCAACATACAGATGACTAGTCATAGGAACAAAAGAAGTGACTAAGGATGGTTGGATGGAAGACATGGCTAGGTTTGATGTGGTCATGGGAGGTTGACTAGAGGTAACATGGGCCAATGGATGGGTAGCCACCCTAGTGTTGATAGGAGTAAGGGTAGGCGGAATGGAGACGACCAAGTTTTGAAAGGGGGTAGAAAGTGGTTGAGTGGGTTGAGATTGATTGGGGGCTGAAACCCCGGTGAAAGTGGGCCCAACGATGGAAGGAGAAGCCACACTTGGATGGTTGGTAAAAGGTTGGTCATTTTTTGAGGTAACAGCCTGGGTATCTAAGGGTTGGACTACGGACGCTGTTGATACGGCCGCAGTTTTGAGGAGAGAAGTCGGCATTCCATAGATTGGATTGCTCGAGGAGTCTCGCATTCGGCTATTCGTGAGATAGTATTGCAAGGCTACGGTATTGAGGTCCAAGAATCATGCAAAATCTTGGTCCCCTTCTGGGATAATAGGCGTTTGGGTCAGAGATGGTCTGGTAGGAGTTCTTTCAGTTTTTGAGTTGAACTCCATTATAGGGTTGGTTGTAGGCGGGGTAGACGGAAGAGGATGATGCCTCGCGTGATCGACTAGAGCCTTGGCTTGGCTACGAGTCAGAACCATTCAAGGCAAGGAAGAACATCCTCACAAGCTCAAACAAGTAGATAAGAACCAAAAAGATGAAGACACAAGCAGATCCTAAAACCCTAGAAGTAAATTATTAGGATTATAGTGGCTTATGCCTTAGAATGTGTGTAGAGGAAGATTGGCTTTGTGAGTCGGGTCCTAGAAGAAGCAGTCTATGGAAGGTTTCAGGTTTTGTTATGGTGCTCAAAAAGTCTGTGTTAGGGTCTGGTATGTGGCCTGGTGCTAAGGAGCAAGCTCCCCTCACTTCACGATTCCAGTGGTTAGCTGGTTTCGCTTAGCCAAGATATACCTCGCCTAGAGTTTATCCTCCGCCAGAGAACGGAGTGGGCTTCCCCCTTGGTGATGAAATCCAAGTAGGGTCACCGGGATGGGTAAGGTATCCGCTGGGGGATGAAATCCCAGTTGGGCCTTGTCTCAGGTAAGTTAAAATGTTTATTTTGTGCAGGTGGTTTGGTCGTGTAACATCAAGTGATCTAGATTAATTCAATATGCAGTTTAATTACTATGTGTGGTCTAAGAGATGCAGGCAAACAAAAATGAATGCAAAGTGTTTTAATGTCCAAGTCAAAATGTTTGTTCGTATGAAGATGAATGGAGAAAGAGTCAAAGAATATGAGTTTTAGCTAGTCTAGAAGTGCAAGAAAGAAATGTTCGTTTTAGTTCTGCTTATGATGTCATTTAAGAAGAGACGAAAGGAGGCGAAAAGGAAGAAACCTAATGCGCCTAAATGAACAAAAGAAAGAGAGAAAGAATCCAAGGAGGACCTAGGGTCCCACTGGGCATGCCAGAATGTTTCTATGCAAAAATTGCTTTCTACATTCAAAGAAGAAATAAGAAATTAAAAGAAAATGGTCAAGGCTAGAAGTACCTGATAAAGTCGAGCGCACCGAAATCAGACGTTGGAAGATTCTCCTCTTTGGATGTGGAGGAATGACACCTGCGAAAAAGAGACTAAAACACGGAAAGATGTTAGTCAAAGATATGGTGGGTTGTCAGGCGAACGCCCGATCCCGAAAGTATGAAGACTCCCTAGAAGGATATCAACCCACTGATAAAAAAGTGGAATATTGGACGAAAGTAGATAATGAAAGATAAAATGATAGAAATAAATGACAGAAAATTAAAATGTGTACCTGATAAGTGGCACTGTTCTGCACAGTCACTAGCGTCGGTCTCTGTGGTGTCGGCATCGGTCTGGGAAGGTGCCGACGTCGGTTGAAGTACCGTCGTCGGTCGGGGAAGTGACCGGTGTCGGTCGGGGCAGGTTCTGGACAGAGTCTAGGCGAGTTGTAGAAGGTCTTGACAGGGTCGGGACAAGGTTTTAGACAGAGTCGGGATGGGGTTTGATAGAATTAAAATAAGGTTTAGACAGAGTAAGGTCGGGTTTTTGGTCGAGTCTGGGGATATGAACAAGGATGTAAAGAAGGGAGAAGATTCGGGATGATAGAAATAATGAATAACTAATAATTAGAAAGAAAATGAAAATAAACACAGAAAATACTTACCTGTCAGAAGCCGTGATGAAAGCCATAGTTGAGGTTGTCTGTGCAGTGCTGGAGTGAAACGAACGCTGGAGTTGGTGGATGCTGGAGTTGATGGATGCTGGAGTTCAGAGAGTCTGTAAATGTCAGAAATCAGAGAGAGTCTGTAGATGTTGGAAATTGGAGAGAGTCTGTAGATGTTGGAAATCGGAGAGAGGAGATTGAATGATCAGGTTGATTCTGATGAAGGCCTAGGGACGGTTTCGAGAGATGGTTCGATAACCGTTTTGGGAAATCGATCGGGAACCGAATGGTAACCGATAACGGATAACGGGATGGTGACCGACGTCGGCAGGATTGCCGACGTCGGCCGATAAGTGACCGACGTCGGCGACATCGGCCGGGTAAGACCATCGTCGGCAGATGCACAATGAGGACATAGTCTAGCTTTTAGTTCTCTGCTCATTGTTACATGCTGCCAAGGTCAAGGTTGGTGGAACAAGTGATCGACAAGGGTTAAATAAGCGAAGAAGAATAAGACGGGGAATGACCAGGGGAGTCGACACGATTTCGGTGTCTACATCATCATCTAGGCCTTTAAGAAAGACTGTTTTAATGACATCCTCTATGAGTTGGTAACCACTCTATTTATGGGCAAATATAAACCTATCAAGGTAATCTTCTAAGGTTTCATCTTCATTGTGTTTGATCTTTAAAAAAATCTTCTTTTCATTCTCTAACTCTATAGTAATCCTAATATTTATCAATAAATGTAGTTTCCATTTCTTCTTAAGTACTTATATAATTACCCTCAAGGCCCATTAACCATCTCATGGTTACATCCTTAAGTGTAGATGGGAATAACTTTAACTTTTGATTGTCAGTGACAATCATATTTTTTACAGAGAAACTAAAATTCAAAGAAGAATTAGTTTGTATCCTCTAAGTACTTACCTCTAAAAATAGGTAAAATAGATGGAAACATATTTTTCATGGAGGTTCTATCATCAAGACACAAGCTAATTGGATAGGAAAAAAATCTATCATATTGAGGATATTAATCAGGGTTTTCTACATGTGCATGTTCATCTCCCATATTTTATTCCCAACTTTGGTTATCAATCCAATCCAAGTTATCTTCTAGGTTTTTCAACCAATGTTCTAACTCAGGATGAGAATCTTTATTGGTGATTAGATCTTCTTCTTATAGAGCTTGTGGATGAAATCTGACTATTCTAGAAAAGGGATTCTCGAGATCAATTCTTCTTATAGGAGAAGATGTCTTGAATAGAATTATTCTTGTGGGATCTATTTGTGAAGATGATCTATTTTTAGGATAGGAATCAAAAAAAGTTTATATATGACTTTCAATTGCCTTTCTTTCACTTCCTAATCTTTCCAACAAGGATATAATCTTATCTTCTTCTTGTTTTATTTGGAAATCTTTAGAGATAAACCATCCTTGAGAATATCTTGGGAGATTCATAAATATAAGGAGTCCTTGATTATTTTTATATTTTTTGGGTTTATGAATGTTTTTGAATTTTCCTTGTATAACTCTAATATAGGATCTCACTAACACTTAATGATTAAGAGTCCTCAGAAATGGCACCAAAATTGATAGGTTGTCATTATAACTTTCATTTAACTAATCAATGGATTGGTGTCATTTTATATGAAGGGAAATTTTCAAGGATATGTGCAGTGAGATGTTGGACATTTGAGTTAATATTTCATTGTCATGGGGTGTTTAATCTATTGTTGATGTTTAAATCCTAAAGATAACAAATAAGATTCTAATTCTATGTTGTATAAAAAGTAAACCTAAAAAGTTTTGCTAACTAAATGTATCCTATAGAATTCCTTGTTAAAAAGATTATTTCGTTTACACCATCAACATACAAAACCTAGAAATCTATCATAAGACACTATAGTGTCCTCACTTGACTTGCCTGATCAAGTAGGAAAATGTTTATTTCAGAATGTGAGAATGTTGATTACCTATTGTCACTGACTACTACCTGACAAATTTTTTAATATGGAGAAGAGTTAACAAATTTTACCTCTTATGAGAATTGAAAGACACACTTTTGCATAAATAAAAATCACTTGCATTAAATTGAAACAAACTTTACATTTAATGAAAGCACACTTGCATTAAAAAAACACAATTTCATTAAAAATGAAATCACACTTTGCATTAAAAGGGAAATCACACTTATAGTAAAATGAAATATACCTATATAAAAAGAAATACACTTTTAAATTATAAACTAGAAATACCAATTGTCCTAATCTTTGGACAAAAGAGGGCCCTTGCTCCTTCCTCAGAATAGGATCAACTTTAACTCAGTAATGGAATGGAATGCTTAATGATTCATTATCAAAAGGAACATATATAGATGCAAAAGATTATGTGAAATTACACTTGAATGTTTCTTCTCTCTATTATATTATCTATTTTTATTTATTTATTACTCTATACTGAAAAGGAGACATGTACTTAAAGTACATCTCAATGACTATTTTTAGAATACAAAATCTAGTGATCTAAATATCCAAATCCACTTATTCAAAATAGAATATCTAGGAATCAGATCCCACACTTATAAGGAGGTGTTAAAAGTAATTCAACTAATAATAAACTAAATATAACTAACATAGATATGAAGAGATTATGTCCAAATTTATAAAATATAAATACATTTATATCCATATCATTTTAGACCATTACTATGAATAGTAATATATATAAAAAGATATCTAAAGAAATAAAATCTATATATGCACATTAGATATATTTGGAATTGTTATATTGATCTACAAAATATAGCTAATCATCTTTACAGTGTGGTTAGGCATATTTGGAGCACGACTGGATAGGTCTTCAGAGCATCTTCAGAACCTCTTTAGATCTTGACTAAGGATCTTTAGAGCTCAATTTGTTCTATGTTGAGACTTCAAAATTGTTGCCAAAACTATTGATGAATTCTCAAAATGATCCTGCCATAGGGATGTGTCTCTATATGCAAAATTGTTCACATTTCATCTAAGTTATACACAAATTACAAGATAGATAATCAACAATGTATCACATACAAATAAAATACAATTGAACTCATTTCCTACTTAGATGAGACCTTAACTATTAAATGTCATGCAATATATAACCAAGAAGCAGTACTTATGGATAATTTATATGATATATAATGAGATATATAGAATGCTCATCACATGGTGTCAATGCTAAGGTTGTATTCCCAGACATGTAATCACTATAATGGATTCAATTTTTTTAGGCCAATGGACTAATAAGGATCTCTAATCACCCAAAGTCAAGAAGATGACAAACCAATAAGCCTAAAAGATGCATCCTATACGACTATGAATATGTTAACACTAAGTGCAGGGGTTGTGAAGTTATTAAAAAGGATAATAAAATTTAAATGAAGTGTAAATGAGCTCTTGATGATATTTGAACACTATAATATGTCATGGAAGAGTTGAGAAGGTTTACTCAAACCATATGCATCTAAGCCTTCCAAATAGTCACTTATAGCTTGTTGTGAGAAGTTTCCCTAGACAATACTATTAGTGGAGTTTGTAAATTTAAGTAATGGAAAATTGTCTTAATTTATAAACACCATCAACATAAAAAAATTATCCATAAATAAGTTTTGGGTTTGGTCATGGAGACCTATGAATCCTTGCACATAGTCAGACCTTCTCAAATGCATACCTATAGTCAAGATGAGAACATTAGATTAAATACAGATGTTGATGAGACTAAGGTTTATAAATCATTTAAAAGTATCTTTAACATAAATAAAAACATGATATATTATTTAAAGGGTTTGAATATTACTCTACGAGACCAAAGAAACCTTAAAACCTCAAACATATTCAAATTGTCCTAGACAATCATCTACAAGAATCTGACCATGTAGATAGTGAAACATAGAGTTTAAAGGGTTTCAAAGAAACTCTTAGTTAGTAAACCACATTATTGAGGTATGGATAGGTTTTAATGTTGGTTTTAAATATTTATGAAAACATAAACATATTCAAACTCCCTAATGAGCACCTATAGCTAGTCAGCTGAGAGAAGTGACATTCAAAGAGATCTATTGATAAAAACATAGAGCTTAAAGAGGTTTTTATAAGGTCCTTAGCTATTTAATAGCATAACAGAGTTTGATATTTTCATGATTGAAATAAGGATTCTTGAAACACCAAGTTGGAAAACCATCTCAAAAGAACACACCTAAAAATAATTAACCACCTGTAGGTTTGTTTGGATGACCAAAGTTTTCAATACTTAAGATAGTGGTTTGTA
The DNA here is from genome assembly GCA_037957365.1 of Torreya grandis. NCBI lineage: Eukaryota > Viridiplantae > Streptophyta > Pinopsida > Cupressales > Taxaceae > Torreya > Torreya grandis. The sequence continues at coordinate 1,066,996 of JARHVA010001368.1, read as the reverse complement.
TGAGTGTTTGAAATATATAAAAGAGATAAATATTACCAAGTCCTTAAAGGTAAAAGAGGTTATAATAAAAAAAATTAGGGGAAGTGATCAAACAGTGGTCATAAGGCTAGTCACATACATAGTTCTCACTAAGCTCATAGGAGTGTCTATTTGTTTGGAGAAGTCTAAAGAAACTTTAGGATATATAAGAAAGGGAAATATGGTATGATTTGATTATATATGATGAACATAGTCTATCAAAGCTTTAGACTCAAAGAAAACACTAAAAGTTTTGCCTATACAGCTACCCTATCATATGCATAATCAGGTATGTTTATTCATGAAAAGTCTATGTTTGTTTGAAAAGGAATATATGAAGATACAAAAGAAAGTAAAGTGTTTAGCATTATCGGGAAGTAATGAAATTGTCTTATAAAAAATTTAGACTTAATCGTTAAATTGAAATACCATGATGTCAGACCCTATTTAGACCCTACATAATCCTAAGTGCACACATAAACTTGTTTTGATAGTCAATCCCAAGAGAGGTGGTAAAATAGAGCTAGAGTGAGCATTGAATACCTTAATAAGATGATATGGGCAATAATTTAGGTGACAATTCGGGTGACAGTTCCACCCCAATTGATGACGAAACTTCTGGGAGCCATAACTTTTGCACCGTAGCTCCAATTGACTCATCGTTTGAACCATTGGAAAGCTAAGAATGAGGATAACATCGTGAGATGAAATTGAGATCCTATAAATTAAGTTTGACCCTAGAAAACCCAATGGAAGTTCCCCAAATTTTAATTTTAATAGTGCAATCTAAAAATAGTAAGTTTCTAAAAATAGTAATTCCTCAAATTCTATATTGTTTTAAATTTTGAAAGTTGAACCACTTAATCTCCCTTGAGATTGGTGACCTTCCACATCCTCCCCATTATTTTAAAATGTGTATAAAATAATAGGTAACCCGAAATGTGAAGATAGACATCTCTTCCCAGAGATAAGCATATATTTGTATTGCGATCTTGAGTAATACTACATCTCTTCTCAGAGAATTCATTGTTACTATGCTATTTCTATGCTATTGAAATATTTATCAACCAAAAATTCTAATTTTTGGATCATAAGATGAAATATATACACAATCAATCCATGAAGAACTTAGACCCTGATAGAGAGAGAAATAAGTGGATATAGGCAGTAAGAGTAAGTTAGGTAGCTTGGCCTACAAACCCTAAGCCTAAACCAATGAGGGTGTAGAGAGAATTGATGAATAAAGGTGGTTGTAAAATTATTGGATAAGGTTAGGATAAATTTATTAGACCTCATATATGTCATTGGAGGTCAAATCAAACATAGACAACCATTTATAAAACTCAAATTAATCTCAGACCTCATAGAATGCTCACTACCAACTCAAGAGGCTAATTTATCTTGCTTGTTATAGAACACATGTATTTAATGGAACCTTGGGATCCTATGGGAAGTTATATACCCTAATAAACCTCCATTTTGTGTAATTTTTTGATGGTTTCTTTCCCTGAGCTGTATGAACTATCATTAAGAACTCTAGTCACTTTCAAGCTACCTAAGAGAGCCACAAGGACCTGATGAGAGAGAAATAAACTTATATGCCTCCTAATGGATCATAAAATTTTCAAAATTACCTAAAACATATTAAAAACTCCCTTGAGAATCATCTCAAGCCATTGTTGGTATATTATTGTATGAAATTGTATGAAATAGGCCTAATAAGACTAATTTTTACTATTTTGCAAGTTCATACAAGTTATTAGAGCTTTATGTTTTTTACAGAGGATGAGAATGTTATTGTATAAATTAATCACACACATTTTTGTGGTTTATCACGTGTGGGAAACTTGTAGATCTATTTTTAGTTTGTTGGTAGGGAGGCCTAATTGAGGCCTAGTTAGGAGAGAGAAGCTATAGAAAAGGATATCTCTATTCACTATCATAACATGAAATTAAACATGGAGATGTAATTAAATAATGGGTACTTTAATATTCCCTCAAAGTTTTAGTACCATCCATATAACTCTCTACACAAGGATGTTTGTAATATTTTAGGGTTATTATGAATGATGAGTAATTAAGGCTTTTGGTAGAGAATGAATTATTGGGGCTAGTTTGAGCCCTAAAAATATATTTTTACAAGTCAAATATGATTTTAATAGGATAAGAATAAAATTTAGATGATCTAAAGAAGAAGAATCCATGTTTTGACACTTGTGTGCAAAGTTGGCCTAAGGAGATGAAGGGTCCTCTAGACACCTTACAAGAGAAAGAGATGATGTGTCAAACAAAACTTAATGGAGTCAGTTGAGAGGTATCAAAATTAGAGAAAAGATTTAGTAAAAATTGATATGACCATCAATAAGGCCACTTGTCCTTCAACATGCCAAGATAAAGGGCAGTTCAAGAGGCTATTCAAGGTGTAAGTAAGAATTTCAAAACCCACTCCACTTGGAGAGTTAGATAATCATTAGAGTAGTTACACATGGAATCTTAGACCTATTAAGGAATTTAGTTATCTCATCTCTTATTTTTAACTCACATTTATACTTGTCTACTATTTCTCTCCTATGCCCTTCTTCTCTTCTCTCTCACTTGTGCTATATATTGAGCCACTTTTGGCTAAGTTTGTATCCTTCACCGAGTATATAAAATCCCTGCTCATTTTTAGCCTTTAAAAAAAATAAACAATATATTTCACCTTCTCCATGATCTATTTCAATGTGTATATTAGGCTAGTTTATCTTGGTAAGGGATATATTCTCTCCTTTGGCATGTTATCATTGTTTGAATTTATATTAAAATGAAAGTCTCTTACAGGTCTCTTGATGTGTTCTAGTGATTTTTTCATGAGTTTAGTGAGTTATCTCTTCACTAGTTTCATGTCATGGATTTTCATTTAGTCCTTCTAGCTTAAGATTGCCTCACAAACCTCCATGAGAAATACTCATACAATAGGCAAATTTGGAGTAGGGTCATATGCAGGTTAGAATTTTGTTTGAAGTTTAATTACAATTGGTTGGATATGGTCATGTTATAATTGGTACTTCACCTCATTAGGATAGGTTAAATTTATGTTTTATATCTCCCTTTTCATCCAAATGAGCTAGTAGTACAGGTGATGAGCATTCAAGACAAATCTAGGGAATTAGACCTTCAATCTAGAGGTTTACCCCTGCTATAAGTAACCCATGTGCCTAGTGGTAATATCATGTTCCACTCAATTTGGATAAGGATTGAACTATCTCTCTAAGGATGCAAAATTAAGTGACAACACTAAATTTTCATTCATGTCATTACACTCAATGATTTTATGTGTCATATTTGGTTTATAGTCCACTTAGATTTGGTTGGATACCGCATTACAAGGTAACCACATATGTGAGACTTTAGTGGCCATATGCCCATTCAATGTCTTGGTTTAATCATGGTTTATAAAATAACTTTAGGCTTACGAAATTTCAATGACCAAGATTTTGATGGTTTATAACATACATGGCTTAAATGCCAAATAAATGCACACATTCATTAATTATTGAACACATGGGACTTAAGACTTGTCTAATTATAACACCACTCTCTTTGACTTATTAGGGGTAAAGCCTAACTTCTAGCATATAATTGTTAGCATCAAATTTACTGAGGTGCTTGAGTCAACCAAGCATTTATGTATATTATTTTTGAACATTCAAGTAGTTAGGAGAAATGGTGGTAATTCAAGTTTATCTTTAAATACCATCACATTTATATGCATGAATTTGGATTTGTTTAATTTAATGTATCTTCCATTTAGGGATTTTAGCAACAACTCCATTTGTTCTATGATCTAGTCTAATTCATGCATGGTGATATTAGCCTTAATATTCTTCATGTATTTGAAAATTTTGTATCCAACCCTTATTTATAGTTTTTTACTATACAACTTCTCATCTCTCATATTGGAGATGGGTTTTTATTGGCCCAAGAATCTAGAGTAGTAGAATTATTGTTTGGAGGTGTTAAAGTGGTAATTGACTACTTTATCCTTAGATTTTAGTTATTCCTCTAGAAATATTGGAATGCATGAATAACATTTGTATTATCCTCTATTTCATTATCATCCTCTTCTATAAATAGAAGATCATAGGTCTTAAAGACCATTATTGAGTCAGAGTGTCTAGAATCACTAGAGGAATAAGGTTCTATTTTATGTGTGGGGCCTTCTTGCATATCCATCTCCTTTTGAAATATCTCAAAGGTTATGAATAACTTGATGCAATCAATCTCACCATGTTACTTAGTTTTATGAACCCTAAACCAATTAGTAAGGGTTATTTACATAAATTTATCTATGACATCTTATTAAATAGATCTTACTATTATTGATTATTTTGAGACCTATTGAAAGGCTTGTTGTATATCTAAAATATAAATCTATGATTATTATTATGGAATCTAGTGTTACCCATGCATTTATGCATGTTCATACTCACTGATCAATTTTTAGACTATCCTTTGTATTGATTACAAATCTATTTTTGTGTAATTAGAATTGGTTGTATGTGTTGTAGTGGTATTAACTAGTATTAATTATTGATTTAGGATTTGTTGGTTAGGTGCATAATTATTCATGAAGCCAATATGTTATTTGGGTAGAGTTTGGGTTAGGGGTAACTAATTATAAACCAAGTTTTGGTTTTTGGCCACATTATTTTTATTTGTATTTAGAATTGGACTGAAGGCCAAAACATAGGACAAAGAGTGAGTGGGGCCAAAGATTGCATCTGAGAGTTCAATTGTTTATCTACATTGATAGCTTCAACATAAGCTAAAGTTAATATATCAATAGTTATACATATAAAGATAATAGTCATAGGGTTTAGAGTATTCGTATACATCTCTAGGGCCAACTCCTCATTGGTTAAGTAGTCTCTAATCTACTATACATATTACAAAATATAGAATCAAAGGCTTATATTAGCTCATTTGGATCTCTCCTTGTACTTGAAAAGTGTTGATAATAATAATTACATTGGTGAATTAACCAAATTGTGACAAAAAATGTCTTGGAAATCATTCAAATATGTAATATAACCTTCTAATAAATTGAGAAACCAATCATAGGCTACATCTTATAATGTGAATGGAAATAGTCTACATGCCACATCTTTATGGGTTACATTCAATATTCCCAAGGTAATTTTGAAGGCCTTGATGTGTTGTTCTACAATCCTTCATTCTAAGGGAGAAACAGAAGGTAGATATGTGTCTAGATTCCTAGGTAAGTCATGGACAAATCCTACAACATTGATAGCAGAACTAGTCAACTAGGTTGGAACTTGAATTGGAGCTATGAGTTGAGCCATTGGGAATAATGAAGATGAAGTTATCTACTTGGAGAGAATGATTGATTCTAAGATTATCTCCTTACTCATTTATCATACCTAATGTGGATTTACAAAGGTGGGAATAGTAAATTAGTGTCTAAGGTTGACCTTGTTAATATTTTGGGTGAATCTACTGAAACTCAAGTGAATTTTTTCAAATAAAAATAGAAGTGAAGGCTCAATCCCTCTTTCTAGTGGTAGATTAAGTTATTTGTTTATGTGGATTTTATGCACACTATATAAACTTTTAAAATGTAGCCTCTAACATTTTAATATTAGTGAAAAGGTATTCACTCCAAGGCATGAGTTGTAGAGTATTAATTTTTATAAACAACCTATTTGTGGAATAGTGGTGAGTGAATTAGATTGTTTACCATGGGTGAATTAGATATGGGTGAGTCTATATATAATTTTTATGGGTATATTTGTGATTATTATAACCAAGGTGGGTATTAATTCAAAATAAACTCAAAAAGGAGGGAAAGGTATCGTAGGAAAGGATGCTTATGGACCACACTAGATAAAACTTTTCAATACCAATAATTGAACTTAAGTAAGACAATCAATTAGAAGACCAATGTTTGTTTTAAGATGTAGCATGATAAAAATAAAACATGATTATGATTTAAAGGAAATGAAAATAAAACATTATTAAATACATGAAATCAAAGGTTATCACATTTGTTAGATTACAATAGCACATTTACAAAGGGGATTATGATTTATATGCAAAAGGTATTTAGATTTAGATATGGATTAATATGAATGATTTTAAATAAAATATAACTCATACACAACCAAATAATAATAAAATATAATGATATCACTTCTTACGTAATCCAAAATTTTGATAAGAATCTACATTTGCACATCAAAACCAAATTAGTAGAACATCTCAAAATTTCCTATTAATCTTAAGAGCCAAAATTTACCTCCCCTTGGGTATTGGAGGTTACACATAGAAATAGGCTTGGGATAGGGAAGGAATCATATCTCAATAAATTTCTAATAATATAATTATAAAAATAACATTATATGTTAATCCCAAGCATATACAACATTGATTGCTTAGAATATAATTATTCATCTAAAAATATAATATATATGTTAAATTTGGAACTAATAGTTACAAATCAACTAGACCATGAAAGTACATATATATAGTTAGATGGTACTGATGTGGCACTACTAGAATAATTTAAACTACAATAAAGTTAAAGTGGAAGCTGATGTGGATGGAACTAGAGTTGTAACTAGAGTTACAACTAAAATAGATAGTGGAACTAGAAGTGAGATCTAAACAAATATAATATTCAATTTAACTAAAGTTGAAACTTTTGCTACAACTAAAATAGGCATTTGAGATATAAATGAATTTGATGTAGCTACTAGTAGTAGGACATAAGCTAGCCCAATCTGAGTATGCATTGATGTGTACTTATGAAGTTGAGTACCCTGAAGTGGGGTTGGAATAACTCCTAATATCATTATTTCTTGTTTATATACCTCCAAAACCTAGAAGATGATGTTTATGGTCTCAAAATTGAGCAGAGATCTTTTGAATAAATGATGAATCTTGTCCATCAGTTTTGTGTGTAAACCCCATGTAACTCTAACCCCAACATGTAATTATTGAGTCTTAATAGTATTATCTCCTATGAAATTGACCAATTACATTAGTTCATATTTGGTTATATAAATAGTGCCTTCAATCTCTACTTTAAATTTGTCTAATGCTCTTGTAGAAGATTCTCAAAAATGGGCTTGGGCACCAATCATCCTTCTAGAGTGATTATTTGAACAACTCTTAATTTTTTTAGGATAGAAATAACTTCCAATTCCTATTTGTAAAATTATTAGACCAAATAATTCATATCTTTATTTCATTTAATTATATTATCCCTCTTTCCAACAATGTAATTTTGCCCAAGCAACTACAAATGTTATCATTAAATTGAGGTGGGAATAAGCCTTATTTCTTGTGACTTAGCTTATGAAATGGAATTTTGCATAGATATATTTTATTTATTATTTTATTAAGTAGTTGAATAATGTCTACCCATATGGGTTGGGAGGTGTTGTTGGTGGACCTTATTGAATCAATGGTATCAAATAGCTTCCCAACTATCCTTGTAAACTATCTATTATCTCCTTGGGGACCTAGATGGTGCTTACCTCTAGCTACTTATACATTTCTTGATCAAAACATATAGACATTTCCTTGATCACCCATATTGAATCCATAAAACTATAAGGATCTTCTATGATCCTATTAAGGTTTAAAAGATTAAACTTCCTTATCTTATTTAGAGATAGGATATCTTCTCTCTACTATAGTTATATATTTTATCCCTCCACAACCATAGTATTCCTTTTGAATTTTATCAAAGTGTTTGTTTGATTATCAAAATGAAATTTAATTGTATACTACTTGATTATCACCAAGTCATGTCTTATAGTTTAATTTTGTTGTTTTATTTACCTGATCCAAGAAGGAATATCTAGGGCAACTTGTTGGTATGCTTGTTCTATTTTACCTATAGGTGATGTTTGAAGAGATTTATATCTTATTGATCTTGATGAGATATATTATATCCTTGAGAAATAAAAATGGATTTCCTTGGGCATATCATAGGTTTTAGGGAGGACATCCCTATTATAGGAAATAAAGTATCTTTCCTCCAACTAGTAACCTAATTTTTTACTGGTATGTCTATGATGTACTTAGCCTTCCCCTCTACTTTATGCACCAAAATTTTAGGTGTATTCATTTATGTGTCTCAAAAAATTGTAATTTATATCTATGTATATGGACTAGGAGGGGTGACTTATGTAGTAAAAATAGAGGTAGACACTAGGTCTTCAAAATGTACCCCTTAGCTTGAATTAGGGGATTGAGGGCTAGTTTCACTAAAGAAGTAATAGGTAATTAGGGTGTCTTATATATTTTGTAAATAATTAATAAAATAATTATATACAACCTCAACACTTATAACAGTAATAGCCATAGGATCCATGGTAATAGGCTTAAATATGATGGGAAAAATTATTAATACATCAATAGATTAAGGTTGGGTTGTTTTGCTTAAAGAATCCAAAGAATGTGTTATAACAATTGTAATTTCAAAAACTAGAGAATTTACCAAAGAATGTGAACTTGAAATCAAAACAAGAATAAATAGAGTACTAAATACTATAGTTGACATTATTGTGGTTTGAGGTGGAAAACTTAGAGATGTAATTATGGATGGCCCCTATATTCTAGATTATAGTTGTGACTCTATCTCTCTCGTTACATCTCCTAATCTATATGACAATAATTTGGTAGCTACCAAATTAATATAATTCTAGTTGACATATTTATATCTTGCTGTCATCTATGTTCCCCCTAACTGGTCACTTTCTTTAGAGAACCATTCATCCTCTAAGTCTGATTCTATGGTCTTACGGATAGACCATGACTCTTCACTTTCTATCCTAGATACCTAGTCTTCTTCATTGGCCATCCTTCTCTCTTCCTTTTCATTATCATAAAATATGATAGGATTTGATCTTTATGTGCCTCTTCTTATATCCTACATCTCTTTAGGGGATTTTATTGGTTCTTCTTCTAATTTTTTAGGAGAAATAGGTGGAATCTTGAGATTCCATATATATATATATATATATATATATATATATATATATATATATATATATATATATATATATATATTACTCTCACAGTAGAGGTTGGCATAGTTGAAGGTGGAGTTAGAAATGGAGGTACTATAGTGGTGATAGATGGTGATGGAGTGGGAAGGTAAGTCACTACTATAAGAATGATGGATGTTTAAGTTATATGTCTAATAGGTTGGGGTGATGTTGATGGTGGTAATAAATAATAATGAAGCATATGTGTATGTAATCAAAAATATATTAGATCTACAACTCAATCATATATCAGAGAAGATAGATCCTACTTACACTTCCAACTAGGGATACATTATATAATTGAGGTCATGACCATAATCAAGGTCATGACCATATAGATCCACTAGACCAAATTAGAGGATATCTTACCCCAATAATATCATTAGGGATGGTTCCAAAGACTCAAGTCAAGAAAACTATGAAATAACCCTAATTAAGTCCCATGTTTTTATATTAACTAAACTAATAACAAGTAAAGCAAAAGTTTAATCTAGTGCTCACCAAAGATTGTGGAACAAAGTGGGGGTAATAAATAACAAAATTAATAATGTATAGAAGACATATACTCATGTCAATGTGTATAGAATCCTAATGTATGGAATAAAAGTACAAAATGCATATCTATCTACTCTTACAAATTAGGCACAAAGTTATGAATACTTACCTTTGAAGATTTGAAGATGAACTTGTCAAGCCTCAATCTCTCCCTTGGATAAGGTGCTTTGTAATAGGTTGTTGTTGTACATAAGGCTGATAAAGATAAATCATCTCTAGGCTACACAACCTATCAATGCATCTAAAAGACTTCTCCACAAGATAAGATATATATCTCCAAAGAAAGTATGGAACCTTAAACTTATTCCTCAAGTACAATGGTGGATAAGTAGATGCATAATATATCTTACTTTTTTTCTATTATTTAAATAATGGTGAAATAATTGTGTTTATATAAGCTGATTTAACCCTAAACCCTTCCAAAAAATTTAGCCAATAGGTTGACCCAATTGACCTAGTATCATTATTGACAAAAACTCACTAGGTCATGGACTAGGTCAGCCAAGAGCTCACATAGATCCTAAACAAGTTTTGTCAATAAGAGTATAAGGTTGACACAATTGACATAGTCATGTAAACTATCAAAAGAGGTTTTAGGTTAGGAAAATGGGTACTAAAGGTGGTAAAATACTAGAGGAGTGTGTAAAAGAGAATGCCAATCTTAGGGGAATATTTTTAGGAGACAAGTGTGTATATAACAAGTGGTAAAAAGGATAATAATCCTATGAAGCACCAATGGTCTACCCACCCCTTTCCCAGTGCACCCCTTAAGGTTTACACTTAAAGTTAATGAGAATTGATGAGTTATTTCAAGATAGAGAGCATCAATAATTGATAAAATTTTGAAAATATTATATGTATACATATGACCCACTTAAATATCATCACATGTCATGTAAGTGTAACATAGGATGGTGCTTCATGAATAGAAAATGATGACACATAGTGCTAATGTTAAGTAAAATGTAGTAAAGAGAAAATAAGATAAATAAAAGGATAAAATTGAAAAATAATTTTGTAGATAAATAAGGAGATGCAAGATATGTGAAGGCATATAATATGAGGATGATTAGGTGAACCTATAGATATTAGTGTAAAAGAGCAAAAAATCAATTTTTTTGCAACCTATACATATAATAGTTAAACACATTTTCTATGACATCAGGATTCCATAATGGGAAGATGGTGGTTGGTTACACTAGGATAGGTAATAAATGGTTGTAATTTTCTTAGTTTTTTGAAATAAAATACTAGTTGTATAATATTTGACTGATAGATTGTATATAGATAGATTTTGAGATATATATGTGATCTAACATCTATCTAGTTTGAATTTTCCAAATCTTATGGATAAGGAGGAGGTTAGATGGGGGTCCTTGGTGATGGGAGCACTCCATGATATTCTAGATGGGGTGTTGGTGCAATACGACCCTACCACAATGGATGATCCCATGGTACTATCTACCCCATCTTAGGTAAGCTAGTTAAAATTAGTAGGGGAGGTTGTGAGGTAACTATAAGAATACAAAGATGGGATATGGCCACTAGTATGGGTGGGAGTGAGAGCTGCACAAACATGGTAGGCTTTGGATCAGGAGATAGCCATGCATTTGGCTACCTCTTTTTAGCTAAGATAGGTAGAGGCCCAGGTGGCCAACCTACAAGGACTAGTAGTAGGCTTGAGACATCATACATCCTCATTACAATATACTATTCAGATGGGAATATCTAAGGCATTTATGGGTGGCATGGCTAGGCCATGAGATAGACAAGATATATCCTAGACTTAGAATTGGAGTGATGTATATTGTTTATTTTTTATATTTTTTATAAAAAAATAGATGATATATATAGAGATATTCTATTTTGACAGTTAGATGTTATCTTATGTGTTTGTATCATGGTGGTGGTTGTGAATCCATGGATATATTTATTTATAGAACATGTATTTTGATTTTGTTGTATATGTTATAGGAAATATATGTGTGGTGTTCTCTTTTCTAGAATTATGTAGTAAACATGAATGGTTAAAAATAAATAGGCAAAAAGGACTTGGCTAAGTATAATTAATCAAAACCAAATGTACTACACGCTAGTTCACATTGGGAAGTGTGTAATATTAAAATATGATTAAGTATAAGAAACCAAATAGTGGTAAACAAGAGGGAAAAAATTGTTTTTAAACCATGAAAAATATTGGTACCAAATTAAAACAAGTAAAATCACACTAAATCATATTGGGAAATATGAAAATAAAGTAACAAAATGGAAAGCACATAAAAGACTAATGGTATAAAAAAACAATTAAGTCAATAAATCATACTAAATCATTTTTTAAAGTATAAAAGAGAAACACAAATTGGAAAAATTATCTTAAATTAATCACACTAATTTAAATTGGGAAGTATGAAAAACTTAAGAAAATGTGGTTGGATTCTTTCATGCAATCAAAAAATAAGGAGATAAAAGTGAAAATATTAATGAAGTAATCATAAAACATAAGAAATAAGTATGGGAAGCATGCCAATGACATGTAACTCATGATCAAAAATATCTTATCTCATATTTGACAAATGTAATTTTGTTGTGACTTGGATATTGGAATATTTTGTGAGGAAGGCCAGTTCCTCTCCATGGTCTTACACTGCAACTTATAAAGGGAACATCAACGAGGTGGAATAATATGAAAATATGGTAAAATGGGATGTTTGGAATGGTATTTTATAGTTTTGTAGTTTATGAGGAAGGCTAGGTCTTATCCATGGTCTTACACTACAACTCATAAATGTAATCCCTAGGGGAGTGATCAGTGAACAAAATAAAATTTCTCAAGGGGAAATATGAGGATTGTAGGGATTGAAAACAAGAATGTAATAATAATAATAATAATAATAATAATAATAATAATAATAATAATAATAATAATAATAATAATAATAATAATAATAATAATAATAACAATAATAATAATAATAATAATAATAATAATAATAATTTAGGCATATTATGAAAATACCTTAAGAGATATGAGTCACACTAAAGACATGGGAAGACATTAAGTGACTAGTGACCATCAATATATAGAGGATACATGTTCACTATAAACACAAAATTGTTTAGAAAAATCAGTGTGTTACTAAAATAAACTCATGTTGGTTGTTTTGAATAAGAAAATTAAAATGGACCTACCTTCCCACAGTGTGTTCCCTATTCCTTAAGACCCATTACAAAGTTATCAATTTACTATGAATATTGGGTACTTACATGAGAAATTAGGTAGCACTAAAATATTTTTTATTCTCCTTTTCTAATCTACTGGCCTACCACACCCCAATGGACCTTGGCTCTATCATGAGGCTAAATATGGAGTTTGATATTTGATTATAAAAAGGAGATGTGATTAGAATCACATATTTTAGTATGATTTGACTTTTGAAAATTTTAAATGTTGCCTTTTAAATCATTGCCTTTTGTTAAATGATTTGGCTTTTAAATATTTTATGGCTTTTAAGATTCCTCCTCCATACTAAATTGAAATGACCAATCATGATAGATAGAGTGATACACATGAATGAGATTTAGTATTTAGATAAATTAATATAAATATCCAAAGACAATACTAACTAGAACACTTAGGCTTAATGATGAACTAGTGTGGTATCTCAAGTCTCAACCATGTGTGTGTTTAGTTTGAAAAATGGAATAAAAGAGAATAAAGGGAGATCCAAAGTGGAATAGTAAAAGGAGATTGTAATGAGATGAATTATTTTCTAATTGATCACATGGTAAAGAAGGAATGACTAAAGGGATCAAGGTGTGTATAACCAAGTCATAATAACAATTATCTGTATTTATAGAGATAAGATAGAAAATAATCATAAAAAATAAAAGGGAGTCATAAGAAAATGAAATCAATAAGAAAAAGAAAATTATGAAATATAATCCATAAGAGAACATAATGACATCATAACAAATATAAAATGTGAAACCAAAATCACCATGTAAGATAGATACAAATTTGACACAATGTTAGATGATATAAAAATAGAAAAATTTAAAGTTAGAGCACACACACAATCCAAATAAATATGTAATAACACCATGCATGTGTTCATAGGTACTGATATATTTATCCACAAACATTATACATAACATCTGATAAGTCTCTATGAAGTTGAACTTAGACTAAAACTAATGTCTCATCGATCCTTAGTGAAATTTGAGAAAATATTTCATGTCGAATCTCCTTGATAGAAGATGTAGGAATGCCTTAAGGATCATAATAATGAGGGATATAATTTAGGGTATGCTCAAGATAATTCTTGAGACTGATTTTTATAGGAGATGAAGGGGTCACTAGTGGGGAAGGTGCCACTGATGAAGGCAGATCCATGGGTGATGGAATCATAGGTGGAGAAATAGTAGGTGGAGAAGTGAACACATGAGGAGATGGAACCATAGGAGGTAGAACCATGGGGAATAAAGTGGATCCTTCTTGCAATATAAACCTATTTGAGGAATGATAGAAGTTATAGGAATGGTTAATAGGTGATCCTTAAGATGCTATTAAAGGATGAAATAATGATTAGTGTGATGTGTACCACATCAGTACCAGAGACAATATACCTCTCTGTACTTAGGAAGATCCTTAGGTAATGCTTTTGGAGGAGGTATAACCTTGTCTAAGGGATAAGTAATGTTGGGATACAAGGTGTTGATATATGGTTATAGCTTATGAAAATATGTGGATGAATGGTTATCTATTTCATGGAAACAATAGATACACTTATGAGTAGACTTGGTAGGTATACTCATAGGAGAAGGGGAAACATAAGTTGAAGGATTTTGGTATAGGTAACAATCTCAAGTCTAATGACCCATAACAAAATGAATTTCACAATAAGGTTGATCAACCCATTTGGTGGGTGAACAAGCCAAATATGATAAAGGGAGAAGCCCATCACCAAGAGAAGGTGATGTTAGTGGATTAATAAGACAAGGCTCAATTTAAGGAGTAATAGGATTAGAAATAAGAAGAGACTCATCTATATAGGAAGTGGGAATGGGATCTAAACTAGGCTATGTTGAGGGAGGAATAGAATGCATGGAAAGTTGAAGGACAATCACAAACATCTTATGGATAAGTCAACTATAGGGGTCTTGGTGTTTATCAAAGTGATAGGGACCAATCATATCATGATCCATAATCATCTCATATGAGGTTCTTTATAAATTGGAGGTGTGTGCACCATCTCTACCCTATGATCAAGAGGGAAAATGCTAAAATTAGGAATGATATAAGATGAAATAAAAGAAGATATACTAAAATACTAAAGTAAAGAGGAACAATAATGAATAATCTTATCATCTTATTCTTGAACAAGACCTCCTAAGAATATATCATCTAAGGTATAACCATCAACATAATCAAGTGTATGAAGATCAATGGTGCAGGTAGGGATTATATACACATAATATTTTCAACTTTTATTAAATAATGATGCTTTAAATCTTTAAAGAACCTATCAAGACTCAATACTCTGAGTGCATGCCTTAAGGGGTGTAACGATAAAGGGGTGGGCATACTTTTAGTGATTCAAATGATTATTATCTCTTATTGCCACATTATAACCAATCTAACCATCTCTTAAAACCATTACCTAAGCTTTTAATCCTCCTTTTCACACTCCTTGAGTATTTTTACTCTTTCCATCCTCCTTTTCTTTCCTTAATTCCCTTTTAGAGTGTTGGATATACTAGGTCGACTAGGGTTGAACCTGTACAGTTTAGGGGTATTTTTCACTTTTTGGGTTTGTTAGCCTTTTGGCCAACCTAGCTTAGACCTAGTGAATTGTCCCTAAAAACATACAAGGTTAACCATGGTGGACCTTGTAAAACTAAAATTTTTGGGAGGATTTAGGGAAATACCCACCTATATATACAAGATCATTCAATATTATTTCAATATGTAATCAAGAGTTATTCACTTGCACTTTTTCACAATCTGTTCTTCCACCATTCTACTTGAGGAGTCTTAGCTTAGGGTTTCTACTTCAATAATATAGTCTTGTGGATTATTTTGCCTTTATTATTTATCCTTACAAACCACAACAACCTATTTTGAATCCCCTTTGGCCAAGGTAGAGGTTGAGTCTTGACAGGTTCACATTTAGGTAAGTATATTCTAACTTTGTTTTCCTCTCTTTAATAAATAGAAGTAGCATAAATGTTGGCTCAAATAATATTAGTCTTCATATTCCATGTATTAGGATCTTACTCATACTTATCTTAATTGAGATTCTGTTATACATGTTTTTATTGCTTCTAACCCCTTTATTGTACCACAAGCTTTGGTATAAACTAGATTAAATTTGCTTTCTTGTTTATTAGACTTAATTAAATTACCAAAACCTTAAGACTCTTTTAGGGTTGTTTCATGATTGTGTTAGACTAAAGGATTTGGTACCCTACCTCACATGGTGTATTGTATAAGTGATCTTATAATTAGGTCTAGTAGATCCCCATATTGGTCATGCTCCCACTTAACCATTATATTCCCAATTAGAAGTGTAGGTGTGATCTATATTCTCCAAACTAGGATTGATTTATAGACATGATGAATTTTTGATTTCATACATTCTAGTGAACCTAACGTGAATATTATCCCACCATTGGTTGGATTGTCTTCACATTTCCATTGTTATTTATTTCTTATTAGCATTAGTTTCACTTTGGCTTTAGTTTTATATTAAATGCTAATGAACCTAATGTGAAACTAACCCTTGCAAGATTTATTTCACTTTCTTTCATTATTTTTACAATTATTTTTATCATATATCTATCATACTAGATCAACTTTATTAACCTAGTTATAATCTATGTGCATAGGTTTTTAGAAACAATAAATTGGATCAACACAGATGACCTAGTACAAGTTCTCAAGCTTCCAAAATTCTAGTTTAGACTTCTAGGTTGACCCAGTCAACCCTATACACTTTCAAGCTTTTAGTTTAGATTATTAAGTCATCTTAGTTGACCATGTTAAGGATAGCTTGTTTGAATTTTTTTATCTTTAGTAGACTTGGATTTTTGGTTACCCAATTTAATCTTGTTTTTGAATTGGTCAGTTGGTCTAACATAGCACTTGTCACCCCAACTTGCCAAATTTCCCAAGTACATCCCATCCTCATAGCACAATATATCTTGGATTTTCTTGCATTTGTTTATTTTTTCTCTTTAGTTTTGTATTCTCAAGTTTATTGAAAGTAGTCTCTACACCCTATGTAATCAAAACTAAAAACACACCAAACAACCATCCCGTGATAAAGGTAAGTCAAGGTACACATTAAATTTACTTTTTAGTCATTTAATTTTTGGCTATTTCCCTTTCAGTCATTTACTTTCAATTATTTTTTTAACATACTACAATTCTTTTTTTTGGCATCAACATTATGTGTTACTATGTTTTTTCTCAAATAACCATCCCCTATAGCAACTTAGTGACACATGATGAGATTCGAGTGGGGCATATGTATACATATAATATTTTTAAATTTTATCAAATATCGATGCTTTACATCTTGCAAGAACATATTGAGACTCAATCTCTTTGAGTACATGCCTTAAGGGGTGCATTGAGAAAGAGGTGGGAAAAGCTTTAGTGCTTCATAGGATTGTTGTCCCTTATTACCACATTTTACCAATCTAACCAGCTCTTAAAACCATTCCCTAAGTTATTACTCCTCCTTGCATACTCCTCCAATCTTTTTCCTCTTTCCATTCTATTTTTCTTACCTTAATTTCCTTTTAGACTATTAGTTATACTAGGTCAACTAGGGTTGGCCCTATAAGGTTTAGTGGTATTTTTCACTTTTTAGGTTTGTTAGACTTTTAGTTGACCTAGTTCAAACCTACTGAATTATCCTTAACAATGTCTAGGGTCAACCATGGCTGACCCTATATAACTAACATTTCTAAGAGGATTTAGGCTAAGATTTGCCTATATATACAAGATCATTTTGTCCTTATTTCAATATGCAATCAAGAGTTTTTATTCACTATTGCTTCTTTACAATTTGCTCTTCCACCATTCTACTTGAGGAGTCTTAGCTTAGGGTTTCTACTTAGAGAATCTAGTATTGTGGATAACTCTTGGATGCTTTGGCCTTTATTAATTATCCCTACAAACCAAAATAACCTCTTGTAAATCCCTTTTGGCCAAGAGAGAGATTGAGTCTCAATGAGTTCACATTCAAGAAAGTATATTCTAACTATATTCTCCTCTCTTTAGTAGATAGAAGTACCATAAGTGTTGGCTTGAATAATATTACTCTTCATATTTCATGTATTAGGGTCTTACTCATACTTAGCTTAATTAATATTCTCTTATACATGTTTTTATTACTTCTAACCCCTTTATAGTGTCATAATATTTTGTGTGTACTATATTAGATTTACTGTCTTGTTTATTAGACTTAAGTGAAATATCAAAACCTTAGGACTCTTTTAGGTTTGTTGCATGATTATGTTAAACTATAGGCTTTTGAACCCTACCTCACATGGTGTATTGTGACAAGTGATCCCCTAATTAGTTATAACAAATCCCCATATTGGTTATGCTCCCACTTAACAAATGTATTCCCAATCAAAAGTGTAGTTATGCTCTATCTTCTCTAAGCTAGGATCGATTTATAGACATGATGCATTTTTGATTGCATATAGGGATGACCTTGTCATCAAATGTGGTGTGATGAGTGGAATGTCAAGTCTTAGTTAAGACAATGGTGATGCCATCACAAGGTGGTTAATGAGAATGAGGTTTCAAAAAAGTGGGAAGTTGATAGGTGAGATGAGGTGAGAGATCCAAAGCTTTAATCTTGAGATTGACCTCATCAGGCTCATCATCATCATCATCATAATCTAAGAGGTTAGAGGGTATATTCCCAATGAGTTTAGGATGACCATTTTAACCTCAGGTGGAATTGATAGTGAAGTTAAATAATTGAGATTCATGAAATGTAATGTTTGGAAAGGGCTTAAGGGTAAGAATATTGAACATACCATGGTCTTGAAATTGTTTGAAATTCTAAGGATTGATGTCACCCTGACTCTTATAGATGGATCTATTATGAAGAAATTTGAAACATTGGAAAGTGAAAGAGGTAATTGCTCTCATGATATGAGTCCATGTCCTACTAATAAAAATGTTATGCAATAGACTAAAGTTCAAGATCATCACTTTTACATGAATGGTGATAGGTGGGATGGTAATGGGGAGCCACACACAACCTAAAGGATCCATTTAGATTTGGTCATAGCCTTGACATCTATTACATGTGAAATTAATATTACATTCAAAATATTCAAGGGTTTTGATAAAATATAGAGAGGCAACACAAGTACCAAAACCCTTATCAATCAAGGCATGCTTGATTTGGATATCACCAATTTTGACACTAATAAAAATAGTCAAATCATTTTCATGAATCATAATCTCATTAGGTATCATAGAAGTAATGGGGAATTTGAGGGAAAGAGAACTGTCGATTATTTTATCAAGATGTATGGACATCTCTTCACACTATTGTAAAATTCTATCTTCTAATCTAGATAAGGTTGATTCACATCTTGTTAGGGGAGGATGAGGGATGTTCATTTCAAACAAAACCTACATGAGATAATTATGATGATGCGGAGAGGTCCAAATAAGTTTGAGAAATGGGATTTTATATGAGAGATGAATAATATCCATGATAGAATCCCACTCATCATAACCCATAAGAGGATCTCTGGAAAGAGGTGCTTAGTGTTGAAGGAGGTCCTTAGAAGGAGGAGCTGAAGTACATTTGTATTTATGATGATAAAAGGTATAAGTTTTCATAAAAGGATAAGTTTTTTGATTATCTTGAGATGATGGAGCAATTGATGTAGGTATGGTATAAGAAGTGTTGATGGAAGTTTGAGTATCATTGGTGATAAGTAAAGAAGTTGTAGGGATGGTAGAAATGATATGGGAAGTGTTATCTAAAGGAGGTGTTAGAATTGGTTCATAAAAAGATATAAGGTATTATTTCCCCAACTTAGTTAAGTGAGTTGGAAAAGAATCTTAGATAACATGAAATGTGTGAGACAATTGAGGTGTGTGGATAGATCGAGGATCAATGAAATAAACCACACTTTGCATGTTAGTCATATTGACCACATTCTCTTGAGGAGTGGGGTGAAGAAGACTATTAACCTTATTGGTAGAAGAGGTAGGTTTTTCTTAATTATCTTGGTGATTTGGAAAATGATATTTATAGATGGTCAAATGAGCATTATCCTATTTCAAAGCTTTAGATTTAGTTATTAGGATAATACCAAGATTTTATGAGGTGAGTGGGATAAAGTTATTGTGGGAGAGGCCTTGGTAGACATTTTTGTAATTCTTTTAGGGATAAAGGTTTATGAATATTGATGTTGTTTTTTGAAGATAAATGAAGATTAGTGATGTGTTTATGAGGGGAAGCTTATTTTGAAGTTTGGTTAGGAATAATAACTTGAATAGTATAAATGGTATCGTAAGACTCGGTGAAACCATAATTGGTAGCATGATGATTATTTTTATTGATTAACATGAGAGTACCCGTATAAGGTTGGGATGTCTTGAATTATCACATGAGGAAATATTGATTCTTTATTTGGTTAATGTATTCTTCTAATGTACCTGGAGAGAGAGTCTAGACCAGATATTAGAACTTGGGAAAAAGAGAATTGGTAAATATATGGAAAATTTTTATCATCTACCATATTATGTTCACATTTATTAGACAAGGTGTTCCATAATTTAATGAAAAATTGGGAGTTTTTGGTCTCAAATTGCTTATAGTTGATAAAATAGGCCAAGTTATTCTTAGGGAGATTAATAATTTGGAACTCTTGGTATAGATCATTAACTAAATCTTCCAAACTAGTAATGGAATGAGATTTGAACTAATTATACCAATCTAAATAATCACCTATGAGATTTTTTCATAATAGCTTGGTAGAGGAAAAGGTATTTAATTTGACCCAATCTTTATATAGATTTTCAAATGTTTTTAAATGAAGAACAGGATCAGTTGACCCATTGTACAAAATGGTAGGGGTGATACCTCCTATATTTATATTATAAATTTAAGATGTAAGATGCTCATTTTGAAGATGATTTATTTTTTTATTAACAAGAGGAGGTTGATGGATAAGATTACCATGGGAATATTGAAGATGAAGTTGGGGAACATTTTGATTATGTGTGCCCCATGGAATCTATTGAGGGTGGGTTTGAACATGGATAATATGATTTGAATTTACATTATTAGCTTGAAAATCATTCATTTGATTAAGAGTTTTTTATAGGAATTGATGGGTTTAATTTGAATTATTAACATTTATTGAAGTATTATAATTGGTAGTAGTGGTTTGAGTACCACTATGGGTGTTAGTATGAGATTGAGAAGAGTTGTTAGTAAGTGAGGAAATAGTGGCATAGATTTATTGTGTGGAAAAATATGAACTAGTAGAGGGATGAGAAGAAGTATAAATAGAGTCATGATTACCATGGGTATAAAATGATGCACTAGTGGAATAATTGAGAAGAGTTGGTCTTGGAAGCAGACCACTAGAGTAGAACTTACCATGTTAGTAGAGATACTAGGCATGGTGGTAGAGAAAATCAAATAGGAATAAGTCATGATATGAGAAGGGTTCAAAATAAAGGGAAAATTCTAAGAAGCAATGAATTTAGTATCCCCAAATCCATGTGAAATTTTGGGATAAGGTGAATGGGGATCCTTGACTTGACCACTTATCATGAGATGGTAAATAATATAAGGATCCTTTCCTTGATGTTGAGGAAACTCATTGATGAAGAAGAGAAGTTTGGGTGTATAATCTAATTTGGGTTGATATTAAAGTGAGAAGAAAGGATTAACAATTGAAGAATCATGAGGAGTGGTCTTATAGTTTGTAGTACAAGTGAATATATGAACATTACTTTCATATAGGATAGGAGCCACAAGCTACTTATGGGAGAACCTATTAGGGTTGGTAAGAATCATCATATCTATTGAATTCAAATTAGTGTTTTCTTCAAATAAGAAGTTCATGATGAAAGAGAGAGATTAGGTAAGAAAAATTTGATTCAAAATCAAGGAGATATAATGGGATATATAAGAGTACATAGTCGACCAGGTTGACCTAATACTAAAAACAAGGTATGAAAACTAAGTTAATAAGGATATAGTTTTGACTAGGTTAAATTAGTACTAAAACCTATGATATATGACAACCTAATAAGGATAACAAATTTACCAAGTTGACTTAGTACTATAACCTGAGAGGTAAAAATGAGTACTGGGTTGATTAGGTCAACTTAGTATTACAGCCAGAGAAAAAGATAGTCTATAAGGGACTATGTTGAATAGAATGATAGTGTACTAAAAATAGGTAAATTTTTTAAAATTTCCTTGAAACAAGAAGTGAAAGTAAGCACACAAATAATTGGATCAAAGAGAATGATCCAATTAAGGTATACAACAAAAAACCTTGCACCAACACTGGTCAATGTAAGTTTTTCTAATACAACATATAATGAGCAAAGAACAAGCAGTCAACTGAAAGGTAAATGCTAAGTAGTCATCTTGAGTGTTGTTAAAATATTATAAAGTGTTATTTTAATTTTGATAGGGAAGTTTTCTAAAATTAGGGAACTAAAAATAAATCTATGGATGGTTTCAGTATGTTTAGATGAAAGGGATATTTGTTCAGAATGGTATTGGCTTGGTATTGGGGCATAACCTCTCACTTTGTAATCCCATAGTGACAAGGTTGTTGGGAAATTTTCCAATATATACCATTAACCACATGTTTATACTTGGATAAAAAACCAAGTCAGCTTCCCCCTTGGAGATGAAATCTAAGTAGGTAGGACTTGGGTAGACAAATGTTTGAATGTGTTTTAAAATTATGTGATTTGGTAGTGTGTGCAGTAAAGAGAAAAATAGTGAAACTAAATGGTATATTTAAAAACCACCTAATTATATTATGTGGTCTACTCTAAGCATGTAAATAACTAAAAATGAAAGTGTGAAGTAATTACTAGCATATAATTATTAATTCCCAATTTAAGCATGGTACATATTTGGTTTGTATGACACTATATGAAAATATTATAGAATAGAGTTGATATTATTTATGCCATACTAAAAAAATAAGAGTCCTTAAGAACTACATTGACCAGGTTGATCTAGTCTTTTAGATAAAATTCAAACTATAAAACTAAGTCAACTAGGTCAACCTAGTTTATTATAGGATTGTAATTTAAAAGACTACAAACTTTAAAAAATATAACTGTAAGGAAGAAATGAATTGAAATAGAGAGATAAAAAGGAAGCTTGGTGGTTTAAAATATGTTGAGGACTATAAATTTTTTGTTAAAGTTCCTTGAATACTAATTGCAAGTTCTGCTAATTATGTTGACTAGGTCGACCTAGTTTTTCAATTTCTTATTTGTTGAAGCCTATTTAAGATGACTAAGTTGACTTGGTTGACCTAGTTTTTTATCTATAAATTTTCTAGAATACTAAGTTAGCTTGCATGGCTTAGTTTTTTGTTCTAGAGTTGAATAAGAGACTAAGTCAACCTATATGATTGAGTTAACTGTCTATAAGTGAATAAAAGTATTGTGTCAACCTATTCAATTTAGTAACATATATTTGATAAATACCTACATAGAAAGAATAAAGTTATTTTGATGTTAATTTGTGTTAAACCTATGCAAAAAATTTATGAACAATACTAGCCTAGTCGACCTAGTATCACAAATATAGAAAAATAATAAAATGATAGAAATGAAAAGTCTGAAAAAAACATGCAATGGTTAGATTCACATCAGATTCACTAGAATGTATGCAATTATAAATTCATAAGATCTAAAAATCAATCCTATCTCATAGAAGATAGATCCTACTTACACTTCCAATTGGGGATACATTAGATAATAAGGGTCATGACCAATATGGATATGCTAGACCAAATTAGGGGATCTCTTACCACAATAATATCTCTAAGGAGTATTCTAAATCCTCAAATCAAGAAAAATTACACAAAAACCCTAACTAAGTCATGTGTTTTCATATTCACTAAACTTATAATAATAAATCAAAATTCTAATAAATTTCTCACCAAAGCTTTGGCACAAAGTGGGGGTAATAATTAAATAAAATAAACCTATATAAAAAACATATACTCACATAAATATATACAAAATCCTAATGTATCAAAGAGAAGTACAAATTAATATCTATCTACTCTTACAAAGGAGGAACAAAGTTAGGAATACTTGCCTTTGAAGATGAACCCACCAAGCCTCAATCTCTTCCTTAGCCAAGGTGCTTCACAATAGGTTATTGTGGTATGTAAGGCTGACAAGGATAAATTATCTCTAGGATACACAACCTATAAATGAATTTAAACAAATTTTCCACAAGAAAATATTTGTATCTCCAAAGAAAGTATGGAACCCTAAGCTTACTCCTCAAGTAGAATGGTGGATAAGCAAATGCACAATATATCTTACTTATTTTTATATTTTTAAAATAATGTAAAAATTATTATGTTTATATAGGTGGATCTAACCCTAAACCCTTCTAAAAGTTTTAGTCGATAGGGTCGACCCAGTCTACCTAGTATCATTATTAACAAAAACTCACTACATCATGGACTAGGTTGACTAAGAGCTGAGCTAGACCCTAAACAACTTTTGTCAATAAGAGTACAAGGTTGACATAGATAACATAGTCATGTAAACTATCAAAAGAGGTTTTAAGTTAGGAAAAGGGGTACTGAAGGTGGTAAAATACTAGATGAGTGTGCAAAAAAGAAGGCCAAGCTTAGGGGAATGCTTTTTAGGAGATAAGTGTGTAGATATCAAGTAGAAAAATGGACAATAATACTATTAAGCACCAATGGTCTACACACACCTTTCCCAATGTACCCCTTAAGGCATGCACTAAGAGAGATTGAGACTTGATGGGTTCTTGCAAGATAAAGAACATCAATAATTAATAAAAGTTTGAAAATATTATGTTTATACAGTATGCACTTAAGATAAAAAATTAAGTAAGAGTTACTTGATATGTAATGGTTAGTGGAGGTAAAGAAAACATATAAAATATACTATATCTCTTCAACATGATCTACCCTAGATAGGCCAACTTCTTCTTGTATTCTTGATTCTTTTTGGGGATGGGGTCCATGAATGGGTTTTAGAACCCATTTTTGCCTCTCATTAATTTTAGCATTTTCTTTGGTGATAGTAGGATCATATTGGATATTCTACTTAATAATCATAGACATGTTGGATTTGTGCATCCTTATGGCCACTTGAGAATCAGATTCAACATTCACAAATATGTTATCATGGTCATAGGCCTGGTACTGATATTTGGTCTTGATTTTTATTTTAGATTTCTTGAGGTGTGATCTAACATTACCTCTATGATCCCAATGTCTATAAGGTGCCCATGTGAACCCATAATATGTCTTTATTTTCCATAAAAATTGTAGGTGCTCCCACCTTGAGTATTTCATTCTATCAATACTAGGAGGGGTGAGAAGGATGATTGCCTAATTTTCCTCCATTAACTTGGTGTCAACAGTTTTAGCTAATTGAGAAGCAATATCTTTCTCAATGACCTTATCAGGCATAATCCTTGGTAGGTTTAAAGGTTATTCCATAGTACCTTCTATTCTGATTATTGTGTACTCTAGGTATAAATAGTAGTCACCCATTTTTTGAATAGACTTCTATATTTGATTAGATAATTTAGGCATATTCTTTTCATAAATAGCATGATAAACCATAGGGTAGAAGGTTTAGTCAACCTCTTCATGTTCTTCCTAAAATTATAGATATATAAAATCTTTAATTCATCACATATCATATTATAAGGGTACTTTGTGGATGGTTTCTAGGGTTACTAGAATGGTGAGTGGACCATTATAGTTATAACATCCACTACGTATTACATCATAAAAAAATTTCCATCTGGAAAACTTCCAAGATTGTTGATTCTGAGAATTAAGTTAGAGTTAATGATTTTTCCAATTTTTATGACCTTTTTTGATGTCATAATCATTTATAATAGAGAGACCCATATCTTAGTGACATAGGCAATAGTTGAAAAACCATATACTCTATTATAGAAATAGGGTGGCTCAAAAACCAGGTTAGACACTCATTTAGTTATCCAAGTCAATTATGGACTCATTAAAACTAGGTGAAAACATGGTATATTAATTTTATGCTCAACATTTTACACTCAACTGCACTAACATTAATTCAAATAAGGCACAAGCCTCATGCACTCACCTAAAGTGCAAATGAGAAAGAATTTGGGCCCGTGTTGGGCTAGTTATGCCATGGCACAAGGAATCACATATAGGAATTCATTATTTGAGGGAAGGCTTTGGGTGAATTCATATGCACAAACCTTTTATAGGCTAAGCTTGATGGTCTATAGGTGTTATCCCATTTGAGGAACTAGTTCCAGTCATATGAGTGCATGCCTTTGTTAACTAAGTCTAGCATAATATAAACATTAGATAGGTCGAGGGAAGGATTTAACCTAAATGCTCATTTTGAGTTCATGATTCTATCAAATGATATCAATTTTTAGCATGGGTTCTTTCTATACTTAGGCTATTTCTACAAAATTTAATAACATCATCATTTAACATAGGGTCTCTATTAATGACCTGAACTAGAATCTTACAAACAACATGCCTAACAGAGCTATATCAAAATTACAACATTATAATCATTGTAAAATTAAATGGTAATATTAAAAATTCATAAGCCATATCAATCACAAAGTGATGAAACATTCATCCTTATTAATGAAAGTTCAAATTAATAGATTTCATGATACATAAAAATAGAGCATCTAATTTGCTAAAGTTATTAAACTACTTAGATGCTCATAGGAGATATTGGGCATAGATAAATGGAGACTTCGTATAATATTAGTTATCCCTAGGTATAATGGTGGATATTACATAGATAATTTCCACTTCTTTATAGATTCATTGTATTAATTCACAATCTTACTTTATTGGTTTGAGCTCCCTTTTATAGCTCATATTAACATCTTCTACCAGGTTAGAGCTATGCACATGGGAGCCAAGTTAGAGCCCAAGTAATCATTCCACTAGCTCCATCACCTTGTACCCTTTGAGTTTTACTCACCATATGTTACCATTCCTAAAAGATTTCCTAAAGATCCAGGTGCCAAATAACCACTTACCAACTAGCGCAAGAGGTGCATTGATTACTCTAGATGGTACTAAGATGATAAAATAGCAATCATTCCAAATCATTACATCACACTAGATTGTCTACTATGATGGAATGGATCCCATACTTAAAAAAATAGGGGCCCAACATTACCCCATACAAAATTACTATTTTTCCCTCAAACTAGTCTTTCAAATATTTTGGTGCATAGGACTCAGGTGCACTCTCCTTAAGATAATGTTAAAGTCCTCAAAGCCCTAAATAGTGAGCTTGATTTCATCAGTGGTGCTATCTATTTTTGTGGAGGTTGTTCTAAGTGCAAGCACATTATTATTCTTTAATTCCTTCCTAAAGTCCTCTATACTTGACTTAGCTTTTTTCACTCCTCTATATAGGATTATTCTGTGATCACATGCCTTAGTCTACAAGGGATAGAAAAGTGATTATAGGTTATGATTCTAGTCCTTTACTTACATGATTAGTGCATTGACCTTCCCCATTATCTATGTATGCTATGACTTTCTTGTATAGTACACATGCACCATTAGCTCCTTATTTTCCTCTTCTATCTACTTGAGGCATGCATTTATGATTGATACTTGGTTGGAAAATATCAAGAAGATGGCATTGAATACATTCTTTCCTAATTGAATCTTTGTAAATAGGTTTTCTACATCTTCAAGCTTAGAAGATATTTCCTTTTTCAGAATGGTGCATGGGTCTTCTTCTTCTTCTTCTTCTTCTTCTTCTTCTTGTGCCATCTTTGATTTCATCCTTGGGAGCATCTACTCCACTAGCACATATATCTTATAAACCTAAGATAGGTTATATGTGTTTATGATAACTATAATGGATGTTTTAGCCATATATATGTGCTTGTATATCTATTTTATTTTAAATTTCATGGCCTACACTTCATCTTTGGCATCTTTACAAAGTTTTTTCCATTTATTTGCCTTGTCATCAATGATGATATTCTTGCACACAACTTAAGTGGCCATTCAAATGAGTACATTCATAGAATATAATGGGTTCATGGCATGGGCATTTATGATGAGGGAGTCATGTCATTCCTCAAGTTCATCCATTCCTAATATAACCTTTCGAGGCACCTCAAAGTGAGGCTCATCCATAAAGATATCAAATGAAAATACAAGTTGTTTTTACATCTTACTTATGGTATTTTCAAGGAGCATGAAGTTAAACATATATAATTCTTCATCCATCTACCCCTTCTACACCTTCTCTTAGATGCTCAACTTTGTGCCTTCTTCCTTAGTGATGGCCAACTCTATTTTCTCTTCTTCCTCCTCACTAAAACAACTACTTTCTTCCACACTTTCCTTAGAGGTTTCTTCTTGATCTATGATGGGTTCTTCCTCAAAACTTTCCCCTTTGTGTACTTCCTCTTCCTTAGGTTTCTCAATTTTCACCTCTAGGTGAATTTCCTTGATGATAACTTTGCCTTGTTCCTATTCTTGTTCCTATTCCTTTTGGAGTTCCTCTTAAGTATTTGTTTATTTTTTTGTGGTACCAAAATTGCCTTCTTTGTCTTCAGGTACCTATTCATTACTTAGGACCAAATGTTATGTAGCTTCATTTAATGTTTTAGTGGGGGAACTAGGCACCTTCTTGGTTTTCTTAATGGCTGGTCCCAAAATTGTGGGAACATTCATCTTTTTTTCTCTCTTGGCCCTCTATTCCTCAACCTTCTTTTCCTCAGCCTCAACATTCTCAATCTTTACCTAAATTAGGCCCATTTATTTCCAAGCCTTCCTCTTCTTCTCTAATTCCAACACCATATCAATATCTTCCCCATTTTGGCTCATTTTCTTTTACAGCCTTCTCTTTTCCTCATTTTTTAGTGGAGGCTTTGTGGAGGGTTCTATGAAAGAGGCACTAACCATATTTTTTACTTCTTTAAACATGATATTTATGCCACCTTGGATAGCCTTCTAAACATTCTCAGTGCTAGGCTCCTCCTCTTCTTTGACCTACATGATGTAGGTCTTTATTCCTTATTCTTCCTCTATCTTTTGCTCCTTTCTTTGCATGATAACCTATTCCACCTCAATTTCTACTAGGGTTATTATAGGGAATGTGACCGATCCCTTCTTTTTTTTTTCTAATTCTTACTAGAGGAAGAAATATCTAGCATGAATGTTATGCACTTCTTTAGAGCTTGAGGTGTTTCTTGTTCATTGGACGTGACCCTCAATCTGATGTACTCTTGAATTTCCTTAAGTGTTTATCCCTAATTCTTATGGGGAGACTTATACTATGTCTTTGATGTTGGATTTCCTTCATCACCAATCTAGAGGGGGTGATCATCATGTTTTGCAAGGTTTATTCCCTTCTTATATAGATTCATATTATAATATAACATGAATATGTGCCCATTTATAACTTCCCTCTAGAGGGGATGGAGTTTAATATGGTTGGAGTCATCCTCCTCATCCTTTGTGGCTTTTCCTCCTAGGTGCACATATTAGCACCTCAACCTACTCCTTTCTACATCCATGACCTTCACCAAGATATCTAGCTGCTACATATTGAGAATCTTCCTTAACATCACTATGAAGTATTTAGTAAAGAATGCATAAGGAAGTTTGATCTAGCGAGATAGGTTCCCATCTGTGAGTGTCAATCACACTACATAGAAGTGTTTCATAACAAAAAAGGTAATCATTATAAACATATAATGTGGGAAATATTATAAGATGCACCAATAAAAGTGCACCACCCCAGTACTCTTGTCTTGTCTTTTTAAGAGGAGGGTAGGTAGGTGAATTCTTTGTATTTTAGTGATAGGGAGTCGTTGTGTGATGAGAAGACTAAAAAATTATCCTCATCATCATTGGGCATGTTGATCTCCTCCATCACCATCAATATTATAATTGAACCCCACATAAAGGTCTCATGCACCTTGTGGCACTTTAATGTATTCTTCACCATCTCTTTAATAATGAATTTTGTAATGTTGAACTTGACTCCTTACACCATGTGGTGGGTGATGCACAAGTAGGTATTGATGATGTCCATGAACAATCCTCCAAGGCATAGCTTAGAACTCATGAAGCATGTTGTAACCATCATAGTGGGGTCTTATATATCTTTAATTAGAAATGTGAACCCTACCTTATAGTAATGTAGGAGTTTTTCAACCCTCTCTACCTATGCATCATCCTCCATCATCTGGTGGATGTTCATCCCTATGTTTGGGAGCCCAATGATCCAAATGATAAGATGAACCAATATCCAAATGAAGCTCCCTATGAAGTAGAATCAATCCTTATAGATGCATGAGAGGAGGAATTACACTAATTCCTCTACCTTTCCAAAACTTATAAACTCATACAACTAGGTCATGTTGGTGGTTACAAGCCTATCTTAGATGGAGACATCAAATAACATTGTAACCACCTATGTCTTCTCTCTTATGTCAACCATCCAGTCTTGGTTGAGCTCTTGTGCATTACTTGGTGTGTGATGGTTGTATTACTTCAACATACATGTATGCATGAATGATACCCAAGTCTCCCCCACTATGACCTCAGGGGGAAATTGCATTTATATACAAAATATTTGTGATAGCTTCTAGGTTAATCACTATGATGCTAACTCCTTCTAATAGTTGTGTATTCTTATTCACATTACTTGTCTCTTCTACCATATGTTCCTTCTTGGCATCCTTCTATGCCTAGGGAAGACTATAACTTAGCTATTTCTTATCCATTCTAAACCAAATACTATTAAATCATGGTCAATTGATCTTATCTAATCTCTTAATCTTGCTTCATGCTTCCTCACATTCATGGGGTTTGTGACTACAACTTCAAATCTTGACCTTCATTCACCATTAATGGTAGCATTAGTGCCACTTAGTATTTCTACTATTTGTTTCACTCACAATTCTCTCTCCACATGCCTTTATTCCAATCTCAAATGAAATTTAATCTCTCTACTTATTCACCCATTTTTTTTGGTGGTTATGGGTGCTAAGGTTTTCACTCAGTAACATTTTTAGCTTCAAATCTAGTTTGGCTCTAGTTTTGATTTGCATTTGAATTCAAATTATCTTAAGGTTTTGTAACCTAATCCATTTTCCATTCACTTATTTATACTATAATTTTAGCTACCTTCTTAATTGTAGGTGAGTAATAGCATGGTAGTTCATGTATTTCTTGAAATTCTCTAAACCTATAAATTTAAAAAAAAATCCATCACCACATTCAAATTTATTATAGATCTTTGTGCCTCCATTATCATCATATTAAATTCTCTTAATAATATTATTAGTTAAGTGATTGGTGATTCAAATGGTCATTTCCCACCTATCGTTGGGTGAATACAAGTTGTCTTGAAAATATTCTTCTTGTACTTCATTCACCTTGGCATGACCTTTACCCTTCTTATGACAAATTAGGCATAGTGCTTCACATGCATATAATTTAGCCTCCTTGGTTCCATCTCTCTTCCTATTACACTTCCATTCAATCATGCTTTTATATGTTGATTTAGCCTACCCTACCCCATACAAAATCTTATGCTAGTCCTCCAATGCTTAATTCTCTTCTTTTGATCTCTTACGCATAAGCATCTTGTGTGCCTCATTTTTAGCTCTTGTGTGATACTATCCTATGTGCCTCCATTTTTCATCTAGTACTCACATTTTTCAACGTCTAGAAAACTTCATCCACCTAGAAACTTAGGTATCTAGCCTCAGGTGTTTAAAAAGAAACAATGCATAACTCACCTGAGTAGAGTTATGCATAGAAGTGGAAGAAGAGTTATCCTATGGGCATGAATCACCTTGACTATTCACTCATCATAAACAATAACACAAAACATAAAGAAACATTTATTTTACACTAAACTTTATTCTAGTCAGCACAACACAATCAACTTATAATTAGTAAGTTAGTGTTTGATGGTACAAGTGTCATTCTATTATTTGTAAGGCTTTAATTGGTTACTATTGAAATTATTAGGGACCATTTCACCTATTAATGTGAGTAGTTTACATGTGCTAGTCTCTAATATGTGGTGGATGACATAAGGGCCCATCCACTTTATTTGTAGCTTATTTAGTTGCTTGAGGTACTTTGAGTCATAGAACAAGACCCATGCACCTTTAGGAAGAACCTTATGCTTGATTTTCTTGGCATGCTATATCTTTTAGTGTGCCTTTTATATCTACTAGCTCTATCTTTCTTGGGTGTGCATCTTGTCCAAGCAGTCTAAATATTCTATTCATGCACTGAAAGATTCTTGGTCAACCAAATGACCAATACATGCAATGTGAAAAGAGGGCACTATAAAATCCATTGGTAAAATTTCGTCTATGCCAAACACCAATTGAAATGGTATAACCTTACTTAGGTACTTATAAGTCATGTGATATGCCCATAGTACTATTAACACATGGTCATCCCAATATTTGTGCCCAACATCACATATCTTTGTAAGGCACATCCCTAATATATTATTGAATGCCTTAGAAATGACATTTACTTGGGGATGATAAGGTGTTATATTTTGGTACACCACCATGCATTTAGTAAATAGGATGTGCATGGTTTTATTGATGAACTAACCACCTATATCATTAGTTAAACTAAGTGGGCACCCATAGATACTAAAAATGTTCTCCCAAATGAATCTTGTGGTGGTGGTGGTTGCGCAATATTTTCTTTGTATTACCTTAGCCCACTTGATGAAGTAATCTATGGTTATGAGAATATATCATGTGCCTGTGTGCCTCACAACAAGAGTAATTGTCCCAATAAAGTTAACGGCTCATTTTTAAAATGGTGCCTAGGAAATAATGGGGATGAGAGGCATTTCATACCTATGGTTTGGTTTTACTATGAATTGGAAGATGTCACATGCCTTGGCATAGTCTTTTATATCTTGAAATAGACTTGGACACCACATGCCTAACTATAAGACTTTGCATGTCGTAAAGACTAGTGTAATGGCCTCCTACTATCTTATCATGCACTTATTTCAAGATTGAGTCTTGTTTTTACTCTAGGAAATATCAGCATAGGACCTTATCTTAGATCAAATTGTAAAGTTCCCTACCAATGAGCTAAAAAGGGGTTGCACAAATTATGAGTTACTTCTTCTCTTCAATTTTCATAGTATTGGGTGTAGACTTAGATGTCAAGAATACATTGATCTCTTCCAAGTATTTAGGGATGCACTAGACCCTATAAAGATTCACATCAAACATGTCATCTTCAAAAGGCACATCCATATCATCAGAGTTGATGCAGGAAAAATGGTGTGAACTTGAGTTCTATTTCTTGGGCTTCACTATAACCAAGAACTAGAATTTTTGAAATAGAAATATCCATCTACAAATGAACCCATAGAGAATTAGATTTTTAAAAAGGTAATTAAGCACCTTTTGATTGGTGCATAAGATAAAGGGGGTTTACAACAAGTATTATCTAACTTATATAAGGCATAGACCATGGCAAGCACCTCACACTTAGTTATCATATAGTTTTACTATGCTTGGATTAGTTTTCAACTTGTAAAGGAGATGGGATGATCCATATTACCTTCACTAGGTTATGATAGAATGGTGCCAAGTGCATATCTAGATGTATCAACATGGATATGGAATGGCTTCACCTAGTTTAGAAATTGTAATATCATTGTGCTAGTCAATTTGAGATTTAGGGTCTCAAATCATCTTCTTATTCTATGCCCCAATAAAACATGACATATTTGTGCAAGATCTCTTCTAATGGTACCACAATATTTGCATAGATATTTATGAATGTTATATAGTAGTTTCAATGTATAATAAAGGTGTGAATGTCTTTCTATGTTGATGGGGTATAGAGAAGTAGGATAATTAGAATCTTCATGGGGTTAACTACTAGACCATCTTTGTAAATGATGTGCATGAGCAAGGTGATAAATGGTGTCATGAAGACACAATTATTAATATTAAAGGATATATAAAACTAATTTCACCTCTCAAACATGAGTCATAAGTTGTTGTAATGGTCCTTCACTATCCCATACATAGTCCAGTTGTCTAAGTACACTTGGAGGAACTCACGAATGAAGTCCTTAAAAGTGGTGATCACCACTATAGAAAATAGGATTGGTGAATTCTTGAGTCCAAAGGGCATCATGTTGTATGACAAATAACCCAAGTTTATCATAAGCATAGTCATATTATTGTCTTCCTCCTTGATCTAGACTTGATGGTATCCTGAGAACCCATCAGTGAAAGTGTATATCTCATAGCTTGTGAGGCCATCCAAGACATCATCAATGAATGGAGTTAAGAAGGGGTTAGTAATGAAAGTAACATTAAAAAATATATAATTGACACAAATATGGATGTGACCATATTTATTTATTCTAATAAATATGGGGCTTACCTATTTAGATTCTTGCATAGGGTAGATGACACATGCGATTATCATACCATCAATCTCTATTTTGACCTTGGTAAAAAGATTGGGGTTCATTATATAAGATAAATTCTTGATAGGTCATATTCCATCGATCAAATTGATGTTCATATTCCTAAGGGATGGGTGGGTTCCCTTCATATCTTAGTAATCCCAAGGGATTAAGTATTATAACTCCATTAGGAGATCCATAATTTATGCTAGATCTACTTCAGACAAATATGCACTAGGAGTAGAAATCTTTGGTTCCAATTCTAAGATGATATCTACTTTAGTATATTTGAGTGGCATGTGGTAGGTTTCATTAATTTCCTATTCAAAATCCTAAACTTTTCTACTGCCCTTAGTTATTTTTATGCAAATATGAGTAGTGTCATCTTTGTTAGGGGTGTTATCCTTAACTCAGTGCACTAGCTTCTTTTTGCCTATCAAGTTAGTCTAGTTATGCACCTTCTAGGTATCATCATCTTCATCACTTGAGTCACTATTGAGCACTTGATATTCAACTAAATTTGGGAGTGACAACCCCTTTTCCCCAAACATGTCTTTTAACACTCCTCTAGGATTGCAGTGTCCTCGAACACTGACCTTCAAATTACTTACAATAGCTCGATCAATTATAGGTTTTTAAAAGAAAAGGAGAATGTGTACATGAACCTCTCCTTAAGGGAATCCTAATTAGATATTTCATATCACATCTCATTAACAATGTACCATGGTTACACCCATGTCTTCAAGGTCTTATAAAAGGCATGCACCCATAGGTTTATTGGGGTATTCTCACCATATATAGTCCATGTTTCCTCACATAAGTGCACATGTGCTATAGTGTAAGAGTCACCAGAGTAAGAAAAGATATCTAGGTCATCATTGTCTTCCTCAATCTAGTACAGATGGTTTCTTTCACATCTTTCTAAGTTAGCAAGCTTAGCCTTTGCACTTTCCACCAATGAATGGTAGTGTTCCTTAATGTATACATTAGTGCACCCATTCTATCTACCTCCTTTGGGATGCATGATTCAAGGTCATAAAAATAATATTCCATAATATTACTCCCCTCATATCTTGGGAGTGATGTAAGTTTACTTTTACTCAAGTGAAACACTCTCTTTCCTCTCTACTTATCATAAGGGACCCATCTTTTTGAAGTGTGATCAATCTAGACCTAGCCCATCCTTATAGGTTTTAGCAATTTCATGCACACTAAACAACACATTTGATTAGTGGTCATATAAGCTTCTTATAACCATCAATTATAATCAATATTAATTCTATTTAAGGCTAACTACCTATCTTCTCAAGAAAGCACTCCTTGGTCATTAGGGTTAAGAGTCTTGGTGCCTTGCACCATGATGTTATATATATGGTTGATCTCATCCTTGAGGTCCACACATTTAACATAGGGAGTATTCATTTTATTGAGAGGGGATAACTACCCTCTCCTTGTCATTTTAAAAATTCATGTAGTGTCTCTTAAAACACATGTCGACATTATTTAGATAGCACCATGGCCTTATCAAGAGTGTTGGATAATTATATTATTATGTTAACTTGATCACTTTGAATTTAGTGTGGAACTTGGCACCCATGATATTATAATTGTGTTATTCATAATTCTAATTAGTTGCACTCAAGTCTAATTAACCATGAGAAGTACATGAGGGGAAGGCCTCAAGGCTGGCATATCCATCTTATCCCATGAATTCTTGGTCAAGATATTAAACTTGGTTCCTATGTCCACAAGGACCTCACATATAGATCATCCATCAATGGTGGCATTCAGAAGGATTTATTGGTCATAATCTACATTTTGTGTATGCCAAACTTCTTGTTCCCTTTCCATATGTGACACAATAACTTCAAATATATTTTGCCCACATGATCCAAGAGTAAGTTCTTCAATAGGGGAAGCATAGATTCTATATGTAGGAGGAACATGATCTATGTTATCTATTATATCCCAACCTCATAGATATATTTCTTCTTTAAGGAGGTGGTAGCATGTGCTTCAATATCTTGCACTAGTTACAACTTCCCTTGTAGGTTCTAGATGACACTCATGCCCAACTATGAAATATATTTGTAACATATAGGGTATCGATAAGGCACATGTTTAGGTTCAATACATGTTATGCACTCATTGTGGTTCTTATCCCCATATTTTAGGAGAAAATTTTGCATTGGTTAAAATTATGGTTGAGTGGTGAATCCACTATGAGTAGTCACCTGTACCTTGAGTGTCTCTATACAAGTTAGTTGTGATTTTGGAGTCTACTTCTCTATTTTAATCTTGATCCTGATCATTCCTTCACCCTTGTCTATGCTAATCTTGCATTTGGTGAAATTTTTAAACAATTTGGGGCATTCCTCGACCTTATAGATCCCTTGATAAGACCCACATGTAGAATGTATAGGGAAATCATGTTGATAATGTTTTATGAAACCACACTTGTAACATGAATAGGGTGGGAACCTTCCCCCCTCACATCTTTCACCTTGTACTCTAGTGCCTTATTGCATCCCAAAGCATATTAATTATTGGCCATAACTTTGATTCCCTTGTTAGCTTGCCCTGTGACTACTATAGCGGCCTCCCTTGTGCCTCTCTCCATGTTTTCATGCATCTCATTAATCACTCAATATTCAACTATGATATGAGTGTAGGCATTAAAAAAAAAAAAATAGATGGTTGTGTTAACCTAATTGGCATGTTATAACAAAGTGAAGTTATGAACATCATCCACCTCTTGATAGACCTCATAGTTTATAAGTAATATGTGCACATTCCTTTAAAGGTAGTTATTCTTCTTATGGCCTCCTATTTCACAGTCAGTACACCATAACCCACTTTGAGTGTCTTACAATGAACTAGCAGTAAGATTTTATATTTAGGAGGCCATCGATGCAATCTGCACCTCCATGAATGGGTTGATCCTAGTATTGATACTTTTGACTACCTTGGATCTAATCATGGATTTAAGAACTTTTCTAGGGTTTATGAATGTCTTCATGGAAAGCACTCTTTTGAATGGAACTAAAAATCCTTTAATAAACCATTGGGCATATTGGGAGGGGTGAATGCCATAAGGAAGATTTTTTAACCTTTCATCATATAGGTGCATGCTCTTTAATAGTCCTTGGGTAATCTCCTTGAGCATGATAACACTCTACTATTCAAACTTTGGTATGTCGCATTCCTTAAATAATACTTCTTTTAGGGTGTCTTAGGTAACCATAGGGTAGTTAGGGTTTAACTTTATATACCAGGTATGGGCATGATCAAGTATATTTTTCATGAACTGGGTTACCTTACACTATAATTGGGTTATGCCCTAAGCATTCCATAATAGTTCACATCTTAGTACATGTTATATGGGCATTTTCCATGCCATGGTAATCAAAAAGAGCATGGTCATTTCATAGTATATTTGTTATGGGGGTATAACTAGCATTTGGTACACTCATCCCCCTAACATCTATCTGGGTGGTAATACTCCAATGCCTCTAAACACAATGTTAGGTGTTGGTCCCGTTGTCACTATTTGAACCATTGAGATTAATGGTGATGTACCACTGACTTATGGCACCAAACCACTTCCTATGCATTGTTTCCTAGTATGTGAAGCCTACATTGGCTCAGCTGGAATGCTAATGCTCATGTTTTGTTTTGGTAAACTAGTACCCAATGGTCTAGAAATATTCTCATTCAACTCCTCATAAGGAATAACGTTTTTAATCAAAAAAGTACACTCCAAGTCTACAAAACTTCTAAAATCTATATTGACAATAGGTTTAGTTATCACTCTTGTTCTTTATTCAAGTGGGGTATCTAGAACATGAGCTTGTGTTTTAGGTTCAAAGTGGGTAGGTGCATCTAATGCATCTTTGGTCACTAAATTCTATAGGAACCTAATTTATTCTACACTTGTCAACTATTTATATTATTTTTAGAGATTCTTCCCCATGCCCTTCATGCTCACTATGAGTTCTCTCAACACTTCTACTTCCCTTATTGTTTTTTATGTGAATATGAGTAGGGTCATCTTCATTGGGGGTATTATCCTTAACTTGGTGCACTAGCTTCTTTTTGCCTATCAAGTTAGTCCAGTTATGCACCTTTTAAGTATCATCATCTTCATAACTTGAGTCACTATTGAGTACTTTCTATTTAAATAAATTTTGGAGTGCCAACCCCTTTTACCCAAACATGTGTTTTAACACTCCTCCAGGATTGCAGTGTCATCAAACATTGACCTTAAAATTGCTTGTAATGGACTGATCAATTCTAGGTTTTGAAAATAAAAGGAAAAGGTGTACATGAAACTCTCCTTAAGGGCATCCCAATTAGCTATCTCATATCACATCTCATTAATAATGTACCATGGTCACACACATATCTTCAAGGTCTTATAAAAGGCATGTACCCATAGGTTTATTGGGGTATTCTCACCATAGATAGTCCATGTTTCCTCGTAAATGTGTACATGTGCTATAGGGTTAGAGTCACCAGAGTAGGCAAAGATATCTAGGTCATCATTTCTCTTCCTCAATCTAGTGTAGATGGTTTATTTCACATCTTGCCAAGTTGGCAAGCTAAGCCTTTGTACTTCCCACCAATGAGTGGCATTGTTCCTTAATGTATACATTAGTGTACATATTTTATCTACCTCCTTTTGGATGCATGATTCGAGGTCATATACATAATATTACTCCCCTCATATCTTGGGAGTGATGTAAGTTTAACTGTACTCAAGAAAACCACTCTCTTTCCTCTCTACTTAGCATAAAAAACCCATCTTTTTGAAGTGTGATCAATCTAGAGCCATCCCATCCTTATAGGTTTTAACACCTTCATGCACACTAAACAACACCTTTGATTAGTGGTCTTATAAGCTTCATAGACCCATCAATTTTAATCAATATTAATTATGTCTAAGGCTAACTATCTATCTTCTCAAGAAAACATTCCTTGGTCATTAGGGTTAAGAGTCCCAATGCCTTGCACCATGATGTTATATATATGGTTGATCTCATCCTTGAGATCCACACTTTTAACATAGGGGTCTCTAGTTGCTTGAGAGGGGATAACTACCCTATCCCTTCCATTATTGGAAATATTTTCATTATTGTTAAAGGTCTAGCATTGGTGATAAAGGTCCCATTGCATTTAATGATGTTTTTAATGTTCATATCTTATCTAATGTGTGTTAATATTTATTTAATATTAACAAATATATTTTTGGTTTCATATAAGTCAAAAGAGGGCCCATGGAGAAGTCAAAGAGTCATGAGGTAAAGATGAAAGAGGAATGGGATGCATTTTATAATGAAGATTCATCTTGAGGAATTCCAAGAGTCACCATGTGAAGACAAAAGAGGGTATGGCACATTTTTCCATAAAGAGACACTTTGAGGAATATGAAAAGTCTCCAAGATAAAGACAAAAGAGGAAAGAACACATTTTCTTATGAAGGGTCACTATATGACTTTTCAAATGCAAGGATACAAAGGGTCATGCAAGTTTGGTGCCATTTTTTATGAGGATTGAAGGGTCATATAGGGTGAATGCCAAGGTCATTTGGAAAGTTATAAATAAAGGCTTGAGAAGCCAATTATAATAAGTAAGAGAGTGCATGGTTTGTATTTAGTTTTGAAGAGAGAAAAGTAGGAGATATTGTAGAGTTTTATCATTTGTTGAGTAAGCAACATTGAGAGATAGTAGTGTTTTATACACAAGAGGGGTTAGTGCTCCTATGGGTTGGTGCTCACAAATAGTTTTTGTGTTGGTTCTCGATAAAGGGGTTGGTCCTCCTATAAGTTAGTGCTTCTAAAATTTGTAATTTGAGTAGGTGTTCATTCATATACTTGAGATTGTTCTTCATGGTTTTTCCTACTTTGGGTTTCCATGTAAAAATACTCTCTCTCTCTCTCTCTCTCTCTCTCTCTCTCTCTCTCTCTCTCTCTCTCTCTCTCTCTCTCTCTCTCTCTTGTCTAGTGCATATTATTGTTTTAGTTTTATTGCATATATTGAATGTGTGGTCAAGTAGTTGAATAAAAGGAATTTGATTAAGAAATAAGATATATAATATACTGATTCACTCCAACCCTCTCAATATATTTCATGCTTAATAATTGGTATCAAAGTAGGTTTCTTTGAAAATGTTGTACAACTTGAAGGTAGATCATGAAAGCACGATGGCTGGATCACATGAAGGTTTTTCTACAAATAAGGTACCTTTGTTTGATGGGACAAATTATGTTTTTTGGAGTATAAGGATGAAGACTTATTTGATGGCCTTTGGATTTGACATTTGGCAAGTAGTGGAGGAGGAATATGAAGAGCCATAGACACATGGAACTAATCTAATAGAAAAGAAGGCAAGTGAAAATAATGATCAAGCATTAAATGATATTTTATGTGGTTTATGTGAATCAAAATTTGTTAAAGTTATTCAATGTAAATCTGCTCATGAAACTTGGGTAAAACTTGAAAATATTTACAAAGGTGATCGAAAGGTTCAGTAAGCTAAGCTTTAGACTTTCAAAAGATAGTTTGAGAGTTTGAAGATGGAAGAGGAAGAAAATATAACAAGTTATTTTTTACAGGACGATCAAATAGTTAATCAGATTTAAGGTCTTGGAGAAAAGTTAGAAGAATCAATTGTGGTTCAAATTTTTTGAGATCTCTACCATTGAAATATGATGTAAAAGTTTTGGCAATTGAAGAGATGAAAAATTTAGCCAAGCTAAAGATGGATGAGCTACATGGTATTCTTACGGCATATGAGATGCGGACCAAACAAGATAAACCCTCAAAGAGAGAAGCTACTTTCAAGACATCAAAGAAAGAGAAGGCTAAGATTCAAGAATCAAGTGATGATTCTAGTGATGATGAAGATGACAATAGATCTTTATTCATTTGCAAGCCAAAAAAGGGATTAGGTAAATATCAAGGAAAATTACCTTTTAAATGTTTTAATTATGAAAAGATTGGACATTTTGTAGCTAAGTTCCCAAATAGGGGTAATTGTGATAATGAGGAAGGAAAGTCTACATATAAGAATAATTTCAAATGAAAATTTAATAAGGGATTAGAAAAGAAGAGTTTGTATTATAAATATCTTAGCTCAATCGAAGATAGTGGAGTCAGTGATTCAGAAGAAGAAGAAATTCTATTGATGGCCATACATGAAGATGCCTCTACAAGCAATAGTACAGATGATCAAGAATAATAATAGGATGAATCCAAAGTGAAGTTATAAGGAGAACTCATTTGTGCCTTAGAAGAGTTAAAATCTCTTGAGAAGAAGAATCAAATATTAAAGCTCCAAATTGAGAAAAATGAAAAGGAGTCAAAGGAAACAATTGAAGGTCTATAAGCATAATTTAAAGAAGCTAAGAAGAATGAAGAAGATATAATGACATAGTTGTAAAAAGTAATTAAAGAATGTGAAAGGTATGTTATTTAAATTGCTTCTTTAAAAGTAAATCTTGAGAAAACAAATAAAGCAATCATTGATAGAGTAACCAATGATTCAAATTTTGAGAATAGAACTAATATGTTGAATAAGATATTAGAAAGTCAAAGATCAATGTTAGATAAGATAGGTATCATATTTGAAAAAGAGAAATGGGAGGCCATTACTTTCACAGACAAGGAGAAAGAAAAGAGCTATGTTGAAGCTCTTACAAAAGAGGAAATAAAAAGGCAAGAAGTTAAGAATACAGAGGACATCTCAAACAAAGAAGGCTAGAGGGAATAGAGATACAAAAGGTAATCAGGTTAGAGATACAAAAATAGGTCCTATTTTATGGATACTATTTTTATTGTAATGGATATGGTCATAAGAAAATAGAATGTCAAAAAAGGGATAATGATTTTAGAAATAAGGAGAAGGAAAGTCATGCAAAGTCAAGTAGAAGCCATAATTATTTTTCTCCTCTATCAGGATTTAATGAAGAGGCCATAATATGTTACAAGTGAAATAACTTCAGACACATAGCTATGTATTATAGAAGTGTGTTCAAGTCAGTCAAGAAGGACCAGAGTTTCAAGGCTCCATTCATCAAGAAGAAAGTTTAGATAGGTTCATGGTAGAAGAAACAACCTAAAAAATCTATGTTGGTACAAATAGCTTTGTATGCAAGAAATGAATAAAATCCATGGTTCATTGAGAGTGGATACTCGAGGCACATGATAAGAGATAAGAGAAGTTCATAACCTTAAAGAAGATCAATTTTGGTATAGTGAAATCTAGAGACAATACTACTACTAGAATTGTCAAAAAAGGTACACTAAGTTTAGATAATGGTAGAACTAAAATTAAAAATGTTTTGTATGTAGAAGGTCTTAAGCATAATATTTTGAGTGTAAGTCAAATGTGTGATTAGGGGTAGACACTAAAGTTTAATGCAAAAGGTTATGAAATTAGGAGAAAAGATTTAGATGTGTTGGTTGCAAATGCTCAAAGAAAAGGTAATAATTTATATATGTTATTAGACATCAAAGGTAAAAGATATTGTTTGAGTCAGATTTAAGAATGTTGGCTATGGCACAAGAGAATAAGACACATAAATTTTGACAATATTATCAACATCATCAAAAAGCAAGCAGTTAGAAATCTTCCAAAAATTATAAAGCCATCTGACATGTTTTCTTAACCTTTTTATCATGGGAAGTAGGTCAAAAGGTGGTTCAAAACAAGAGTACTCAACCAATTAGATGTTAGATCTTGTTCACACTATTCTATGTGGACCTATGAGAACTCAAAGTACTCAAGGTGAGAAATATTTCATGTTTCTTATTGATGATTTTTCACATATGACTTGGGTAATGTTTCTAAAGAAATTATTAGAAGCTTTCAAACATTTCAAACCATTTAAAGCATTAGTTGAGAATGAAACCAATTTGAAAATTAAGTGTCAAGATTAGATCAAGGAGCATAATTCATGTCAAATCATTTTATATAGTTTTGTGAAGACCATGGAACAAAGAGACATTATTCAACAACCAAAACTCCACAGCAAAATGGAGTAGTTGAATGAAGAAATAGAACAGTTCAAGAGATGGTGAGGACAATTCTAAATGAATCCAAGATACTAGATAACTATTGGAGAGAGGTAGTTTTTACAGTAGTGAATATTTAGAATAGAGAATTATTGAGAGTCAATAGTGATAATACTCTTTATGAGCTATGGAAAGACAAACCAACAAAATTTGATTATTTCAAAGTTTTTGGTAGCAGATGCTTCATAAAGAGAACCGATGAAAAACTTGATAAGTTTGAATCCAGAGTAGATGAAGGTATATTTATTGGTTATTCTTGAAAAATTAAATCTTATAAATTTTATAATAAAATAACCAAAAAAATTTTTGAAAGTACAAGTGTCAAGACAGAAGAAGATGGAACACAAAGAATCAGTGATCCAATAGACATTCCTGAAATCATTGAAGAGGAAGATTTTGAAGAATCAAATGAAGATGAGAAGGAGAAAAAGGACACCACCAATCCATCCAAATATGTTCATAGAAATAATAATTAAAGTGACATCAATAGGGATATAAATGAAGGAATTCACACCAGAAGAATGATGGTAAGTGAATCTAAACAAGTTAATTTTTATTTGTTATCCAAAATTCAGCCTAGAACTTTTTTAGAAGCTAGACATGATAAGCATTGGGTTAAGGCAATCCATGAAGAATTAAATCAGATAGAAAAGAATGATACTTGGGAATTAGTGCCTAAACCAAAAGATCACAATGTGATAGGAAGAAAATGGGTTTACAAAAATAAGTTAAATGAAAATGGAGAAGTGACTAGCAATAAAGCAAGATTTGTATGTAAAGGATAAGCTCAAATTGAAGGAATAAAATTTGAAGAAACTTTTGCACTAGTAGCAAGACTAGAGGCTATTATAATGTTTCTTGCATATGCAGTGTTTAAAAATTTCAAATTATTTTAGATGGATGTCAAATTTACCTTCCTAAATAGGAATTTAGAAGAAGAGGTCTACATTAAGCAGCTTAAGGGATTTATTCTCTCAAATATTAGTAGCCATGTATGAAGATTGAAGAAAGCACTATATGTATTGAAACAAACTCCCAAATATTAGTATGCAAAACTTGATAAGTACCTATAAGATTAAGGTTTCATGAGAGGATTTACTGACAATAATCTATACATCAAAATAGAAGGTGAGCATCAATTGATTGTTGTGGTATATGTTGATGACATCACTTTTAGAGGAAACATTGAAAAGATGACCAAAGAATATTTTGATAGTATGTAAAAAGAATTTGAGATGTCTATGCTTGGAGAATTGTCATTTTTCTTAGGGTTGCAAATATTTCAGTCAGATAAAGTAATTTTTATATTTCAAAGTAAATATGCCTAGGAAATGTTGAAGAA
This sequence comes from Torreya grandis, assembly GCA_037957365.1. NCBI lineage: Eukaryota > Viridiplantae > Streptophyta > Pinopsida > Cupressales > Taxaceae > Torreya > Torreya grandis. Next base: position 1,022,199 of record JARHVA010001368.1, on the reverse strand, counting down.
ATTTGGTTTTAAGGATTGTGCACTATTTGGCACACCAATGTGTATAGGAAATAAAGTGAGCAAGGATGAAGATTCACCTATTGTAAATCAATATTTGTATAGATCTATGATTGGTGATATTTTATATTTGATAGCATAAATACCAAACATAATTCATGAAGTAGGTATGGTTACAAGATATTAGTTAGTTCCAAAAGATAGTCATGTTCAGTTGGTGAAAATAATATTCAGATATATCAAGGGGACATTGGATTATGGATTGTGGTATCCCACATGTAGAGATTTCACTTTGGTTACCTATATAGATTTAGATTGGGTAGGGTGCATGGACGATATAAAGAGTAAAAGTGGAGGATATTTCTTCCTTGGTGATAGCTTAGTATCATGGCTAAGCAAGAAGTAGAATTTAGTATCACTTTTTATAGCTAAAGCAAAATATATTGTAGCAATATTGTGTTGTACTCAAGTGATTTAGATGAAGCAAACTTTAGAATATATCAAGGTAAAATATGATGAACCTATTTATATTTTATGTGACAATAAAAGTGATATTAATATTTCAAATAATCTAGTGATGCATTCAAGAACAAAACATATTCCCATTAGATATCACTTCTTCAGAGAGTAGGTTATAGATCAATAGGTTAAGATGGAATATATCAGTACTATAGAGGATATTATAAATATTTTCACAAAGACAATACCAAAATACACATTTGAGTATCTATAGGAGAAGTTAGGAGTGATTTATTTTACTTCCTACCATTGAGGTTCAGCATCAATTGAGGGGGAGCTAAGTGTTAGATCTAGGTAGGCCCTTTTCCATTGATGTCAAAGGGGGAGAAGAATAGAAACATGTATAGGTATAGGTGAAAAAATAAGTATAGGAAAAAGGTATAGGGAACATGTTTCTATGGTAAGGGGAAGTTACTATATGTTTTTTAGATGGCAGTATGTGTAGGTTTCAAGATGTGGTAGTTTCAATTTGAGGTTGCCATCAATGACAAAGGGGGAGATTTTTGGAAATATTTTCATTAATGTCAAAGGTCTAGCATTGGTGATAAATGCCCCATTATATTTAATGATGTTTTTAATATTTATATCTTGGCTAATGTGTGTTAATAGTTATTTAATATTAACAAATATATTTTTTGTTGCATATAAGTCAAAATAGGGCGGATGGAGAAGTCAAAGAGTCATGAGGTAAAGATAAAAGAGGAATGGGATGTATTTTCTCATGAAGAGTCATCTTGAGGAATTCTAAGAGTCACCATGTGAAGACAAAAGAGGGTATGGTGCATTTTTCAATGAAGGGACACTTTGAGGAATATGAAAAGTCACCATGGTAAAGACAAAAGAGGAAAGGATGTATTTACTTATGAAGGGTCACCATATGACTTTTCCAATGCAAGGATATGAAGGGTCATGCAATTTTGGCACCATTTTACATGAGGATTGAAGGGTCACAAAGGGTGAATGCCAAAGGTCATATAGAAAACTATAAATAAAGGCTTGAAAAGCCATTTATAATAAGAAAGAGAGTGTATGGTTTGTATTTGTTTTAAAAGAGAGAAAAGCAAGAGATGTTGTATATTTCTATTATTTATTGAGTAAGCAACATTGAGAGATAGTTTTGTTTTATACACAAGAGGGGTTGGTGCTCCTATGGGTTGGTGCTCACAAATAGTTGTTGTGTTGGTGCTAGGCAAAGGGGTTGGTGCTCCTACAAGTTGGTTCTTGTGAACTTTGTAATTTGAGTTGGTGCTTATTCATATACTTAAGATTATTCTCTATGGTTTTTGTCAATTTAGGTTTCCACATAAAAATATGGTGTCTCTCTCTCTCTTGTGTGGTGCATACTATTTTTTTAGTTTTATTACATATCTTGAATGTGTGATTAAGTGGCTAAAGAAAACAAATTAGATTAATTAAAAGATATATAAAATATTGATTCATTCCCCAACTCTCAGTATATTTTGTGCTTAATAGCCATTTTAAAAATTCATGTAGTGCCTCTTAAAACACATGTCTACATTATTCATTTAACACTATGGCCTTATTGAGAGTGATGGATAGTTATCTTATTTTGATAACTTGATCACTTTGAATTCATTGTGGAACTTTGCACCCATGATATCTACAACTGTGTTATTCATAATTCTAATTAGTTGTACTCAGGTCTTATTAGCCATGAAAATCACATGAGGGGAAGGCCTCAAGGCTAGCCTATCCATCTTCTCTCATGAATTCTTGGTTAAGATATTAAACTTGGTCTTTGTGTCCATAAACACCTCACATACAAATCATCCGTTAATGGTGGAATTTAAGAAGAGTCCTTGGTCATACTCTACATTTTTTGTATGCCAAAATTCTTTTTCCCTTTCCATATGTGGCACAATAACTTAAATTACATTTTTCCCAACATGATCTATGAGTAAGTTCTTCAATAAGGGAAGCATTCCTTATGTATGTAAGAGGCACATGATCCTTGTTATCTCTTATATCTCAACCTCATAGATATCTTACTTATTGAAGAAGGTGGTAGCCTATTCTTTAAGATCTTGTAGTTAGAGCTTCCCTTTTAGGTTCTATATGGCACTCATGGCCTTCTACAAAACATCTTTCTAGCATATAGGGTTTGGGTAAGGCATATGTTTGGGTTTAGGCCTTGTTATGCACTCAGTTTGGTTCTTATCCACATATTTTAGGTGCAAATCTTTCATTGGTTAATATGGTGGTTGAGTTTTGAATCCACTATGAGTAGTCACCTGCACCTTAATTGTCTCTATACAGGTCAGTTGTGCTTTTGGAGTCCACTTCTCTATTTTAATCTTGATCCTGATCATTCCTTCACCCTTTTCTATGATAATCCTACCTTGGGTTATTTTTTTATAAAAGTTGGGGAATTTCTCCACCTTATGGATCCCTTGACAAGACCCACACATAGGATGTGTAGGGCAATCATGCTGATAATGTTTTATGGAACCACACTTATAACATGAGTGGGGTGGGAACCTTCCACCTCATACTCTAGTGATTTTTTTCATCCCAAAGCATATTTTTTATTGGCCATAACATTGATTCCATTGTTATCTTTCCCTCTAATTTATACAGTGGCCTACCTTGTGCCTCTCTCCATGTTTTCATGCATCTCATCAATCACTCAATAGTCAACTATGGTATGAGTGTAGGCATTACAAAATAGATAATAGATGGTTATGTTAACTTAATTGGCATGTTACAATAAAGGGATGTTACTAACATCATGCACCTCTTGATAGAACTCATAGTTTAGAAGTAATATGTGCACATTCCTTTGAGGGAAGTTATTCCTATTATGGCCTTCTATTTCACAGTCAGTGCACCATAACCCACATCAAGTTTTTTTAAATGAAATAGTAGTAAGATATTGGATTTGGGAGGCCATGGATTAAATCTACACCTCCATGAATGGGTTGATCCTAGTATTGATACTTTTCACTACCTCAGATCTAAGCATGGATTTAAGCACTTTGTCAGGGTATATGAATGTCTTCATGGAAAACACTCTTTTAAATGGCACTAAAAATACTCCAATAAACTATTATGCCTATTGGGAGGGGTGAATTTCATAAGGAAGATTTGAAAGAAGATTTTTTAACCTTTCATCATATAGGTGCATGCTCTCTAATAGTCCTTGGGTAATCTCCTTGAGCATGATGACACTCTACTATTCAAAATTTGGTATGTCACATTCCTTAAGGAATACTTATTTTAGGGTGTCATAGATAACCATAGCTTGGTTAGGGTTTAACTTTGTATACTAGGTATGGGCATGATCAAGTATATTTTTCATGAACTGGGTTACCTTGCACTCAAATTGGGTTATGCCCTTAGCATTCCATTATAGTTCACATTTTAGTACATGCTTTATGGAATTTTACATGCCATGGTAACCAATAAGATCATGTTTATTTCATAGTATATTTGTTATGGGGGTACAACTAAAATTTGGGGAACTTGGACCCTAAAATCTATTTGGGTGGTAATACTCCAATGCCTCCAACCACAAGGTTAGGTGTTGGTCACATTGTCACTATTGGAACCATTGAGGTTAATGGTGATGTGCCATTGACTTATGGCACCAAAACACTTCCTATGTATTGTTTTAGATTAAGGTAAAAATAGGTTTTGAAGGGACCCCAAAACCCTGCACAAGGAGAAAGATAAACCTTAAAGCACATCCAGGTTAACAAAAGAACCTGAATACAAAAAAGACCCAAAACCAGGTTTTACAAGGACCTGTTACCAACAAATAAGACAATGAAAAAATAGCAGTCAAAACACTGATCTGAAAGTAAACCAAATGGAATAGCAAGCTGAACAAGCTTCCAGACCAGTAACCTGCAAACCAAAAAAACCGGTTTGCAGCCCCCAAAAAACCAATCAGCAGAAAGGGGCTTTGGATGAATCTTTTAAATTAAGATTTTTATTTTTACATGACCGAAGATTCATATCTAGAAGAGGGACCAAAGACTTAGACTTCTTTCTTCTAACTGCTGTCCAACCATCCTCTACCTTAGCTGCCTCAGCAACCCATGCCTCAGAAGCCAAAGAACTTTGGACACCAGAAGACATAAGCTCCTTGTGACCGTCAAACACAGTCTGGATTTTAGAAAGATCCTCCAAAATAGGGGGAGAGACCACCACCTCCTCCTCAGGCTCAGCTGTATCACTAACTACATCCTCCTCAGAGGCTTCATTTGAATGATTCTCCAGAGATTCCTCTTCAGCTTCCGATTCAGATTACAACCTTTCCTCATCCTCGATCTCAGAGTCTATTGTTGTTTCCAAAGGTAGTTTGTCTATGCTATGTTCAGAGAAATCCTTTGGCCACCAAGAAGGTGAATGTCTGGGATTGATTTTCCCAGCAACACAATGAGCAGCAATATGTCTCATCTGGTGACACTTCCTGCACTGAAAAGGGATCCCCTCATAATCCAAGATTTGTGTCCAGGTGTCCCTTGGGGAATCAATGCATATCACCTCAGGAAGGCCCTTTGAAACATGCAGGTCAACCATAAATTGTGCACAAGTCGAATGGTGACTCTTCGTACTGTCTTCTTCATATAAAAACTCCCCTATTGCATTTCTAATGGTTTTATAAACTGCCTCTTGCCACAAATGTATCGGAAGATAAGGGAGCCACACCCATATAGGGATCTTGTTAAAGGATTCCAAGAGAGGATTAAAATCCTTATGCCAAGGTTTGGCCATAAGAGGAAATCTGCCCTACCAAGAAAAATTATTGTGACACAATATAGACTTTCTGTCTTCAGGACTTTGAAATATTACTATAAAAAAACCCCTAGCGCAAGGCTGGATTTGACCATCTTTAATGTGCAGCCAGCTCTTGGTAATCCAATTCTGTAGATCAACAAAAGAGGGCCAGAAACCACGGAAACGGAAAATGGCAGCACAAGAGGAAAACCATTTTTCCTCTTGGAAAAAATTTTCTGCTAATTCAGGGTCTAGAGTTACCCTAATAGGTTTTAAGGCACTTACAGGCAAAATGCAGGTAAGTACAAGTGTTGTATGAGGCTGAGCATCGTGTATATCTGCTTTAAAAGCCACCACATCTGCATAGGTTCTCCCCCCTGGTCCATGCCCTGAACCAGGAACATAGGCCAAAGGCACAGCTGTAGTTTCTTTGATCCCCGCAGTAGAAATCCCTTTGAGGGTATTCTGGTTCCTCCCTCTACTAGCAGGAAAAACCCCCTCTGTAACGACAACCACAGTCTCACCGGCCGCTTGATTCACAGCAGCTGATTTCAAATTCTGGTTTTCGCATGCAGGAGCCATCGGGAGCCGTTCTGGAATAATTAATATATAGTTTACTTAGTATGTGAATCCTATGTATTGTTTCTTAGTATGTGAATCCTACATTGGCTGAGATGGAATGCTAATGCTCATGTTTTAATTTGGTGAACTAGTACCCAATGGTCTAGAACTATTCTCATTCAACTCCTCATAAGGAATAACTTTTTTAATCACAAAATTACACTCCAAGTCTACAAAACTTCTAAAATCTATATTGACAATAGGCTTAGTTATCACTCTTGTTCTTTCTTCAAGTGGGGGATCTAGAACATGAACTTGTGTTTTAGGTTCAAAGGGGGTAGGTGCATATAATGCATCTTCAGTCACTAAATTCTATAGGAACCCAGTTTATTCTACACCTATCAACTATTTCTATTATTTCATGAGATTCTTCCCCATGCCCTTCCCTTTATTATTTCTATCCTCTTTGAACTATATTTCTAGAGATTCTTACCCATGCCCTTCCCACTCTCTATGATTTCTCTCAACACTTCTAATAACCTTAGTTATTTTTATGTGAATAAGAGTAGGGTCATCTTCATTGGGGGTGTTATGTTAACTTGGGTCACTAGCTTATTTTTGCCTATCAAGTTAGTCCAGTTATGCACCTTTCAAGTATCATCATCTTCATAACTCGAGTCACTATTGAGAACTTGATATTAAAATAAATTTGGGAGTGCCAACCCCTTTTCCCCAGACATGTATTTTAACACTCCTCTAAGATTGCAGTGTCCTCAAAAACTGACCTTCAAATTACTTACAATGGCTCAATCAATTCTAGGTTTTTCAAAGAAAAGGAAGTGTGCATGAACCTCTCCTTAAGGGCATCCCAATTATATATCTCACAACACATCTCATTAATAATGTACCATGGTCACACCCATGTCTTCAAGATCTTATAAAAGGCATGCACCCATAGGTTTATTGGGGTATTCTCACCATACATAGTCTATGTTACTTTAGACAAGTACACATGTGCTATAGGGTTAGAGTCACTAGAGTAGGCAAATATATCTAGGTCATCATTTTGCTTTCTCAATCTAGTGTAGATGGTTTCTTTCACATCTTTCCAAGTGGGAAAGCTAAACTTTTATACTTCACACCAATGAGTGGAAGTGTTCCTCAATGTATACATTAGTGCACCCATTCTATGTAAATCCTTTGGGATTCATGACTTGAGGTCATGGAAATAATATTCCATAAGATTACTCCCCTCATATCTTGGGAGTGATGTAATTTTTCCTTTACTTAGGTGAAACACTCTTTTTCCTCTCTACTTATCATAAAGGACCCATATTTTTGAAGTGTGATCAATTTCGACCCAACCCATCCTTATAGGTTTTAGAACCTTCATGCACACTAAATAACACCTTTGATCAGTGGTCTTATAAGCTTCTTAGACACATTGATTGTAATTAATATTAATTGTGTTTGATGTTAACTATTTATCTTCTCAAGAAAGCACTTATTGGTTATTAGGGTTAAGAGTCTCGGTACCTTGCACCATGATGTTATATATATGGTTGATCTCATCCTTGAGGTCCACACTTTTAACATAGGGGGTCTTTTATTGATTGAGATGGGATAACTACCCTCTCTTTTCCATTTTAAAATTAATGTAGTACCTCTTAAAACACATTTTTGCATTATTCATATAGCACCATGGCCTTATCAAGAGTGTTGGATAATTATCTCATTCTTCTAACTTGATCACTTTGAATTTAGTGTGGAACTTAGCACCCATGATATATATAACCATGTTATTCATAATTCCAATTAGTTGTACTCAGGTCTTATTAAACATGAAAAGTACAGGAGGGGAAGGCCTCAAGGTTGGCCTATCCATCTTCTCCCATGCATTCTTAGTCAAGATATTTAACTTGGTTCCTATGTCCATAAGGACCTCACATATAGATCATCCATTAATGGTGGCATTCATAAGTTCTTGGTCATATTCTGCATTTTTTGTATGCCAAACTTCTTATTCCCTTTCCATATGTGGCATAATAACATCAACTAGCTTTTTCCCCACATGATCCAAGAGTAAGTTAATCAATAGGGGAAGGATTCCTTCTATATGTAGGAGGCACATGATATTTATTATCTCTTGTATCTCAACCTCATAGATATATTAATTCTTGAAGGAGGTGGTAGCTTGTGCTTCAAGATCTTGCACTAGTTGGATCTTCCCTTGTAGGTTTTAGATAAAACTCATAGCCTTATGTAAAACATATTTCTATAATATAGGGTTTGGGTAAGGAACATGTTTGGTTCATGCCATGTTATTCACTCATTTTGGTTCTTATCCCCATATTTTAGGTGAAAATATTGCATTAATTGAAATGGTGGTTGAGTGGTGGTTCCACTATGAGTAGTCACATGTACCTTGATTGTCTCTGTGCAAGTCAGTTATGCTTTTGGAGTCCATTTTTATATTTTAAGATTGATCTTGATCATTCCTTCACCCTTGTCTATGATAATACTACCTTGGGTTAATTTTTTATACAAGCTGGGGCATTCTTTGACGTTATGGATCCCTCAATAAGACCCACATGTAGGATGTGTAGGGAAATCATGTTGATAATGTTTTATGGAACCACACTTATAACATGAATGGGGTGGGAACCTTACACCCTAGCATCTTCGACCTCATACTATAGTGCCTTGTTGCATCCCAAAGCATTTTTTCCCATAACTTTGATTCCCTTATTATCTTTTCCTCTAACTACTAGAGTGGCCTACCTTGTGCCTCTCTCCATGTTCTCATGCTTCTCATCAATAACTTAATAGTCAACTTTGGTATGATTTTAGGCATTAAAAATAGATAATAGATGGTTGTGTTAGCCTAATTGGCATGTTAAAACAAAGGGAAGTTATGAACATCATGCACCTCTTGATAGACCTCATAGTTTAGAAGCAATGTGTGCACATTACTGCAAGGGTAGTTATTCCTAATATGGCCTTCTATTTCATATTCAATGTACCATAACCCAATTTAAGTGTCTTGTAATGAAATAAAAATAAGCTTTTGGATTTGGGATGCCATGGATGCAAGCTTAACCTTCATTAATGGGTTGATCCTAGTATTGATACTTTTGACTGCCTTAGCTCTAAGCATGGCTTTAAGCACTTTGCCAAGGTCTATGAATGTCTTCATGGAAATCACTCTTTTGAATGGAACTAAAAATCCTCAAATAAACCATTTTGCATGATGGGAGGGTTAAATTTCAAAAGGAAGATTGGAAATGAGATTTTTTAACCTTTCATCATTTAAGTGCATGATCTCTAATAGTCCTTGGGTAATCTCCTTGAGCATGATGATGTTCTACTATTTAAACTATGGTATGTCACATTCCTTAAGGAATACTTCTTTTAGGGTGTCATATATAACCATATCCTAGTTAGGGTTTAACTTTGTCTACTATGTATGGGCATGATCAAGTAGATTTTTCATGAATTAAGTTACCTTGCACTTAAACTGGGTTATGCCCTGAACATTCCATTATAGTTCACATTTCAACACATCTTCTATGGAATTTTCCATGCCATGGTAATCAACAAGTACATGGACATTTCATAGTATATTTGTTATGGGGGTATAACTAACATTTAGGGAACTTGTCCCCCTAATATTTGTCTAGGTGGAAATCATGCAATGCCTCCAACCACAGTGTTAGGTGTTGGTCCCATTGTCACTATTTGCACCATTGAGGTCAATGGTGATGTACCACTGACTTGTGGCACTAAACCATTTCCTATGAATTATTTCCTAGTATGTGAAGCCTACATTGGTTGAGCTAGAATGATTATGATCATGTTTTATTTTGGTGAACTAGTACCCAATGGTCTAGAAATATTCTCATTCAACTCTTCATACAGAATAACTTTTTTAATCACAAAATTACACTCCAAGTCTAAAAAAATTCTAAAATCTACATTGACAATAGAATTAGTTATCACTCTTGTTCTTTCTTCAAGTGGGGGATACATAACATGAGATTGTGTTGTAGGTTAAAAGGGGGATAGGTGTGTCTAATGCTTCTTCAGTCACTAAATTCTATAGGAACCTAGTTTATTCTACACCTATCAACTATTTCTATTATTGCAAGAGATTATTTCCCATGCCCTTCCATTCATTATTTATATCCTCCTCAAACTACTATATTTCAATAGATTCTTCCCCATACCCTTCTCACTCACTATGATTTCTCTTGACACTTCTAGGTTTCAAATATTCCATCAGTATTTGTCATATCTTGTTATAAGTCTATCTTTTAAGCTCTCAGGTGTCAATCTACTTTTACCCTTCCATTTTGCTTCACTTACACATCCCCTTCTCCCCCTTTGCACTGCTCATATGCGAAAGGAATTTATCCTTCCATTCCCAAAGTTTCAAATCCATAATCCACCATTAGTTTCTTGAGTTCTATGTTCAACTCTTTCATAAATGTACTTCTAGGTTCATGAAAAAATTGATACTCTACTTACTTAGGGAATGAGTATGTTGAAACAACAAAATCAAACATGTAACTATTCAGTGATCATTTCCACCATTTGTCTACTACTATAGTCCAAGTGGCATCTAAGGTCTCAAGATTTTCTAGGAGATCCTTCATCCACTCATAGTGTTTTCCATAGCTTCATCTTCTTTGGGTTACATATGCAATCAACCATCGATAGACATGCTTAGACAATTCATAGAAAAAGGCATCATATTGAGCATCATATAGGTTATTCTAAAACCACTTTCTTAGCTTTTATCCTCTATAGATTGGATGCTTCAATGCAAAGTTATCTTCTATGTGTTGCAACCTATACTCAATGTTCTCAAGGGAGATTTGAAGCATTGTTCCATCACACCATTATGACAATAAAATTTAACACAAGTCTCAACAATGAAACTAAAATGTTATAGAAATAGGGTGGCTCAAATATTAGGCCAGATGCTCATTTAGTTATCCAAGTCATTTCTAAACTAATTAAAACTAGACATAAACATGGTATATTCCTTCTATGCTCAACATTTAACACTCAACTATGCTAACATCAATTCACATAAAGCACATGACTCATGCACTTGCCTAAATTGTAGTTGATAAGGAATCAAGGCCTACATTGGGCTACTTATGCCATGGTACAAGGCATCACATATAGGACTTGGTCATTTGAGGGAATTAATTTGGTGGATTTATAGGCATAAACCTTTTTTTGGCTAATCTTGATGGTCTATAGGTGATAGCCCATTTTGGGAAATAATTTTGGTCATAGGGGTGTAAGCCTTTGTTAACTAAGTCTAGCATCATATAGGTGTTATATGGGTTAAGGGGAGGCTTTAACTTGAATGCTCATTCTGAGCTTGTGCTTCTAAAAAAGGATATCAAATCTTGGCATGAGATCTTTCTATACTTAGGCTATTTATATAAAATGTATTGACATCATTAATTAACATAGGGATGCCATTAACAACCTGAACAAGAAGCTTGCAAATAACATGCTTAACATAACTAGATGAAAATTATAACATTATAATCATTACATAATTATAATAGTAATATTAAATATGCATAAGCCATATCGAGCATAAAGTGATACAACATTCATCCTCATTAATGAAATTTCAAACTAACAGAGTTCATGATACGTAGAAATAGAGCATCTACTTATCTAAAGCTACTAAACTACACAGAAGCTCACAAATGATCTTGGGCATATATAAATAGAGCCTTCATGGCATCCAAACTATACCTAAGTCTAATGGTGGATATTACATAGAGAATTTACATTTCCTCAGAGCTTCATTGCATTAAATTACATCCCTATTTTACTAGTTCTAGATCCCTTTTATAGTTCATAGGAACATCTTCTACTAGGTTGGAGATGCACATGTTGGGTATCAAGTTGGATCCTAAGTAATCATTCCAAAAAAATCCATTACCTTGTGCCATTTGATCTATACTCACCACGTGTTACCACTCCTATAAGATTCCATAAATATCTAAGTAATAGTTAACCATATACTACATGGCACAAGATGTGTATTGATTCCTCCAGCTGGCACCAAGATGACAAAATAATAATAATTCTAAATGACCACCTCACGCCAAAATGTTTTTTATGTTGGCATAGATCCCATACTTAACAAAATAAAGGCCCAAAATATTCTATTCAAAAGGGATATATAAATTATTACCCCTAGCCTAAAGATGGTGATAAGAATGGTGGAGGTAAGAACCTGGACTATGAATTTGCTTAGATTACCAACCCATTCCTATAAATTGTTGCTGACATTATTGTTAAGAAACCATCTATATTACCATATCTTGTCAATATATCATCTCTAACACTAGAAGTCTATATTACTTCTCAAAGGAAAAATTGATATATTCAACTCGGATTTTGCTTACCCTGAAGTGTAGTAATTTTCCAAAAACAATACATTTATAAATAAATAAAACAAGAGTTTTATACATGACATTACCTCTAGCTTGGCTGCTCTATTTTTGAGACCCATTAATTTTATGGATAGTAGGTCATCTATGTATCATTGTGTGAATATGGATAACTAGTCCCCACCTCTATAGGGTTGGGATACCTTGATCACATCCCAAATGGTAGAATAATGCTTAAATCCATGGTTTAAAGATGTAATATAAAAGGTTGTATATATATTCATTTGATCTTATAATATAGAATGCAGATGAAACTAGAATATGGGATATGGCTACCATTTAATCTCTAGTTTAGAAATCCTTTGATAGATGAAAATTCAAAAATGTATTCATCACAAGAGAGCTCTTGATTTGTAGTGTGCACTCAGATGTTTGAAATAAATGTAATTAACTAGATTTATCAATTGAAAATATATTGGTTTAGTTTCATTTACTTTGATAAATCAATGTATTAATTCATTACTTCATGTTAATTAATGGTTACGATGGCTTTTGCTACTTTTCCATTCCTAGTCTTTTCATTTTAAATTCATAAAATTGACTTCCATAGATTTTTAATGCCATGTGGATTTTCTTCATGTTCTTATATTCTTAGTCATATTAATATGAAAAATGTATCTTCTATGTTCTTTCAATATTAACAATTGTGTCTTTGATTTCTTCTTACATGTCTTTCAAGGACATGTATCTACATGTCATTATTGTGCCAATGGTTGAGGTGTGATATATTTTACTTTGCTCTTTGGGCTATAGGTTAGTAGGATGATGATAAGTAGATAGCTCTTAGTAGTCTACTTTCTAATAACTATCCATATAAGGGTCCATGGTGATGTCACCTTTAGGTTAGTAAGATGATGACACCTAGATAATTATTGATGTTTCACTTGCCTAAGACCTTCCATATAAAGGTCCATGATGATGTCACCTCTAGGATAATGGGATAATGACACATGGATGGATCTTGATACTATTCTTTCAAAATATATTCTATATAAGGTTTTATGATGACATAAACTATAGGCTAGTAGGATGATGACACATGGACAACTCTCACTACTTTGCTTGTTTAGGATCTTCTATATAAGGGTCCATGATAACATCACCTTTGGGATATTATGATAATGACATGTGGATGGTTTTTAATACTCTAATTACCTGGTATATTTTTTATAAGTTTCTATGATGATGTCACCTCTAGTCTAGTGGGATGATGACATGTGGATAGCTCTGAATAATCTATTTGTTGAGAATCATCCATACAAAATGCTTTGTTAACATCAACTCTAGGAGGCTAAGATGAATTGTACCATTTTAACTTGGTATTATGGATGAAAAAAATTATGATGCATGGAAATAATTAACTCTAGGATGGTCCATGAAACTCTTATGCATGAGATACTTTGTTCAAAATACACAACATAGACAACAAATTCACTAAAAAAAATAACACATCAACTCAGTTAGCCATATAAATCATAAATCAGACCATGTACATAATCACTAAGATAAAACTAAATGCAAATATTAAATCATATAATATAAATTATACATAAATTTGATTCCTATGAACCTTGAAAACACCCTTAAAAAAACAAGATGAAACATATGAATTGCATCAAGCAAACAATGAAAAACCATGATGGTTAAGCAAATTTCTAAATCTTAAAATAAATTCTTATTTGAAAATATTATACATATGTTAAATTAATATTTTAGGGAAAAGCACTATTGAATTTTACATATAGGAATTCCCATAGAAATAAAATATTATACAAATACTCTACTCCAAGCAGGTACCTATGCCAAATAACAATTGTCATATTTGGAAATATTTTCCAAATTTTGACCTAATTTAAATTAAAATATTGGGCACTATTTTAAGTATGAATTTAGTGATACTTATTGTCAACACATTTTAAAAAAATACAACTTTATCTTATATGATAATATGCCAAAGCATTTATCTATATATGTTGGAGAACATTGACATGGGTGTATTTTTTACAAGCGTATATTTTGGCATACATTATTGAGACAAAGGATATATCATCTTATATGTTGAGATTTTGGAATCATTTTGACCAATACAATAAAGGAATTAGACAAAATAATTAAAACCATCAATAAAAGTACATAAGGCACATTTTATTTTATTCTATATTAAATGATTTTATTTTATTTAAATTGACATCATACTGAGGATATCAATAGTGTTCAAAAAAGGGTTCAAATCATACTGAGGATATACTTTATTTAGATTGACATCATACTGAGGATATTTTATTTTATTTTATGGTTTGAATTGTATATAATGAAAATAATGATAACGGTAATAGTGTGGGTTTTGACAGGGTCCCTGAACCTTTATAAAGAGATAGGATAAAACATTGAAGCTCTAAAATAGAAAATACAAAAAACTAGCCTATGAACAATAGACAACAAAAACCCATGAACTGTAGCAAAGATTCCCACAAAGTTTAACAAATAATTAAATAAGAAACACAACACTACACTTAATCAGATGAGTCCTCCAACTCTTTAGAAGACTTGATATCATCCTTATAGTCATGGATATTAGTGGTTGTGATGTCATATTTATTATCCTTCTCCTTTTATTCATTCATCTTGTTATTACCTATAGTTATTTTACTCAGCTCATCATTATTACCATCATTGTTATTTTCTTCAAATTATCCTTCTCTTTCTTGTTACTCAGTTCCAAGCTCTTGTTACCATTTTACTTAGTCTATTGAATCTAACCCACCTTCACATTTTTATAATTAATTTCATCCCTATCTTTTTACTAGCTGAGGATATCCTCTAAAAAAGGGTTCAGCGTAAAAAAATTTATTGTTTCCTTTAATCTAAAGGGATAGCATATCCTCTTTAATATTATTAGATTTAGAAACTAGATCCTTCAAAACTCTAATTTTAAATAATTTCCACCTTAAAATTTTATATCATTTCATTAAGTGAATATTTTTTGTGATTGAGACTAGTAAGGGGTGCTCAATTTCCTTCTAGTTAAGGATCAACTCCTCCACCAAATAGAGATTACCCAAGGAAATAGGGTACACCTCCTTGTGTTTCAATGGATTATTTATCACCAATGAATATACCATAGTAGACCATCCCACATCTACCAAAAGTTGATGATTCTTATCCTCATTAGATTTAACTATTCCCTTAGCCTTCTTCAAATTTATTGTGGCCTGACCTAGGGTTTCCTCTTTCTCACTATAAATTTTTTACCAAATTTTCACCATTATTCCCCATGGTTCTTGAGTCATTTCCCTACCCTTATTGAATCCAAATCTTCCCAATCATAGAGTCAATATAAGGTTAGCCCACTTGGATAACTAGAAATATAAGAGCATGATGAAAAATAACATCATTTGTATCCAACTGATAATCAAGAATAGGGCTTTAAAAGGACACTAGGACGTAGAATAAAATGTTGATGGTTTTTTATGTTTTAAGTGATTTAATAATATAAAATTATAAAAGTATAATAGTTGGTGTTTACCTTTAAGTGTTATATATAACATAATCTAGTGACAAATGTTTGCCCATGGATGAGGGATAACCACCCAAAGGAAACCATCTTTAGCTTTGTGAATCCTCTCCCATTCCTTAAAAACAATGAATAAGCTCATGCCTTTTGAGTTTATCCTTATAATATTTAACCCATCCACAAGACATACTTATAACTTCTATAATTATTTCCTTAGGGATAATCATTTTGATTCCCTTCAATGTAACCACTCTATCCTTCTAAGCCTTTGTAAATTCCATACACAAGCTTAGGTGAAACCAAACAATGATTTATATTTAGGGGTTAGCCCACCAATTTTGAGGGTTTACCATATGGATTTGTTCACCTTAATTATCTCACAATGTATTGGCTCGTATTGATTACCACCCATGTTATCGTCATGAATTTTCTCTCCCTAATGATGATTTATTTGCTTAATGATTGTTTTAACCTTTAAAATTGTATAATTAAGGCCCAAATACTCATACAATTGATGTGAATGATTAAATATCATAAGCCAATGATATATATTTAATTCTCATTCCTTAGATATTTATTAAACTTTTCATAATGATGGCTAAAGTCATCATTTCATTTGGTTCTCATATTAATGTTTCTAAGCTCTTTTATAGAAAGAATAGTGAATGTGACCTCATGTCTCCTCATCTCACCCTCTAAATTGATTTTTCATTCATAATTTATAATGATAATAAAGGACATAGGGAGATCATCCAACTTGGTCCATTTCATGAAGTTTTGACTCAGACACCTACCTTTTTCAACTAGTACACATAGTTTTTACCCTCTTTATATGTATGATTGATGTTACACTCATTAAATTCTATCACGAGAATCTTAACATCCATTATCACATTCATGATAGACTAATAAGGACTATACTTTCCATTGAGCTTTTTAATGTTGTTTAGAGAGTCACCTTTGATAATAATAGTTTTAATCCTTAGCTCTTTACCCAATTATGTTCCTCATAATGTTTCTATAGCCTTTATAGCATGATTAGTCTAGACCCCTAGATACCTTGCATAGGTTTCCATAAATCCTTTGCAGTAGTTTCTAATGGCCCCATGACCACCCACTTCCCTTGTATTCCTTTTATTGGCCCATTCAAAGTTTGATTTTTTCCAATTTTTATAAGGATTGATCCATTTAACTTTTATCATGTTAATATCATTACTCTGAGCTTCATTTACTAACGGAGAATTGATGTTCTAGTTTAAAATAATGTTAATACAAAATTAGGTGTTAGTTTTTTTTATCATTATTAATAAATTCTTGTAAACTCACCTTTATTACCTAAATGATACTCATCCCCATATTGGCCTAGTTCTTCTTATTTTGAAAAATTCATGTGTTTATTTCTTTCATATCCTACATAAGATATGAGGGAGGGTTAGTTTCATATGATATATAACAAATATTAATTCAAGGGATGTTTCCATTTAATGATTAGGTCTATAAAAGAATTTGGACTTACCCATGCTAAATATATTTAAAAAAATCTTTAGAATTATAGCTATGAAAGAGTAATATAAAAAGATATGTTTGACTAATTTCACCTCTTTTTCACACAAAATACATATGTTGGGTATAAAAAACCTCTTTTTTGGAGGTTATGTTAGATTTTTTAAATATGTTATCCAAAATAAAATTTTAACTGTAGGATTAAGGTACTTCATCCAAATATTTATCCATGGAAAGCCATCCTCACTAATATTCATGCCTGATAAATAAATTGATCTAGCCTAATACCTCCCATCTTTCACCATATGCCAAATTAACTTATCCTCTTTTAGGAATTGGAAAATGTAAATTTCCTTCATCTTCTAATTCATATTTCTCAAACTTTGGATAATATCATCATCCTCTATCTCCAAAGTTAAGAGTTTTCTAATATTTCCCCTATCATTGGAATCTAATTAATCCTTGACTTTTCCCCCTAAGGATCTCTTGAAATTATATCATATTACATCATGTGGTAATTTAGAACTTATGGGGAAATAAAATATCCAATAATCATCTTAAAAGGATACTTTAATACCATCTCCAATGTACCACTTGTAACCTTTACAGAACATATTTCTACTTTTGACTAGGGCCTTTTAAAATATTGAACCTTAGGGTAGAAAATTATCCATTAATAATTTATATTCAATGCTACCATCTAGATACTTAGTCCATAGTGTTGGTCTATAGTCTATTATTTATCATCACTTTCTAACCTATATTTTCAACCATTTCTATGTTCATACATATTGTCCTTCTAAGTCCAATACCCCCTGCCCCTTGGGAAGGTAAAATATTTCCCAATCTATAAGGGGACACATTTTCCTTTCTTCACTACCTAAACATAAGAATTTACTTTATATTTATTATATTATGTTACCCACCTTAAGGGGAATATTGAAGAGATATATCATGTAAATTGAGATAATCTAGAGGGAACTCTTCACTGACCTAAGTTTACATGCCTATGAAAGGAGATTTAATTTCTACCCTGCAAGTTTCATATGTATTTTGTCTAAGAGTGGATTATATTAGTTACAGGATATTTTTACAATAAATAGAGTCATCCCTGAAGCGAAGGATTAGATCTTATAAATTTTACACTCCAGGAAATTTTACATCTTCTTTTGAAGAGAGTCCAAATTATGAATGAAGAATACTGAACTTTTGGAAAAGTTGACACATTGAACCATAACAATAGTAAAGTCCTTAAAGATGGATTTGATAGATTTTTCTTTCCCTATTGATTCTTCTCCTACCACAATTGTATCATCCAAACAATATTAGTGTGTGATGGGATCTATGTGGGTAGATATATTAAGACCTTTCACCTCACCCTGAATTTTAACACTTTCAATAATTATCCCTAGTGTCTCCACTAGAATAATGAAAAAATAAAGAGAGAGTGGATATCCTTATCTAAGTAATATTTACAATTGGAAAAAAAACTTATAATTCACCATTAATCAATACACATAATTTTTAGGAATATATTCAAGTTGAGATGATCCTCCTAAAATTGCATTTGAACCCAAATTCATCAAGAATTTTATCCAAGAAACTTCATGATGTTATGTTGTAGGCCTTATTCATGTTAATCTTCATCAACATTCTATCCCTCATTTAATTTTCTAAGGAGTGGAGATACTCATGAAATATTATAATTATGTATGTGATATACATTCCAAATACAAAATCCATTTGTTATTCTAAGATGATTTTGAGTAGCAAGGTTTGGAGTCTTAAGACCAAGGTTTTAGATAAAAACTTGTAGATGGTGTTGCATAAACTTATGGTATAGTAGTCCTTTATATGACTATATTCAGCCTTATTTTGAATAATAAACTTTAAGGTTTTATTCAATTATTTGATTAAGTCCACCAATCTAAAAGCTTTAGATACCACAACTAGAACCTCCAACTGAACTACATACTAAAAGTGTTGAAAAAAACTAAAGGGGACCATCTATTCTTGGTTTTTTACCTCCCTCCATAGAAAATAAAACAAATTTAACTTTTTCTAGGGTTGGTAATTTGAGAAGGATAACATTATCCTCTTAGTGGATGATGTTGGTAAAAAAATCTAGAAAAACCTCTTCCTTCATCAGATTAGGATTAGTCTTGCCCAATAATAAAATTCCAAAAAAAATAGATGACTTTATCATTTATCTCAATTATTTATGTACACACATAGGTGTCCTCCTTGACTAGTTATGTAAATTTTTATCCATTTTATGTCTGATTGTTGATTGTTGAAAAAATTTGGATTTTATATCACCTTCCTTTAGCCAAATGCACTTGGATTTCTACCTCAAAAATATTTCTTCCTAGCTTCCATATTATGAAATTTACTAATTAGAGCCTTCTATTTCATGATTTTCTCCTTATTCAACCCATTATCTTGTACCTCCTCCTATATATTTGGCATTTCCTATAAATTCTTATTTTTTGATAAAAACATGTTCCCAAAATCTTCCTTATTCTAACTTTTAAGCTTGTTCTTTATATGTGTAACATCCCCAATAGGACTTACTAGAATAATGTAATAATGTTTTTTAAAATCATATTCCATGTATTCTTTCATTAGATCACACCACAATAATCTAATTAATGATCTTAGTATACATACTAAGTATGTTAACCATAACATAAACATGTTACTCCTATTAGTTACTGATCACTATCATCACATGAAATAATATATAACTAGATATAAGAAGTAATTGCATATAATCTAACCATGGATGGTAAAATAATATAAACACTATTATCAATGTACAATGAGAAATTAATTACATATCCATCTAGAATAATTTCTTAATAATAAATGCAATACAAGATATAAGGATCCATGGAGCATGAGTCTCACAAACTCTAGTATCTTTAATAATCTTAAGTGTATCCTCCAAATAAGTATTGTTTTGGGGAGGGATAGCATCATCCAAGTGATTTTCCACACTAACCATGGACCATCTATACCCCACACAATCCCCCAAACAAGGAATGGTCCTTCCTTCATGGATGGGTAGATAGTGATGGTGCAAGAATCCAAAGAGATAAGCTAGTACCTATGTGTTGTAGCATTTCTAATACATAATGTGTACCATAAGATAAATATGTTCGAACATGATATCACACAAACACGTAAATCATACATATGAAATGACAATGTCTAACTAAACATTAATTTGGCAAAAAATTTAAAATAGTTATTGATCTATACTATCACTCAATTTCATACACACTACTTGATTAGATTACCTTCATATGGCATTGGTGATTATAAGTAAGCTAGTGAAGTCCATCTCACTGCTTAGTTAGTACCAACAATGTGATATTTGGTTAATATAAATACAACTACTAGATTCATATAGATTAATTCATATTAGTAGGCATACAACATGAAAAACACAAGAATAATCAAAATGCATACATTTAGTCCATCAAATGTATGAATGAATCTCCACTATATTATTTATCACATTAATAATAAGCATAATAGGTATAATTTATACCAACTTGGTATAATACATACTTATGCTGCATATTTCTAATTTACACAAGTAAAGTCAAAATTAGTACAACCAATGATATTATAGTATATTGTACATATTATTCAATTACAAAATAAGAGTCATAATTATTTTAAGAATCAAATAACTCATAAATAAAAACATAATATTTCATTTATGTAACTTATTATAATTTTATGAGGATGTTTTCATATAGTTATAATGTCCTATCCCTCAAGATTATGTGACTTAATATACTAGTCAATAGGCTATAATTATAAGCATGCATCATAATGTATAAATATAAGTTATATATGTATACGAGTACCTAAGTTTTCAAATAGTTATATTTCATATATTTATGCACCTTGAATAATATATATCACATAATTTATATTTTCTAATACACAATTAATGTTCTTTATACTAACAATATCTTCCATTTTTTTTAAAACTTCATGTGTTTTAAACAATCTTTTTTAACTATTCACAAAAATAACAATCAATATCTAGCACATGGTTCCAACATTTCTAACCCATATTTTATTCACTTATTTCATTTTAAATAGTCATAATATGGCTATGATAAAACACATACAAGGTCTACTACCCTATCTACATTATCCTTAATTATTGAAAGCAAATTTTTATGAATAAACAATCGCATAGACCTATATTTTGTCTTTGTTAATTTATTAGAGGATTATACTATTTTTGAGTTCCTATATGTATCTATAAAATTGAATCAACATATAATATAGAATAATTAAGAACCATATACTAGCAAAAATTGACACATATGTATTTGGGTTCCATCATTGTAAACATTTCACATATATCATATTAGTGCCCAAAATTACATTGAAGTAATTGGGCCATTGCCAAATATCAATATCTAAGTCATTAGCCTAACTTCTATTTCGAAGTGTTCTTTTGAAAAGTTCAAGTTCATGTTTAAGAGGCTAGGTGATTTAACTTGGTCTTTGCTTAGTGTGTTTCCTTCAAGAACTTTGTGTCAGATATATCCTTATGTGAATTTAGTCTATTTTTTGGTGCATGTCCTTAGAGTCTTTAAAAAGAGGTATTCACACAAAAATATCAAAGAGATATTTCCTTTGTGTTAGGTCATTTGTTTTAGAATTTTTATTTATGGAAAACAATCCAAATGGTACTTGCCCTTCAGGCATTTTTCCTACACAAAAAGCTTGAAAGAATTGTAAGGACTTATTTACTTCAACCAAAGGTACTTCCAAAAAAGATTGAATGGTTATTTTTCCTTTATAAAATTTTCAAAGGATTATTTCCTTCAGGCATTTTTCCCTTGAAAAATTCATAAAGGGCACTTTCAAAAGGTCTGAAGGATAAGTATAGAGGGTGAATGACACTTTCAATAAGTCTAAAGGGTCATTTTGCCTTTGCAATTTCCAAAGGGTCATTTCCTTTAGGCATTTTTCCCTTGTAAAATTATTAAAAGACGTTTTTTGAAGGGTCATTTTACTTTTACATAATTTTGGAAAGAATTTCCTTAAGGTCTTTTGCCCTTGCTAAATTCCCAAAGGGCACTTTTAGAAGATGGAGGACAGTTTTAGAAAGGACAAAAGGCACTTTAAAGATATCTAAAGGGATATTCCATATGGTCAATGGGAAATTTTGTAGGGAAATTACCCTTGACAAAGTTTCTAAATCATGTGTTTAGAGGGGATTGAAAGGTACTTTCATTAAAGTTACTATAGATCAGAAGTCTTATTTCCTTTAGGCATTTTTCTTGAGTAAAAAGTGTAAAAGAATTGTATTTTTTAAGGAGAATTACCAAGTTAAAATTTATAAGAGAAAACTATTTTATAAAAAATATCCAAAATAATTATCCCTATGAAAACACAAAAATCTAAGTCTTAATTCTTTTGACAAAAGTGCAGAGGCCCAATTTCTTTAAGGAAATTATCTCAGACATTTTGTTTGACATAATTATCATGACATAATACTTGAAATAATTATTATAGGATAGTTGTGCCAAATAAAATCCAAATTTAGAAGTGTCAAAGATAAAAATTATCTAAAGATATAAGTGTTGAAGTAAAATAGGAGTGCCAAAGGCATAGACTCAGAAAAAATTGCCACAAAACAAAGTCCCCAAAGAAATATTTCTAAATTGTAGGTATGATGGTCTCATTGATGTATTTTGATAGGTGCATGGATGTCAAATTTAAGCTGTAAGGACTAGCCATTGGAATTTAAATACTCCAAGATAGGTACATAGATGTAAACTTTGAGCTACAATAAGTAGCTATTAGGATTCAAATGTTTAATTAATGATCATGTGAATGTCAATTTTAGACCCCATAAATTAGACATTTGTTTTCAAATGGAGGTAGATCAAAGAGCACATGTTTTCATAGAGAAAGATGATCTGATAGTGTGTGATCAATACTAAATAGTCAAAGGAACTCAAGACAAGCATAAGCATGACAAGTGTCAAGCTCATGGGGCATGATCTAAAGTTTGAGCATGTTCTAAAGATTTAATGGTGTGAGATAGAAATTGATAGTTTAATAAAACCCGAGATCAAGCAAGATACTTACACATGGTGTAAGGGTGTTTAAATAAGTATTGACTATCTACAAAGTATAGGAATCATGTAGGTTGTCAAGTGGCACATCCTTAAAGCCAAGTAAAAGGAAATATCAAATGATGCCCCATCTCTCAGATCATGATCTAATAGAGTGTGTTTTCTTGAGAAATAAAGATTGGATGATATAAGTTCAAATTCAAAAGGTCAATCTTGTGGTGCATGATAAGGCTTGAGCATATTCCCATCGATCGATGCTACATAGTTAAATGTACACCTTCTAATTAAGGGTGTACTAAGTTAAGGTTTCAAATTAAGCCCAAAGTGAATGCAGTGATGAAATGAATTATAACCATGTTATGTAGAGTATTGACTAGCCAATAACATTTGATCCTCTGATAGAAATCCAATAACATGCATTGATCTAACCTATCAATATCTAATAGTGTGAGCCAAGATAGAATTTTCAAAAGGCCCAAATTGCATGAAAAAGTTATAAATGTCTTGACTAAAGTTGATTAATTGACTTAATCACTCTTAGAGATCATGGGTGCCTAATTAGATCTAATGTGGTGTGGCAAATTTTGGTATGTGGTAAGCTTTGGTCTTAAATTTAAACTTGGCATAACTTTCTTGGTAGAATAATGAGTCAAAACATAGAAGAAGGTCCATGTGTTGTTCCAGAGAGAAAATTTCCAATAATGATCACAAATCATTTTATATTTCATGTCACAACTAGATCATTCCTAAGACATCATTTTAAGAATGGGTTATTCCATGTCATGCACAAAAAGGTAAGGCAATTATCTAGGAGGTTATAACTATGTAGGTAACCATTCACCAACATTTATAGGTAATTGCACATAGGATAAAGGTTTTTTTGGCTCCTAATTTTTTTTCTCCCTTTAGTTATGCAAGGAAATGGTTAAGAGCATCTCTAGGTAGTTTCAAATCCTCATCATTCCTTGTAGAGGTAGTTTTAATAATGATTTTTTGAAAATGGATGAATATCTTAGGCATAGCATTTTATGTTTGGGATCATCTTGACTGGACTGGGAAAGTTTGCTATGTAGTTTTTGCAAATTGAAACCTACAAGCCTAGATTTGATAAGGTTTGAAAAAAGTATAAATATAAGGCTTATATTTTATTTCAAGGTTGTTGTTGGCTATTGGTTGTCATAGGTCATTTTAGGCACCCATCTTCTCCAAGTTTAGGTTCTACAAAAAATCTTTTGGGATCAATTGATGTGTGTAGATTTTATCTCCCTTGCTAAGGTGGTTGCATCTATACAACCATTAACAAGCTTTGAGGGCATGTTTACGTCTCACTTGTTAAAATATAAATCTCACCATGCTTATCCCCATGGCATAATTTTGAAGTGTTGATGTATATAATATTTTTTTTTCAAGTCACTAGAAAATATTTATGGTTATTTATTTTATCATGTTGATGAAATACAATAATATGTTTTATAGTTTCTACTAATTGGATATTTGGGTTTGTATTCTTTATTGGTTATCATTTTGATCATGTACCTAGGTTATAAATCCCTTTATAAAGTTATATTTTGAAATGTGTTGTTGAATACCTTTTAAGGGCACCCTAGGTTCACAAATTTAGTAGGACAAAATATTTGAGATTCTAGTTTTAGTGTATATTCTAGGATTTTAGGGATAATTTAGTGTTTACCATTATCTTGCATTTGAAATTTTATACATATTTGCTAAGAAATAATTGTCATGAATTTATGATAGACACCCTACTATTTGGAAGCCACCAACATGTCACCCTCTATTTTATTACTAGCTATAATCTTGTCCTACCCTATCCTACCCAATAAATAACACACTCTATTGCATACTATGAGTGTTACTTATCATGAAAATGCATAAGATATTGTATATCTGAAATTTGTTTGTAGTTTGTGCATTAAATCCTAACATTGACAGTCTTTCATTTAATCCATTTAGTGTTGAAGATTATTCACAATGAAGATTGTAGTCATAATTTTATCTATCTTTAGTATCTTGCGTATGACATAGAGCATTTGTGTATTTCATGTGACAACCCTTTACAGGTGAGTGTGCAAAATTGGTTATGCTCTAGTCATATTTTTCCCTTGTACAAAGAATCCCCATGGATATTGAATTTTAAAATCACTCCATGAGAGAAAGTTACTCCATAGGTTCTCTCACCTTGGTTTAAGTAGAGCCAAAAGTTGTAGAGAGCTAACCATACCCTCTATAAGTGCCTCTTGGTCATTTTATACATTCAATCTAATCCTGATGTCAAACCTTTACTTGACTTTAATAACATATTAGTGGGTTTTCTATCATTAGTTTCCATTTATCTCAAGTGTGCAAGGATGAGTGTACAAGGTGTATAACTGGGAAATAACACTCTTCTAGTGCCATCAATGGGGACTAAACTAAACTTCTGGTCACTTGTATTGCCAAGAATTATTGTAGAGAGTCATGACTATTTCACCTTTTGAAATTATTTACTTCTACTACATTAATTTGACTATCTTGGTTGTCAATGTCATATTACTCCACTAGGGACATGCTAGGAAGTTTGTAAGGTTTGATAATTTGACATTATTGAGTTTATTACAAAGAGTTATTAACATTGCATGTTGAAAGGTGTTTTTCCCCTTTTGTAAATTATTTTGAAATTTTCAATGTCTTTATTCTCTATCTTAATAAGCTTTAGCAAGTTTAATTTTAGTCCATATCACAACAGGTCATAAACTATTTTATTCTAGAAGTTTGATTCTAGTGGTGACTCTGACTTTATTTTCTAGTTTTAAGAAAGATTGTGCCTCTTCTGAAATGTTCTACTAACTTTTAGTTTTAAGTATCTTCTTGTTTTCAAAGTTAGAAGGACTGAGATCATCTTTCAAAGGTGATTCATCAAAGAGACTTGTTCCACCCTTAGGTATTCCTCAAAGAAGAAAGGGAAAAGTCTGGAGGCTTCTTTAAGGGCAAAGTTTACCTATTCAAGACCATTAAGATCTTGATAATTTTGAAATCTTTGTTAACCCTCCCATTATTGAGGACTATCACAGCTCTTCTATTAATTCTAAAACACATAGTTCAATTTATTTTTTAGCTCCTTCTCAACTAGTTAAATTCCCTCTAAAGTTTGATCTATCAATTCCACATTGTTCACCCTGTCATATCCCTTTTCCATTTTCTCTTGAACCTCCTATTAAAATAATAGTGAATCATAAGGACCAAGATGAAAATGCACATCCTGCATTCCATGTTCTTAGATTTAGGCCTATCAATTTTGATGAGATGGAAGGGTATCCTAATGAAATCTTGAATGAAGTTAGGAAATGCTTCCCAATATTCCAAGGGAACAATGCAATGAGTGGTGATCAACATTTGAGGGACTTTCAAAATATCATTAAAGATTATGAGATTGAGTATGAGGATGTGTGCATCAAGTTTTTTTTACACATGCTAGAGGAAGATGCTCGAGAATGGTTTAATTACCTTCCCACTAGATGCATTGATTTATGGGAAGAGACACAAAATATTTTTAGAATTCACTATGGTGTTAGGATTGATCTAATGTTTCTTTTGGCTAAATTTGAAAATATCAAGAATAATACTAATGAGTGTGCAAGAATTTAACACAAGGTTAAATAATATGATGATAAGACTACCTAAAAATATCAAGCCCAATGACATAACATTCTTGATAAAGTACTGGATTCCTTTGATAACAAGGCTACATACTTTTTGAGGGACAAAGATCCCACTAACATGTGATTGGTGTTCAATATGGCCATCCAGATTAAGAACAACATTAAGGTGTTGGGAAAGCCCTTGAACAAGTGAGATGATATGAAGCTAGTCAATTTGGAGAAGACATAGCCCATGAAGATAGCCAACTTGGATGAAACTATTAAAACTTTGGCCTCTACTATCAAAGAAATGTCGTACAAGTTGGATAGAGTTGAAATAGGGGTCCCTAAAGTGTCTACCAACTATGAGAGAGCTATAAATTTGAATCAAGTGTAAAGGGGCCCTAATTTCCATAATAAAGATAATGATAGAGGGAAGAGGCCTACACATTAAGATAAAATGAAAAGAAATCAAAATAGAGTAGTTGTGAAAGAGGTGCTTGATCTTTTAAACACCAAGGTAAATGATGTGAATTCTAATTTAGACATTGATTAGTGTGATAAGTGCTTCCTACCACACCCTCCATGTGATCATATTAAACAAGTTTATGAAGATCTAGATGAACTTGAATATGCATCATTTGACTATAATATTTTTATGTTCAATTATTAAAGACCTTAGAATGAATTGACTACCTCCATGGAATTATTGACTGATATTATGGTTGATCAATTTTGAATCACTATCGAAATGGAGTGTGTCTCAACTTTTTACTTTGTTTGTGATGTTAACATGGCACAAGCATATGAATTGTTCATTCATGATTTTGATATCTTATACTCTATAATGATTAAGAAATATCATGGGGGAAATCAACCAATTGAGGATAGGTAACTATTAATTAATGTAGTAGATGTCCAAAATAAGGAATACAACTTGAGAAGTATGAAACCAAGTGTTTCTCCTCAATACATTTCCCCTACAAACTCAAAGGTATGGAATACAAGCAAGGAAGCAAAGACAGTTATAACAGTCTTAGAAAATTCCAAGAGAGCACACATAACCCAAGATACTAAGCCTAGAGGTGCTCTTGTTAAGATAAACATAATTCCCACGTTATCTAGCATCCCTAAGGGTAAAAATGAACTTAAATAAAATTCACCTTCTAATGCTACCATCAAAGTTTCAAATCCACGATAGCCTCCTCCACTTCTGACCTTGAGTGATTATATTCTATATGAAGGTGTTGTTACCCTTCCACTAAATATGCCTCTTCCTTAGTATAGTGTGTGTGATATGGCTCAATTTTTAAGTCAAATAATAATCATTGTGCCACTTGTTGAGTTGTCAATAATAATTGAACACATGAAGAGGGACTTTGAATATTTAGAATTTGGTGAAAGGTTAGTTGTGAATGAAGTTGAGATACCCCAAGAACCCCTAGAAGAATATGTAGAATCAAAAGAGGTTGTTGAACCTAATCTAAAGGTCTATTTAGGGTCTACATTAGTGGAGAGTCATCTTAATGTGGATCCATTTTATATGACCCTATTGATTAATGGTCTAGTTTTTCACAATTGCATGTTTGATTCTAGTGCTTCTTACAATGTGATGTCCTTGGGTGTCCTCAATGAGCTTAGAGTAAAGATTAAATCAAACTTTGGAAAGTTATATGTCATGAACTCATGATAAGTTCTAGTTGTTGGATAAGTCAAGGGACTAGTGATACAACTCACAGTTCCTCTTGGTAAGTACTTGAACATGGATGTGGTAGTTATAGACTACCTATCTAAATAGGGGATGTTGTTGTCACATAAATGGGATGTGACCATGGGTGGAAGTGTGTAGATGGACCTTTCATACACCACCATTCCTTTGGAAGGAAATATGGTCAAATTTTATAAAGAGCCAATGATGCTACATGTGATTGAAGATCCAAAGCATGCTATCAATGAAGTGTTGTACATGGACGTTGAACTAGGAAACTTTGTTGGGAATGGTGATACTAGTGAATAACTTTTTATTATTATTAAAATTGAAAAAAAATGTTGTTTTGGAGATGTACTTTAATGGGGATTGTTTCAATCTTGGAAATGGAGCTGGGGTTCCCTTTTATGCCCCCAATGGTAAATGCTTTATGTTTTCTTTACAGTTTTATTTTGAGTGCACTAACAATAATACTAAGTATGAGAAACTCTTTATTGGTCAAGGATTACCCATGAATATGGAATCAAATGTTTAATTGTCAAGGTTGATTCCTAGTTAGTGGTGAATCAAGTCTGTAGTGCTTTTACCATGAAAATTAAAAGGTTGAAACAATATCAGAATGCTATTTGGGACTTTCTGGAGTTATTTGATACATTAACTATTTTTTAGCAAGATGAGTTTCAACTAAGAAGTTAATTGACTTTCAAAGTTAGGTTCTCAATTTGACATTACAAGTATGAGTCCTCAATATCAATATCAAGTGGAGGTGCTTGTCAGGACTTCAATCCTAGACAATGTTCATCATTAGCAGGTCTTTGATGATGATGAAAAGATTAAGAGGTTTATAAACTATGAAGCTGAGTTTCATGATCAACTCATAGAGCTAGGATCTATGGTTCAATTTAATGATGGGAAAGAAACCTTATTTAGGAAAGAAATCATTTAGTTTATTACAAACATGATCCTAAGGGGATTAGTGATTTTGGAGGAATATTTTGATGGAGCTAATAGAATCAAATCAAGAGACTCATTAATTTTAAAGGACATGACTAGATACAATTTGGGTTCTCATGAGAATCCAAGAAATCTTTAGTTGGGTACTCACTTGAGTGCAAAAAATAGAAAATCTTACATGTAGCTAATAAGGAAGTATTAAGATTACTTAGTGTGGTCTTATTTTGAGCTAAAAGCATATAGGGAAGACTTGTTCTATTATGTCATCCCATTATATCCTGATAGTAAATATTTTAGGTAGAAATAAAGATTGATTAACTCCAATTTAGCCACCAAGATGATAGAAGAATTAAATCAGCTAAGGGATGGTGGTATCATTCAACCCATCAAGTATTCATCATGGGTGGAAACTTTATTCCCTTTAATAAAGAGAAATGGTGTCATCTACTTGTGTGTGGATTTCATAAATCTAAACAAGGCTTATTTAAAAGATAATTATCCCCTACCTAATATGGAGAACTTGTTTCAAAGTGTTACTGGATTAGAAATGTTGTCCACTTTGGATGGCTTCTTAGGATACAACTAGGTTGTCATGAAGGAATCTAAGAGGTATAATACCATGTTCACTATGCCTTGGGGCACATATGTATAAATTAGGATGCCTTTTGGGTTGATGAATGCTAGTTTAATGTTCTAACGAGCTATGGATGTTATTTTTATAGTTATGATTAGCCATTTCATTACTGTGTATCAAGATGATATTACGATATACTCCAAAACAAGAGAGGAACATTTAGAACATCTTGAGAAGGTGTTGATTAGATGTAGAGAGTTCAACATTTTTCTTAATCCCAAGAAGTGCCACTTTGGAGTACAAAATGCCAAGTTTTTGGGACATATAGTGTCCAAGGATGTTGTCGTGGTTGTCACCAAAAGGGTGGAATCCATTGGAAAAGTGCCTATCCCATAGTCCAAGAAAGGAATTCAATATTTTTTTGGATAGATTAACTTTGTAAGGAGGTTTGTGTCTAATTTATCAAAGATAACTTTGCCTATTACTTCCATATTGAAGAAGGACTAGACCATCAAATAGAAGGAGAAATCCATGTAGGTGTTTAGTGACATCAGGTGAGCTTCAAAGTCAACCCTTGTTTTGGCCATTCTTGATTACAGAAATCCATTCCAAGTATTCTATTTTGCATCATATAATACTATTGATATTGTTTTGTTGAAAAAGAATGAAGAAGGTCATGAGCATCCCATAGATTTATTTATCAAAGCTATGCAAGGTATTGAACTAAAATATACCATCATGGAGAAATATGATTTTTCTCTTTTGAAAGTTGTTAAAATGTTCAAGCTATATATTCTAAGTTTGAAGATTATTGCCTACATCCTACACACCATGATGAAGAACATTTTAACTCAAATTGAAGTATCTATAAAGAGTTGTAGGTGGGTCAATAAGTTACAATATTATGACATGGATATCTAGACCACCAAGTTGGTAAGAAGGATGGGTCTATCCAAGCTTATGGATGAGAACAATTTACAATTTGTTGAGGTAAACATTATTGTTTTTAATGATAATGATTCTTTGAGTCAATTAAATGTGTCTCCATGGTATAGAGACATTGTTTACAACTTGAAAAAAATGAATTTTCCCCATGACTTGGATAAGAATCAAAGGAAAACTCTCAAACTTGTCTCCCAAAAAATACCTCTTGACTAAGGATGAATTGGCATCGAAGAAACCAGATAGGGTCCTCCTAAGATGTATGCTAAGAGAAAAAAATGTTATCTTGAATTAAGACTTCCATAGTGGAGTTTGTGGTGGCCATTTTTCACCTAAAGTCATAGCTCATAAAATTTTGAGAGCTAGTTATTGGTGGTCATAATTTTTTAAGGATGTTGCTCAGGTAGTTAAAAGATTTGAGAAATGTTATTGATCTATTAGAAGGATGGGAGCTTCAAGTTATCTTCTCTTATAGCCTCTGATAATTGAAGGCCCATTTAGATAATGTAGAATGGATTTCATTAGAGAAATAATTAATTTGTCAAGTGTTGGGCATAGGTGGATACTAGTTTCAACTAATTACTTCACCAAATGGGTTGAAGCAATCCCTTTAAAGAAATCAACACACCAGGTAGTCATGTATTTTTTGTTAAATTAGATTATTTGTAGATTTGGTGTGCCTATTAAATTTTTTGTTGATAATGCTATGAGCTTTAAAGCTAAACCTTTGGTGGCATTATGTGAAGACTATGGGATTAAATTGACCTATACTTCCAACTAAAATCCTAAAGGGAATGACCAAGTAACAAGAACTTGTTCAAAATCATTAGGCAAAATTTGGAAGCAAACAAGAAGTGGGGTGAATAGATGGAGTTTAATTTATAGGCTAATAGGATCACACCTAATAGAGCTACAAGCAGAAGCCATTTTGAGATTTTTTATGGAGCTCAAGAAGTTCTACCTATGAATTTATATTTGCCCACCTATTAGCTCATGCATAAATTTATGAGAGTAGGGTGAACCAGATTATTGAGCTTGATGAACTTCAAAAATAATCTCATGAAAGACACCTTAAGTTCAAGGAAAAGTTAAAGAAAATATTTAATATAAAGGTCACTCCAAGAAGCTTCCAAGTAGGTGATCTAGTTCTACTTTGGGATAGTAGACATGAGGAGAAATTAAAACATGGCAAGTTTGATGTCTTGTGGATGGGTCTATAATACATTGACTACTAAATTGGGGAGTATACTTTATTCTTGAGAGATATGAATGGTGAAATACTAGAACTACTAGTCAATGGTAGACATTTAAAACACTTAATTGCATTCATCTACAACATGTGTACCATATTATATAGTGTTTTATTGCTTTGTCTTTCTGTTGTTTTGTTGCCCCTCTATTTTGGGCCTTGATTGTATAGTTTGCCTTGGTGTTCTTTTGTGTCTTCATTTCCAAATCATCTTGATCTATTTTTTTAAAGTTTTCCATGTTTTGTACAACCTTTATAGATGTTTATTAAAAATTGCTAAATCTTGACTCTGTACCCCAATGGATTGGCACTTGGGCTTATGTTTTGTGGTTCTTCACACATCCACATGAGGTATGTATTCCCAGGTGAGAGCTAGTGCTAGTCCCCAAAATTGTATTGAATCAATTGAGCCCTTGTCAAATATCAATGTCTAAGTCATTAGCCCAACTTCTTTTTCAAAGTGTTTTTTTGAAAATCTCAAGTTTACATTTAAGAGGCTAGATGATTTAACTTGGTCTTTACTTAGTGTGTTTCCTTTGGGAACTTTGCATAAGGTATTTCCTTATGTGATTGTGGTCTATTTTTTTGGTACAAGTCCTTAGAGTCTTTTGAAAAATTTGTTTGACACAAAAATATCAAAGGGCTATTTCCTTTGTTTCAAGTCATTTGTTTCTACATTTTTGTCTGTGGTAAAAATTCTAAAGGGTACTTGCCCTTTGGGAAATTTTCCCACACAAAAAGCCCAAAAGAATTGTAAGGACTTATTTACTTTGGCCAAAAGTACTTCCATAAAATCTTGAATGGTTATTTTGCTTTTACAAAATTTCCAAAGGATTATTTCCTTTGGGAATTTTACCCTTGAAAAATTCTTGAAGGGCACTTTCAAAAGATCTAAAGGATAAGTCTAGAGGGTGAAGGACACTTTCAATAAGTCTAAAGGGTCATTTTACCCTTAATTTTTTTTAAGGGTAAAATGATTCGGGCATTTTTCCCTTGAAAAATTCTTGAAAGAT
This sequence comes from Torreya grandis, assembly GCA_037957365.1. Taxonomy (NCBI): domain Eukaryota; kingdom Viridiplantae; phylum Streptophyta; class Pinopsida; order Cupressales; family Taxaceae; genus Torreya; species Torreya grandis. Next base: position 988,680 of record JARHVA010001368.1, on the reverse strand, counting down.
GCTTGTCAAAGGGTCATTTTTCCTTTGCAAAATTTATAAAGGAATTTGCTTTGGGTATTTTTCCCTTGAAAATTTCTCAAAGGGCACTTTTAGAACATGGAGAACACTTTCAAAAAGTCCAAAAGTCACTTTTAAGAGATATAAAGTTCTATTTCAAAAGGTTGAAGGGTAGTGTTTTAGGGCAAGTGCCTTGGAAAAAGTTTTCTAAGTGTATGTTTAGAGGGGTCTGAAAGGTAATTTTGACAAAATTGCTATAGAGCATAAGTCCTATTTCCTTCAGGAATTTTTCCCAAGCAAAATGTTCAAAAGAATTACATTTATTTGAGAGAATTACCAAGTTCAATTTATGTATGGAAATTATTTTGGACAAAATGCCCAAAATAATTGTTCTAATGAAGACACAAGAAGATAAGTCTTAATTCTTTTAGAAAAAGTGTAGAGCCCCAATTCCTTTAGGTAAATTATCTCATACATTTTTTTTGAGACAATTTTCCTAATAGAATACCCAAAATAATTATTGTGCAAAAGTTGTGCTAAATAAAATCCCAAAGCATAAGTGCCAAGGATAAAAAGAAGCCAAAGATAGAAGTGTTGAAGATAAACAGGAATGCCAAAGATAAAAACTTAAACAAAATTAGTATGAAACAAAGTCTTTGAAGAAAATTGTAAAAATGATGGTCTCATAAACATATTTTGATAAGCACATAGACATCAACTTTAAGTTTTAGGGACTAGTTGTTGGAATTCATATTCTCCAAGGTAGGTATGTGGACATCAAATTTAAACCATGGCAAGTAGTTGTTGGGATTCAAATGTTCCATTGATAGTTTTGTGAGTATTAATTTTAGACCCTATAAAGTAGCCATTTGTTTTCAAATAGAGGTAGATCCAATGACACACATTTATGTAGAGAAAGATGATATGATGTTATGTGATCAAATTTGAATAGTCAAAGGAACTCAAGGCAAGCATAGGCATGACAAGTTTCAAGCTTGTGGGGCATGATCTAAGGTTTGAGCAAGTTCTAAAGATTTGATGGTGTGATCTAGCATTTAAAAATTCAATAGGACCCAAGATCAAGTGTGATACTTCCACATGGCATGAGGGTTCTCAAATAAGTAGTGAATATCTCTAAATTACATAGGAAACCTATGGGGTTGTTAAGTGACATATCCTTGAGGCCAAGTAAAAGGAAATATCCAATGATGCCCCACCTCTCTAATCATGATCTGATGGAGAATGTTTGCTCAAGAAGTCAAGATCAGATGGTGTGGGTTCAAATTTAAAATTTTAATCTTTTGGTGCATGATAAGGCTCGATCATGTTCCTATCAATTGATGGTACACGGTTAAGTGTAAACCTTTCAATTGATAGGGTGCATTAAGTCAAGGTTTCAAATTGAGCCTAAATTGAATGTAATGATGACACACATTGCAACCACATTATATATAGTATTTAGTATCCAATGGCATTTGATCCTTTGATTGAAATCTAATGGCAAGTATTGATCTAGGATAGCAAGATCTAATGGTATAAACCAAGATAGACTTTTCAAAAGGCCTATATTACATGAGGAAGTGACAAATGTCTTGACTAGAGATGATTAATTGACTTAGTCACTATTAGAACCAATGGGTACCCAATTAGATCTAATGTGGCATGATAAATGTTGGTATGTGGTGTGCCAAATGTTGGTATGTGGAAATCTTTGGTCTTAAATTTAAAATTGATAGCTCTTTCCTAGTTGGATAATGAGTCAAAGCAAAGAAGGTCTATGAGTCATTCTAGAGTGAATACTTCCAATCATGATCATGTATAATTTTATATTTCATGTCAAAACTAGATCATTCTCAAGCCATTATTACAAGAATGGGTTTTTCCATGGAATGTGTAAAAAAGGTAAGGCAGTTGTCTAAGAGGTTCCAACTATGTAGGAAACCATTCACCAACATATCTAGGTAGTTGCACAAAATACAAATGTATATTTATCTCCTCAAATTATTTTCTCCCTCAAGTTGTGCAAGAAAGTGGTCAAGTACATCTCTAAGAAGTTTCAAGCCCTCATCATTCCTTATAGAGGAAGTCACAAGAATGACTTTATCAAAAATGGATGAAGATCTTAGGCATAGCAAAAGGCATTTTCTATTTGGGATAATCTTGACTAGACTAGGAAAGTTTGTTATGTAATTTTTGAAAATTGCAACCTATAGACCCAAATTTGAGAAAGATTGAGAAATATATAAATAAAAGGCTTGTCTTTTATTTCAAGGTTGTTGTTGTCTATTAGTTGTGGTAGGTCATTTTAGGCATCCATCTTCTCCAAGTTTATGTTATGTAAAAAAAAAATTGGGATTAATTGTTGAGTGTATATTTTGTCACCCTTGCTAAGGTGGTTGCATCTGTATAACCATTAACAAGCATTAAGAACATGTTTATGTCTCCCTTGTCAAAAGATAAATCTCACCATGATTTTCCCCATGATAACATTTTGAAGTGTTGATGTTTGTAATATTTCTTTTCAAGTCACTGGAAAATATTTGTCATTCATTATTATATCTTGTTGATGAAATGTAATAATATGTTTTAAAATTTCTATTAATTAGATATTTGGGTTTGTATTCATTATTGGTTGTCATTTTGAGCATGTACCTAGGTTATAAATCCCTCTTTGTATTTATATTTGGAATTGTGTTGTTGAATACCTTTTAAGGTCACCTTGGGTTCATAAATTTAGCAGGAGAAAATATTTGAGATTCTAGTTTAGATGTATGTTCTAGGATTTTAGGGATCATTTAATGTTTGCCATTATATTGCATTTGAAATTTTTAGCATCTTCACTAAGAAATAATTATCATGAAGTTTTGTCAGACACCCTTCTATTTGGAAGCCACCAATATGGCTCCCTCTATTTTATAACTAACTATAAACTTGTCTAACCCTATCCTACCTATTTTAGTTTATTTTCCTTATTTCTTAATTTAGAAAGTAAATAAAAGAAAGCTAGTAATAAGTTGTGTATAAAAATACCTGATAGAATGCATGCATGAATCCAAATGAATTTGGGAAATCCTCTTTGGATAGGAAGGAATAACCTATAAATCACAAGATACATTTTAAAGGAGGTTGTTATATGGTTGGTTGAGTGGATTGCCAAGCATGATCTAGATCCAAGAAGCATAATGCTTTATAGGAGGCTATCAATCCACCTTTTATGACAATTAAGTCTGAAAGGATAAAAAGAAATGAAATGTAAATATATGCAAGAAAGAAAAGATAAATTGCTTACCAAAATAAAATGATTAAACTCTATGCTAAGGAGGTCAAGGTCTGGTCCATAAAATCAAGTAAGGTTTTGTGGTTAGATGGAAACATAAAAAGTGGGCTTTTATCTATGGTAAAGGGATGAAAATATGTTGTTGGAAAATTATGACATAGTGAACCATCAATAGTTATGGGAACTATCAATGGTTAGGGAAAACTATTTATGGTTTGGAAACTATCAATGGATAAGGCAAACAATTGGTGGTTGAGAAACCATTGGTGGTTGAGAAACCATTGGTGGTTACCTATGCAATTCTAGAAATGGGTAGAATAAAAACTATAGACTAGGTTTTTGGGATGGTAAAAGTTTGGTTATGAGATAAAAAGGTAAAATTAGGATGCTAATAACTCTGATGGATTAGAGGGATTAGGAATAAGATAGATTAAAGCAATTGAGCATAGAATACATGAAACTTGGTGATGGAATACCATAGTGATTCAGCTAGAGTAATAATACTTTGGCACTTTGAATGTGGTTCTGATAGAGCTTTAGGTCACTAATGATACTGCTTGTTAAAAATATGTTGGATATCTACAAGAGAACTTTAATGCAAATTAATTTCTTATATCTATATTTTCACTGCATCCTCTCTTCCTTTTATAAGTAAAAGTTGTTATTTTCAACAAAGTAAGTTAATAATTTGATTGAGGATAAATTTTCCAAATCTCATAGCTTTAAAATCTTGTTTTAAAGGTAAGTTTCCATTTCAAGAGTTGTTAATCTTGCAAAAGAGCTAGAAATGATTTTAAAGTTTTAAAGAACAAATGGGGATCTAACCATCGATGGTTAGGCCAACTATTGATGGTTTAGGACAACCATTGATAGTTTAAGCCAACTATTGATAGCTGAGGGACCAAAGAGACTTGGTGAGAAAAGGGGGAATTAAATAATGTGTTAGGTGGGGGTTTAATAAGGTTAAATTTCAAATGTGTCTAATGAGCTAGGTAGTCCACTAGACATGAGGGCAGACAAGGGTCTAAAGTAGCATGACCTTGAAAACTATCATGTGTAGATTTTAGGTGTCTACATTTTTCCTTTTTTTATTGTGTAACTTTAAGTAAGTTGTAGAACAAAAATATGAGTTTGGTTAAGGTCTAGGTCTACATATCCTATGTGTGGGAGGAGGTATTCCCCCTCAAACTAAGAGATGAATAAGGTGAAAATGAAATTGGGTTGAGGTTTGGTAAACAGGTAAATGGGTGTTCATAAGGTGGGTGATATATAAAAATGTTGGGGCATACAAGATGCACCCCTACACACCAAATATAACTAAGAACAATAGTAAATATCACACAAAGACTAAAATTGCCATTGTTGTAAAAAATGTTAAGGTCTAAAAGGATAAGATAGGGTAACTGGTCCACAGTGTTGGTCACAACTGATCGGATCATGCCTATTAAGCCATCTAGATAGGGTTACTGTGGGTTATAGGTATCTATTTTAGGAAGTGGTCCTATGAAATAACACAAGTGGTTGGGTAGTCCATGAGGTAATACAATTTCAAATGGTTCATGTTGGTAAAATTGGTTGGAATGGTCAAAGGACCACGAGGAAGCATCATAAAACATGTAACGAGGTCTAGTCAAGATCAACCGACACTAAGGTGGACATAACATAATAGTTGGTGGGTTGGGGATTGGGTGAGGGGTGGCTAAGCTGACTCCAACTACACTAGGTGAGTGGATGTTGCCTACATAGTTCCATAGATAAAGTATCTAGAAGGAACTTTAGGCCAAATGTAGTTCTAGATATGAGGTGGTTAAGGAGAAAGGGTTATAATTGAAAAAGCTTAGAGAAAGATGAGGGACCCTAACTATCAATGGTTAGGGTTCCCTAAGGGTTAACCATCGACATTTACCCTAACTATTGGTGGTTAGGGTTAAACCCCAAAAAGTCACATAGTAAAAGTAAAAACAAGAAGTCATTTTCACATATTGACTATAGCAAATAGTGTTTGGTGATTAAGCGATTTAGATGATTGTTTGAAGCATGGAGTTCATTGAGGTGGAGATTCCTGATTGATTGATAGTGTGTGTTCAAGTACATGATAGATGGAGGGAGGATGAGGACATGGTTGAGTAGAGATGAGAGGGATTTGACCATCCCACTGATCATGAAATGAGGTAGGGTTTGTTTTATATTTAAAATAATGGTAGTAATTGAGGGATAAGAAAGTGGTAGAGAAGATTAGGAGTATGGTGAAGTAAATAATGGTTTGAAAAAGTAATAAGCTTAGTCTTGGATGCCCTAGGTGTAGGTATAGGTAAAAATGGTTAAAATGTGGTATAAAAATGAGGTGGTATGGGTAATTAAACTGAAATGATGAGTATAAAAGTAGGAATTTATAGGTTTGTTGCCTATTTAGCATATTTTAGGGCTTCTAGTGTATGACTAGGTGGTAGGATTTTACTACTAGTGGTCACACATAATGACCATCAATGGTTGGACCCAATCATTAATGGTAAACCTTGGGGGTTAAAAGAGACCTAGGAACTATCAATGGTTTCCTAAATCATTAGTATTTGGTAAAAAGATTGCCAACCAAGGGATAGGTCAAAATGTGTTGAGGTAAAAAATTTTAAAAAAATGCAGGATGGTTGGTGATTTTTCTAAGGGTTAGAGAAATGGTAGGGGTGTAGAGTAGGTAGTTGATGGTAGTAGGTCAAAAGTTAAAAGACTGGATCCTAAGAAGAGGTTAAAGGATAAAAATGATGTGTAAAACAAGTGTGTGTCAATTAGTAGATGTCAAATTAGAAATTTTACCACTGTTGTGATTATTTTGTAGGCCCATGAGTAAATTCATATGAGGGACTGAGTCCTAAGATATTTTTGGAGATTTTCAACAGGATGACCAATGTTGAGTGGAGGCAGATGGAGGATGTTGGTTGAGGGGCCATGAGACATTACCAGCACCTTCCACATGATGTAATGATGATTGTGGCACTCATCAAGAGATTAGATCCTATCAAAAACACCTTCTTATTTCCCATTGAGGAGATGTCCATTTTACTAGAGGATGTCCATAGGATCACTTGACTTTTGATCTAGGGGGAACTGATAGACTACATTGAGAGTGATGAGAAAGATTACTTCATGGGATAGATATATGGGGTAGATTAGGTTGAGGCTAGATACCATAATGGTGGATTTTATTATGGGCCATTATACTAGAGGGCCCCAGAGGATATATGTCTTTTTACCATGATGATGATGATGGGCATATCCTATTTTGTGGTGCCTGATTTGAGTAGCAGTTGGTTTCCATGTGTGTTTTTGGGAGTGCTAACAAATATGATTCTAGGGTGTATTGTTTTTATATGGGCCCCAATGTTGCTAGTGTCTCTCTCTGTGTCTGTGTGTGTGTGTGTGTGTGTGTGTGTAAAGATCTCTGGGCCATTAAGGTACATAGATGCTATGGGATCAACATTGAATTCATGCTCCATTGTTGGGCATATGAGCATATACAGGTGTTAAGAACTCTTGGGATTTCATGGGATGGATATGTGTCTACTAACTATAGGGTTGGTTTCATGAGGTGGTGAGGTGATTGTGCACTTACAAGAGCTAGTGGTGAAGTTAGAGATATAGATTGGTTTCAAGATGCCTTGGAGGGCTTGGTGGAAGTAGATATTATATGGAGGCCTCATGTGAGTTGGCCTCTATAGATAGATTATAGGTAACATACACTATCATTATAGAGTTGGTAGTGGGTTTATGGTAGATGGGATGGAAAGACTAAGTGCATCCTAGTAGATCAATTCTAGAGGTAGTTCAAGCTAGTACAAGATACACCACTAAATGTACCTTGATATTAGAGGGAGGAGGTGGAGTACCCACTACTAGAGGTACAATTGAATGCAATTATGTTATATTATGAGGAGATTCTAGTGAGAACTCCTATAGATGATGCTAAGGTTATAGAGGGATACATGGGGTGGTACCAAGCCAGGTATGTGCTTATAGATTTTGGATGGGGAGATGGGGCCTAGTTTCCCATGGATGTTGATCTTGCACAAGTACAAGGTGGAAGACTAAATGACAAGACAATAGTAGCCCTTACAATAACACAAGCCTAGGTGATATGTTTATAGGGATAGGTGAAGGAATTACAAGTATAGATAGTCACTTTATAGGGGTAGGTTACCACTTTGATAGGTGAGCATGATCAAGTGAGAGCCACTCTTGGGGTGGTCAGATAAGAGAGGGACCCTTTGAGATAGAGAGGTGGGGTGACCATAGAAGTAGAAAGATTAGCCTACTCAGTTCTAAAGGCATGGTTTTTAGCCATCATGTAGGAGATCAAATATTATGAGGATATGGTGATAACCCAACTACTAGATGCAATGAGATATGGGGAATATAAGGCCAACCTAGCTGGGGGTCTAGTAGTAGCTACATCATGTTAGTGGGCATCAATTACAATGTAGGTAGGTAAATTAGGGGTTTCACCACAAAATGGTGGGGTAGGTGTAGGTGGTTCTAGCTCTAGTACCCTAAGGTCTTGAGATATGATACTTGTATGATGTAGACTTTGGTACATATTTTGATGTTGGCCTACATGTCGATGAGGCAAGATGTATTTATGAGAGAAACACATATTGTGACATGTTTTATTTTTGTATTATGATGATATTTATGCTCATGTTGATGATGTGGATTAGGATATTTATGTTGTTTATGATTATTCATATTATGATTATGATGATGTTTATGATTATGCTTGTGATTATGGTTATGAGGATTATGATGTGATGTTGATTTTGATGATTAGAATCATGATTGTTGTTTATGATATGTTAGTTTAGGTAGGATGATGATGTTATTATGGCTATAATTATGTTGATTAGGATTTTTATTTTGATGTTGATGTATGATTATGATTATGTCATGAGTATTTTTGGTTATGATTATGTTTATGTTGATTGGGTAGTTGAGGCATGATGATGATAATGTGGTGACTATATTATTTTAGTTTAAGTTAGTTTAAACAATGGATGTGATGATATTTTGGATGATGCATTGAGATATATAAAAAAAAATTATTAGTATGTTGTGATAGTGCAGTGGACAAGTTTGATGTGATAATATTTTTGGGATTGGTATATGGTATGATGTGACTATGTTAATGTGATTGGGATTGGTTTGATGTGATTGTCTTGGGAGGAGATGGTGAAACATTGTTTTGGTCATGAGAATGTTTGATCATGTGGAAAGAAAATAAATAAAAACATACATGTTCACATGTCCCAAGAAATAGATAAGGAGGAGGTATGTTGCTCTGATATCAAGAACCTAAAAATAAAAATCCATAGTTGGATTGACTTAGTGAATACAAGCCCATTGAGTTCTTCAAAAAATCATGTTTTAATTGAAAACAAGGGTGTCTTGATCACCTCATATCAAGTAAGCTCGTATTCCCTTGATTTCAAGGAGGAGTGAAGGAAATTTGGGTGATTGGTAGGAGTCTGAATGGTAAGTGATAACCTAATGTGGGTTAACTTGTCCCTTTTATACGTGACTAAAGAGCTATAGTGTACAAGTCCATGCCTTATTATAATATGTAGACTTATCAATGCAAGAAGTCTACCAATGTTATGGATAGCATCCTATTGTGGCTTATTTGGATTTTGATAGAGTATTGTTCATTACTTTTGCTCTTTGATTGAGTTTTTAAAGTTGATCAATGAAAGAAGCTTCAAATGATTATGCTTAGCCATCCTTCAAATGAGTGGTCTAAATTTTTATTTTGTTATAACTATCCTTCAAGGGAGTAGTCTATTATTAAGCAATTTTGAATTATTAGGCAACTATCCTTCAAATGAGTAGTTTGTAATATTATAATTTTGAATGTGAATTCAGATATGGACAAGTCCACTTAGGCTTAAAGATCCACTCTTATGGAGGAAAGACTTTAGCATAAAATATTATTTGGTAAATGAATGGGATGGGTTAAGAAATAACTGATCATGGGATTCCATCTATAGAGAGATGAAAATCATCCATGAGAATCATGCTATGGGTAGAGTCGAGGTACCCATACTTAGGATTAAGTTTTATCTATGATGGATTAATCACATGATTCTAAGTTATAATCAATTGTTCCCAATAGGAAAAGATAAATGTAGGTGAGAGGGGGGAAAAGGTCTTGTGAACCAAGGGATGAGCTTAAGTTAGACACAAAAGTGAGTTTGATGCTATTTCAATAATAGAAAGGATGTAGATGCAAAGCATTAATAGGCTCAGGTTCTAGTTTGCCTTTAAGAGAGGACAAATAGTAAGCACCATATTCATACTTATGGTTATAATGTAGGGTCCTAACTAATTAAAAGTGAACTTTCCTTTCTTGGTCTTCTCCATGTTAGTGTCATATTAATTTTCTTTAAGGATGAGGTCTTTGATGTTGAATTCATGCCTTTTCAAATGTTTGTTATATGCATACTTGATTCTCTCTTGATAGACACAATGATGATTGAGTGTGATAAGGTGATGCTCATTAAGAAGCTCTAGGTATGTGAGGCATTCTTGATGATAGTCAGTTTTAGAGAGAATTTCATGGAAGGATATGCAAAGTGATGAAATTTGGATTTCAAGAGGCAAGACTACCTTGGCTCCAAAGATGAGAGAGAAAGGTGTTGCACTCATTGTTGTTCAGATACTAGTGTGATAGGCCTATAAAGTGAATGGGATATGGGTTTTATTATAAGCTTCTACTTTTCCATTGGCTTGTAAATGTTAAGGTGAGGACAAGCTTAAATTGATGTTGAAAATGTCACAAAGCTCTTGGACTTTCTTTTTTTTGAAGGACTTACCATTATCAGTGATGATTCTATGGGGGATATAAAAGTGACAAATGATGTGGTGGTTGATTAAGTCAATGATATTTTTGACTTTGGTTGATATTAGTGGGATGGCATCCACCCATTTGGTGAAATATTTCATAGTAGTGATGATATATTGATGTCATTGCAAAGAATGGGGGTTGATTTCCATAATAAGGTCGAGGCCGAATTATGATAAGGGGAAATAATATTGAGATACTTGAAGACCATAGGGAAGTGCATGATGAAGGTTAGCATGTTGTTGACACTTGATGCATTTCTTAACATAATTGAAATAGTATTGATTAAGTGTGGGCCAATAATAGCCTAGACAAAGGATAAATTTGGTGATAACTAAGACACTAAAGTGTCCCCCACATATGCCATCATAGACTTCCTTGATGGCATGAGAAGCCTCATGACTATGAGGAAAATGGAGAAGGATGCCATAAAAACCTCATTTTTAAAGGATTCTTCCTAGAGTGGTGTAAAGAGAGGTACCTTGGGTAAAATCTCTATGGGCATTCTTTGAAAGATCAAAGGGGAGAATGCTGAGGTTAAGGTAATTGAAAATTTGATCATACCAGGTGTCAAAAGATGATGTTTACACTCTAGAAATGGTAGGAATATTAGAGATAATATAAGATGGTGTGAAAAATTGGTGGATGGTGACAAATAGTTTGAACTTGGAAAGTTGAGATGGAATTTGGGATGCAAGGGATGCTATTGTATTCAAAAATTTGTTGGTTCGAGGGACTGATTGGATAATGTAATGATCGAATGATGCCAAAATCACATCTATGATTTATTTATACTTCAAGAGGACATTGTTTTTTCATTGATAAGATCTGTTGACCTAGTTTATGACCAATTGGGAGTCTCTAAAGATGTTGATTATTTTGATCCTTAAAGCTAAGGAAGTTTGAAGACCTATGACTAAGGCTTCATATTCAGCTACATTATTGGTACAATCAAATTCAAGTTTAAAGGAAAGAGGAAGGGGTTATCCATTAAGGGGAATGAGTATTAATCTAACACCCCCACCATTTTGACACTTTGAGCCATCTAAAAACATGTTCATTTGATGGGGGGATTCCTCTTGGGAAAGAGTTATAATAGATTCATCAAGAAAGGTAAGAGGTATTAGTTCATTATCAAGTAGAGGGGCATCAACTAATTGGTCAATAATGACTTATCCTTTAATGGAATTTTATGGTTGGAACTTAATATCAAACTCAGCTAAAAGCATGAGCTACTTAGTCATACATTAGATTTGATATGGCCTAGAGTGCATATACTTGAGAGGGTCAGTGTTAGTAATGACATATGTTTTGTGATTAACAAGATAATGATGGAGTTTGGAGGCTATAATGAATAAGGTGAGGAAAATTTTTTAGGTATAGGTATATTGGGTTTCATATTTAATTAGGGTGTAGTTGATGTAATAGATGGCCTACTCTATGTTCTTTTCATCATGATATGTGAGCATTACACTGATGGAATAGTCTATGGTGGAGATATATAGGTAAAAGGGTTTATTATCCTTAGGAGGGGTGAGGGTAGGTGGAGATGAATGTACTCCTTAATTAATTCAAAGGATTTTTGGAATTATTTGGTCCACTTAAAAGAAACATCCTTCTTGAGGAGATGGTGGAAGGATTGGCATTTGTCTAATAGTTGGGAGATAAAGTGTCAGATTGATTGAAGATTACCTTATAAGCTACATAGTTGGTTAAGGTTGGTAGGAGGTGACATCTCAAAAATGGATTTGACCTTTGTGAGATCTATTTAAATTCTATGAAGGGAGATGATGAATCCAAGAGGGAGACAATGAAGCTAAGGCGTTTTCTTGATAAGACTCCAAAGATACACTTCTTGGGATTAAGCTTGACATTATAATGGATTAATCATTTCAATATGATGGTGAGAAAAACTAGATGTTCCTAATGATGTTTATATTCCCAAATAAGATCATCTACATAGTCCTCAAAAAATTTATTAATGAGGTCATGAAAGATATAGCTTATGGCCCGTTAATAGGTTTCTCCTGCATTCTTTAGTCCAAAGGGCATGACCCTATAGTAGAAGTTTCCCCATGGGGTGATAAAAGAAATTTTATGCTAATATTTAGGGGCAATCAAGATCTGATTATATCCCAAGAAACTATCCATGAGAGATAACATTTCATGGTCAATCATGAGATCAATAAGTTGGTCAATATTAGGTAGAGGAAATTCATCTTTAGGGTAGGTGAGATTGAGGTCATGAAATTTAATGAAGAGGTGAAGGATCCCTATGGTTTTAGTGATGGGAATGGCATTATAAACCCATTGTGGATAGTAAATGGGTTGGATGAAGTTAATGGATTGAAGGCATTGAAGTTATTTAAATAAAAAAGCTATATAGGGATGTATATGGCAAAATTTTTGCTAAACTAGCTTAAATTTAGGATGGGTAATGATGTTATGGAGATCATAGAAGGATAAATTCTAGGCATGGCTTGATAGGACCAAGTAAATGCTATGTTATGGTCATGAAAGGAATAAGGGTAATCTTATTGATCTTCAAGGGTTAAAGATTGGCCAATTTTGATGATGTGAGGATCCTCTTGAGTTCCCAAGTGGACATGAATAGTTGATTCATTTAACATTATTTAGTTCTTAGGAGGGAGAGACTTATGGATAGAGGAATCCTATACACTAAGGTAGGTGAGAATATAGTTATCATCTTGACGTTGGATGGTGTTGATGGTGGGAGAATCATGTTCAATCATTTTTAGGTGAATGAGAGGAAGGGTTTTAGTTTGGCCATCCTTGTGATAGGTCATGTGGCCTAAAATAATATTGTTTATCAAAAAAATATTAGATAGTAAGATGTCAAAGTCCTTATATTGGTAATATGGGGTTGGTGAGTATGGAATTTCTTTGGTAGTGGTGGAAATGTGTTTAGGTGATGTGGGCTCTTCTGGTGTTTCAAACCCAAGACCAAAGAACCCATGAGGTTTTTGGGTTTTAATGATGGGAAAATCATGAAGTCTTTGTCCATAGATGCCAAGGAAAAATACCTTCCAATCACATCAATAAAGGTATACTTTGGCAAAATATGGTTGCTTAAGTAATCAAATTTAGAGGCAAAAGGATAGATACATGGAGTGGTGGTGGGAGTTAGAAGCGACTAATCAAGTCCCCCATAGATGAAATTCATTTGATTATTGGGAAGCCTAAAGGGGATAATGGTGCCAATGTTGGGGTCATAGGAAGGTTCATTTTTAAGGTTCCCATATTCATGTAGAGTGGGGAAGGCATCTAAAGAGAGAAGGTGATATTTCCCTAGTGAGAGTCATTGAAATGTTGATTGTAGGGGTCTTCCACCAAAATTTGTGATGAAGGAATATATGAGCTAGTGGATGCTTCATAATTATGATGGGGTAAAATATTACTAATGGTAAGTGATGAAGTGGTTTGATTAGAATTTTGTAATAAAGGAGTAATAAGAATTTCATTAGGCTAATATTTCATATTGCATGAGGCAAAGGGACTAGGATTGACTTTGATTGTAATAACTTATCCCTCATGCTCAAATTTGATGCATCAGTGTAAAGTGGAATGAACACAACTCATTACATGTATCTAAGGGAATCTAAGCAACACATTATATTATAACTCACCCTCAATAACTTAAAATAATTTAGGAATGGTTTAAGGTCCCAAATAAATATAGAGCATCATGATCCCTAGGGTAGTTGCCAGGGTATCATAAAAGAATGAAGGACCATTTTACTCTTAGACATGATGTTTGTGGGGAGTTAAAGTTGATCATATGCATGGGAGGAGATGATGTTGATTATATCTCCTTCATCAATCATTACCCTTTTGACATGGGTTTGATTGATGTATGTTGTGACGAAGAGTGGGGGATCAAGATCTTTGGTATGAAAAGTGGAGATTTATGAACCCTAAACAGTGAAAAGGGTATCTTGGTGAAGGGCCCCCAAAAGGATGAAATAGGTTATGGATCATCTATATGAACCTATATGGGATGTAAAGCCTCCATTAATGATTGATGATGTTGATTTGAAGTGTTGATCAGATCATAAAGACTCATTTTCACTAGTGTTTGGTGAAGTTGTTTCAACACAAGCCATTGGATTAATGGAGTAGGGTTGGGAGATGGAACTCCCAAAATGTATACTTTAGTTTTTGATGGTTATGATGGTGGAGATGGAGATGCTTGGGTTTTATTGGTAGGTTGGGAGTTTGAAAGGTAAGTCTAGGGGATGGTTACATTGGTTTTCTCCTTATCCTTTTATTGGCCCAGGAATGGGTAACCATATGAATGGTGTGGATAAGGGGAAATGATATATTCTTTGGTTCCTCCTCTTTTCTATTAGGTGAGGGTGAAGGAATAGGTGCTTCTAGGATGGGTTGGCTAAGTAATGGAATAGATGACAGGTTCAATGGTGGTTCCTCCAATAGATCATCTTCATCCAAAAGGCTATAAATAATTGTTTGGAGAGCTTTGTCATTATTTGTATCATGTATATGACTCTTATGGTAAATATATATCAAATTATCATTAAACTAGGTTGACTTAGGATGGGTAGGGTCAAAATTTTAGACAAGAGGTAGGCTAATAAAAGAGGATTTTACCAACCTTTGCAAAATAGTTGTGTAGGACTCTAGCAAAGATGTTGTAGGTAAGGGGTTCTAGAGTTGAGGGGTGAGAACTTTATTAGGCATCGGCTTCTTTATGGAAGTAGTAGCTGGAGGAATGATTTTTTTAGGGGTTTTGGCTGGGTTTTTTTGGATCTGATCAGCTTGGGGGTTGGTGACTTGGATGTGGAAGTTTTTGATGATGAATGTTTGGTTATAAGTGGGAAGGAAAATGGGGATATGTTGGTTATGAATTATGAATAACTAGAAGGTTTGGTGGTTATAGGTAGAGAAAAAGGAGATGGTTTCTTAGAAGAAGAATAGGTAACAGGAATGGTAGAAGGATGGGGTCCTAAAATGGAAGATAGGTTGGAAGGAGGCGGTATGGGTCTATTTTATGGTAGAGGTTTGGGTAGTCCTTTATTCTTAAGGGACTTAATTTGATTTGTATTTGTTGTTTTTTATGGAGTTAAGTCCAATATCAAAGGAGGGTGAGTGTGACTAGGAGTGGGAAGAATCCCTAGATTCTTAATTAGTTTGGTGAAAAAAGCATAAGGTGATTTGGCAATTTTAGATAGAGGTGCTTGAGGTGATTTATTTCTAACTTTATAGGAGGTGTTGGTGGGTTTTTAATAATGGTTTTAAGTGTGGACTCCAATTAAGTTGAGGATTTATATTTTCTTTGATAAAGAAGGCCAAGTCTATGCCAAAAGGTGGCTCTATCAAAGTTAGGTTAGGATGTGAACTCTAAACTTTGAACTAACCCAGAGAAGGGATTATAAATAGGTGTATTCCTTGATCATTAATCTAAAATATTAAACCCTTGGGTGGAGAATAAGGAATGGTTTCAATATTGGTAGCATTGATGGAAGGTATGGTTTCAGTTTTGGTATTGGTGGGAGGCTCCAAAGGTGGTGATTGGGTGGATGAGGTAACGATATTTTGGGGAATGGATTCCAAAGAGGGAATAGATGGTTCCATAATGGGAGAGGTAGGTATGGTTACTTATTTGTCTTGGTTGTCCAAAGAAGTAGGTAATTACAACACTTGGATTGGAGGGGTGGAGGCAATGATTGAAGCAATAGTTATCTCCTTAGGTTTTTCCACCAAAAGAGGGGTAGATAAAGTTATGGTCACACCAAGTACAGAGAGATGTGGTTAATTCCTCTATTTGGTTATCTAAAGGAATAGATGGTGGGTTAGTTTCCTCTTTCTAGGTGATAGAGGTAATTATATCTTCAACAATGGGCACATTGTTGATAACATTTATTGTATGTGCCTCATGTGAGTTAGATGATTCATGTTTGTTGTTATGATGTTAGGTGGAAGGAGCATGATTTAGGAAAGGCTTAAAAAAAAATTTGAGATATTTATTAGGATGTGCATTGGGGTTACCACCCAAGTATGGCAAAATAAGAATCAAATTGTTGGCATGGTTTAATTAGTGGAAGTTGGATAAGGTTAGCTTTTAGTATATTATCCAAAATAGATGAATATGAATCCCTAATGGGAATATATTATTGTAGAGGAGCTCAATTTTGAGTTCTATTTTATGGATAAGAAGATTTGGAGGAATTATTTTGATGTGATTGGTCAATAGTTAGAGGTGGGGCAGTTTTTAGAACTACCATATTTGTGGATGTTTTTGATTTGGTATTTAACTGGTTGGTGGTTTTGGTAGAAGGAGGGTCATTGGGTTTAAAAGTTGAATTCTTATTTTGAAATTTAAATTTCCCTTCATCAATGCCATAATTTTCAAGTTTTTGTGCCATGGTGAATGCCTCATCAAATGTTTAGAAAGTTTGAATGTGAAGAGTATCTAGAATATGCTTAGCACAACCTCTAGAGAAAATTTCAATTAATTTGAGTTTGGTTAGGGTGAAGGAGAGTTGATTGATGAGGCCTCTCCATCTAGCCATAAAATCAATAATTGACTCATCATCAAATTGTTTGATAGAGTAGAGGTTAGTTATGGAAACCTTTTTAGTTATGTTTACTGAGAAATGTTCTAAAAAGATTTGAGCTAATTGGGAGAAGGAAAACGTTGAATGTGTAGGGAGAAATCTATACCAATCAAGGGTGGGTTATGATAAAGACATTGGGAAGGTCAATATGAGAAGAGCATCATCATATACGATTAAATAACAAGAGTGATAGAATGATCTCAAATGTTGTTGGGGATCCTCCTTGCCTTGAAATTTGGAAAATTTACGCAATTCCCATTGAGGAGGATAAGAGTGGATGGGAACAGATGGATGGATAGGTTCATTGAAAATTTGGTCATAGGATAAAAGTTTATGAGATTCAAAAATAGATGATTCTAAGTTAGTCATTTTTTCCATTAGCATCTTAATTAAATTTGGCTGAGGTTGGGAAGATGCATAATTAAAGGGTACATTTTGTTTGGGTTGACTAGAAACTATATAAGGATAGGTGGTAAAAGGAATTGAAGAGGTCACATAGTTCTAAGTAGTAAAAAAAGGTTGAGATGGTGCTACATACAAGCTGATTGGCACAATTGGTTAAGTGGAGGGAGGTATGTACCCATATTATTAGGTTGTAATAAGTACTTATAGGTGGATGGATGTAGGTTGACTCAAAGGTATGGTTTAGGTGGTAGGTAGGGGTAGGGTAGCTTTGGTTGGGTGGTGACTATATTGTTGATAGGTGGAAGTGTTTGAGGTATATAAAGCACTAGATTATAAAATTTTGTAGAAGTTAGTGGATTGGTTAAGATAAAGAAAAGGGAAGAAGCAGGGGTAAAAGATAACCCCATGGTAGGGGGAGTATAGGTAACTAGAGGTAGAGTTAAACCTACATGTGAAGTGTGGGGTGTGGTAGGAGGTGTTTTATTAGAGGATAGAATATTGGATTGGGTTTGGGTAGTGGTATTATATGGGATGTTGGAAGAAGAAGAGGCTTGGGGCTGAAGCAATAGAGGTATGGTTGAATAAGTTGTTAATATAATGAAGGGAAACTAGATTATTGTCAAAGAATGTAGTGAAGTCCACATCACCCTCAGAAACAACTATAATATAAGTAGGAGGGAGAGAAGAATGAGGGGAACCCTCAACATCATAAGTGTAATCCATAGAGGAAGAAGAGGATGGTGGTGGTGGTTGGTTGGTTTCATTTATTATTTATTTTCTAGTAAAGACCATATTGCAAATTGAGTGATATTATGATGAAACTCACACTGCAAACAAAGAGCAACAAAAAAGAATTCAAAATAATCAATGCATACACAAAAAAGTGTGTTTATCTTAGGATTAATTTTAAATCACTTTTGGCTTATGACTTAGAGAGTGTGAAGAGGGATTTTGGATTGTAAATCAAGTAATGAAGAGGAAATATATGGATGGTTTTAGGTTGTTCAGGCACTCAAGAGAGAAAAATCTATGTTGAATTTTAGTACGTGGATTTATATTGGGGCCCACCCCCTCACTTCATGGTCCAAAAGTGATAAGAGTGTCAAGTGCTTAGCTAAAATAAACTGAGTTTAGAGTTTATACTCAACCAAAGAGCTGAGTTGGTACTCCCCTTGGTGGTGAAATCCAAGTAAGATAGCCAAGAAGGGGTGAGGTTGCTACTAAGTGATGAAATCCTAGTCAGGTCTTATCTCAGGTATGTTTAGATGTTTGCTTTGTGAAAGTGATTTGGTTTGTGTAATATAAGTGCACTATGATTCAATTATGATGACTTCAATTAAGCTAAGTGAGCTAAAATAGGGAATAAGTTGATGCATGTAGATGGTTTATTTTAAGCCCAAAAAATAAATTTTCAAATTTCATTCGATGAAAAAATAATAAAGGGAAAAAAGGGAACTAATGTCCCACTGGGCATGCCAAAATGTTTTAGTTTATTTTCTTCATTTATTAATTTTAAAATTAAATAAAAGAAAGTTGGTAATAGGGTGTGTAGAACAATACCTAGTAGAATGTGCGCATGAATCTAGATGAATGTGGGAAAACCTCTTTGGCTAGGAAGGAATAACCTAAAAATCAAAAGAGACACTTGAAAGGGGTTTTTATATGGTTGGTTGAGTGGTTTACCTAGTGTGAACTAGATCTAATAAGCGTAATGCTTTCTAGGAGGTTGTTAATCCAAATTTTATGACAATTAAGTTTGAAAGGATAAAAAGAAATGAAACTTGCATTCAATGATATAAATGTAAATGTATGAAAGAAATAAAATATACATTTATTAATAAAATAAAATGATTAAACATTATACTAAGGTGTTCAGGGTTTGATCTAAAAAATTAGGGAAGGTTTTGTGGTCAAAGGGAAACATAGAAAATGGGGTTTTATTCGAGGCAAAGGGCTAAAAATAGCCTGCTGGAAAATTATGCCACAGTGAACTATTGGTGGTTAGGGGAACTATCAGTAGTTAGGGTAAATCATTGGTGGTTGGAAAACCATCAATGGTTAAGGCAAACCATTGGTGGTTGAGAAACCATTGGTAGTTATCTGTGTAATTCTAGAAATGGGTAGAACTAAAAGTAAAGACTAGGTTTTTGGGCTGGCAAAATTTTGGTTACGAGATAAGAAGGTAAATTTAGGATGTTGATAACTCTAATAGATTAGAGGGATTAGGAATATGATAGATTAAATCAAATGAGCATAGAATACATAAAACTTGGTGAGGGAATCCCAAAGTGATTCATCTAGAGTAACAGTACTTTAGGCCTTCAAATGTGGTTCCAACAGAGCTTCAAGTCACCAATGATATTGTTTGCTAAAAGGATGTTTGATACCTGGAAGAGAACTTAAATGCAAAGTACTTGATTGTCTCTTCATTTTCACTTCCTCCTCTCTCCCTTTTATAAGCAAAAGTTGATATTTTCAATAGAGGAAGTTACTAATTTGATCAAGGATAAAGTTATCAAATCCTATAACTTTAAAATCTTGTTTTAAAGGTAAGCTTCCCTTCTAAGAGTTGATAATATTGCACAAGAGCTGGTAATTATTTTAAAGTTTTAAAGTAGAAATGGAAACCTAATTGTCAATGGTTAGACCAACTGTCAATGGTTTAGGCCAACCATCAATCATTGAGGGACCGAAGAGACTTGGTGAGAAAGGGGGGAATTAAATGATGCATTAGGTGGGGGGTTTAATAAGGTTAAATTGAAAATGTGTCTAATGAGCTAGGTATTCCACTAGACATGAGGTTAGATGAGGGTCTAAAGTAGCATGACCTCAAAATCTATCATGTGTAGTTTTTAGATGTGTACACTACCCTAAAAATAACACACTCTATTGCATACTATGAGTGTTTCTTATCATGTAAATGCATAATATATTTTATATTTGAAATGTGTTTCAGTTTTTTATTTAAATCCTAGCATTACAAGTCTTTTAGTTAGTCCCTTTATTGTTGAAGATTTTTCAAAATGAAGATTGCAGTTGTAATTTCATCTATCTTTAGTATCTTGTGTATGACATAGAGTATTTGTGAATTTTGTGTGACAACCCTTCATAGGTGGAGTGTGAAAACTTGGTTATTCTCTAGTCATATTTATCCCTTGTTCCAAGAATACTCATGGAGATTGAATTGTAAAATCCCTCCATGAGAGCAAGCTACCCCATAGGTTATCTCACCTTGGTTCGCACAAAGCCAAAATTAGCAAGGACCTAATTATATCCTATGTACATGACTTTTAGTCATTTTTTTCATTTGATCTAATCCTGATGTCAAAACCTTCCCCAAATATAACAACATATTAGTAGGTTTTCCATCATTGTTTTCTATTTCTCTCAAGTGTGCAAGGCCAAGTGTATAAGGTGTATAACTGGGAAATAACATATCCTTTCAATCTTGACACTTTCAATTATTTATAAGATTAAATACTCCAATTACACTACAAATTTCATAATAGAACTTACATCTAATATCTTTTCACTTTATAACTTGTATGTGTATACATCCCTCATAAATATGTTCACTATTTTGAAATATGAATATACACATAATTTATATATCCTTTTTGTTTGAATGTAAAATAAACACACAATTCATATATACTCATTTTTTATGTTACAAATACATACTCTATCCAAACATATATATTCTCATAGTTTGTGAAATAAAAGTGCATAATTCATCTATGTATATATTCTCAGTGTTTAAGACATATGAATTTAGTTTATTCATATATATACTCATAGTTTTGTGTAAAATATACACATAATACATATATATTTATATAACCTATTTTGAATGACATGAATACAAAGTCCACACAAATATATTCATTATTTTGAATGACCAAAACACACAGTCAACATATATGTGTATATGTGTGTGTGTGTGTATATATGGTAACCCCAAATTGAAAGTAGACAAAATTTATTTATAACCCTGTTCAAGTATCTATTTAACTCAAACATCATTTTTATTTAAAAATATACACAAGACCTAGGTATTATATCTATATACTCCATATTTCAACAACCATCTTGACTGAGTGTATATATCTATATATATGAATGATATGTTTTCAATAGCAAAAACTTAGTCTTTGTAATTATCAAACCAACTACCCAGATTCTAAATTTTATAAGCTAGGGAATTATGCCATTACAAAGAATAAATTCATTAAACCCTATGGTTTAACACACAAACAAATTTAGTTTGCATTCATAGGGTGATATTTTATTGGTTATATGGATGGCTAATCCATCCAAAGGGCTAAGCATGTATCCCCATTAAAATACAAATCATTTTCTAAACCCTAAGAATCCAAAACTATACACATAATTCTTTCATCAATAGAAAAACAATAACATCACCAACCTTATAGAGCTTCCTATTTGAAAATGTATGAAACACAAATCTCTCTCCCTCAATATGTTCATTTTCTTCTCTTCTCTTTATATCTGCCCTTCTCTTCCTCCACTTGCCTCTTATCATAATTTTTCCATCTCTCTTATGTAATTTGAGCTTTCATGCAACTATTATGCATTCAAACTAAAGATAATTCATAGTTAACTCCTATTTAATAAACCAAGAAAATAAATTTTCCATTAATCTCTCATCTTTACTAGGTTAACCCTAGTTTAACACTAGCAAAACATTCTCAAACCTTCCTAAAATTCCTTAATCATTATTTAAATATTTTAAATTCCTACATGACTCTTTTTTAAATCACAAGGCTGAATATCAACTTTATAAAATTCCACTACAATATAATTGCCAATGATAACTAGCTTTTCAAACCACACCATAGTTTAAGCACTAGAATATTTGACTAGGTTTAGTTTTTAAGTTAGCTTAGGATAATAATACATTTTTTTTACTAACTTAGTATAGATAACCAACATCATGATTTAATGAAAATATGACTAATATAAATTCAATTATATTCTATAATATAAAATGGTAAATCACACACTATTATACCAAAACATATTGGTTATTATAACAACGTTATTATTATGTTATTACTACTACATTATATAGATTATCCTATGTATTTTATTATCTATTTATATTAAGGAATTTAATCCATATAATTATATTTATCGAATATCATATTGATAACCAAATAATGTTCTAAAACATTAAAAAGACATTATGGTTAGTCTATAGATATTAGTAACTAGATACTATTCACGTAGATTAACATTCTCGTATGCATTAATAATCATGAATAAAATAACATGACATAATCATATAATAAAATTATACACTAAATATATATATAATAGCCATGATGCAATCACACAAGATTAATTTCACATAAGCATTAAACTGAACTAAGATACAACTAACATATATAATAAATTATCTAAATGCAAATAACATCAAAAATGTGCTAACACTAACAATTCAAACAATGCATATATGAGGACTATCTAGCATGGTGTGTGCATGGGTTCTATTTGTTCCTCTGTCATCCCCAAACACCTCCATCTACATCATCCTCTGATGATGATCTCCCTCCATCATGATCTAAGGGATGAAACTCTCATACATCCAACTCATGACAAGTAGGTAGTTAGCCCATAACATCATGATATATATCATAAAACACTATTATAATAACAAATCAACCTGATCATAGTATTAAAAATATACAATACAACTAACTCATAACAATGTAATCATGTATTCAAAGTAACATACAGCTATCCCATAGTATCATATGACTTACATCCTAGTTAAAAATTAATTAATCAATTTAATAACCATAATAATCTACAGATTAGGTAAATTAGCTTAGTGAGAAAATTGGATGTGATAATATGTTTGATTTTGCATGTTATTTTGTATAAATTAATACCTTATAAATATTATTTCCACCATTCCTTGATGAAATCTAGCATAAATAGATGTTGAATCCACGTTTTCAAAAATCTAAATGGAATATTTTTTTCATTGACATCTCTCATACCTAAAAACACCAAATGGTTGTGATTAGAACTAAATCTAGGGAGAGTGTAAAACCTGTAGTTAAGGTTGAACTCTAAATCCAAAGATAATAAGAACTTATTAAATCTGACTTGAATTAGCTTCTCCCCCAATACTTTATATTTCCAATTAAAACTATCCCCATTGAGATCAACATCAACTAAGCTAAACACTAAAATGAAATCATTAAGCCCACCCATACTATCTATGTAGTATTAGGACCCACCTTTTTTTCCAAAGTAAAAAAGGGGAGTTCAAGTCCCTAGAAACCATCCACTTTTATGTTCCACATGACTTCCTAAAACTACCAAGGTCCTTCCAAATATTTATTTTACCCTTGAAGGTAGTAAGGGCATAAATATTGGATAATATCCCATTAAAATTATTTATTTTGTCATTGAACAAAATTTATAAATGGTTGTTGTTCTTAAGATGAATTTCCCCCTACATATCCTATAAGTTTCAAAAACCACTAGAAACCTCCCCCCCCCCCTCCCTGCCCCGCCCCCCACAAATACTTGTATCACTAAGTACAAAACACTCATATTTTCTCCAAATTATATCCCTATCCTGATCTAAGCTATTTATATCATTTTTTATTCTTGATAAATCATAACATTAGGAACTGTGGTTGTTTCTAAAGTTCTTAACTAACATTTAATTTTTTGGGGTTTTAATTCCTATAACATTACAATAAACTATTTTCATTTTTTTCAATGTTTAAAATGCTTACCTAATTGAATGGTTCTTTGAATAACTTTGGTGACTTGTTTCATCATTTCCTTGATTCTTATCACCTATCCTAGGTGTTTTCCTTGTTGTCTAATTTCATCTCCTACAATAACCTTTTTTCCAACTTCCAAGATTTCTTACTTAGATCCACTAATCCAAACCTAGAGATTTGACCTTTTACTCCATATTATGGTAGAGGAGAATTGCCATTTATCTTCCTCCTTAGTTTTACTACTAATGTTTTTGATTTTATAAATAATTCACCTTTTTCAAATTATTATGGATCTAGGACATTCCATTTCATCTTCCTTGGCTTCAAGTTCAAGGATTCATTTTGGTTCATAACATTAACTTGTTTCTCTAATATGTTTGCAATGGCATCTTGACTATTCTACTTAAGATTACTAATGGGAAATTTTCTACCTTTTAAATTGTTTCTTCCCCTTCAGTGTAGTTATATGTGGTACATATAATTGGTCTTCCTTATTTTGAATAAGGATCTACTTCTCCTTTTGGGTCTCCTCATTTGGTGCCATAATATGGGTTACTTTATTATTTAGTTCTCTCTCCTTAAGATCCCCATAATTTTGTTCCTTCTCAAAGGTTTCTCACCCAATGAAAATTTTGATTTTTTTTGCTTTCAATAATTCTTTTGCCTTCACCTCATCACTTCAAACATGGAGTTTCATATAGTTGGTTCTTATTATTTTGAATAATGATATGATTTTTATCCTTTTGGATCTCCTCATTGGGTGTCATCCTAGGGGTTACTTCCCTATTTTCTTCTCTCTCCTCAAGTATTTCTTTGAAACTAATAACATATTTTGTCTAGGCCTTTGGCATAGAGACTCAAATTTATATACTTGAAGTTTTCTCTAGAAATTATTTATTCCTATGATATTATTGCTTTGATTTATTTAATATCTTATTTATAGGATAGTTTTTTGGTTCATTTCATGTCATCTTAAAATTATATAAATATTTTTATCTCTTCATACTTCATTTATTGTTTCCAAGATCCATACTTTGATTTTAGTGGGACTGAATTGGGGAGAGGTTTATCCATATGAATGTAGAGATAAAACATGATTGTAACTAGTTTTCTCCTTAATTTCATTAATGAATCTAAGCCTATTCGTTGACCAATAACTTTAGTAATCCCCATTATAACTTCCTCTTCCAAAAAATTTAGTAGGATTCCTAAGAGTTTGATCCAAATTGGGAATTCCTCCATTGATGCATTATTCAAATTAAAGCTCGATCTCCATTTCATAAGAAATGGGTTTGTCTTACCCATGAATGAAGGGCCTTAAATCAGTGTCTTGGTGAAATATTATATGTTTATGAAGGAAATGAGGTAGAAATTTTATCCATGGCACCAACTTCTACATGACTTTTGGGTTTCCACTTGAGGTTACCTCATTCCATAAAGGTGTTAATATTAGGTTTATATCCATTAAACTTGGCCAATAATGATTTATCAAATTTTTTTTTGCCTTTTTCTACAAGTTTATATTTAATCATCAAGTAATCATCATCCTCTTCCATCATGGGGTACATCAAATATTCATCCCAATATTTTTGTACTTGTCACTTTCCCAACACTATTTCCACTCATTTTCTGGTATTTTTAAAAAGAGATTCCTTAATCCCTAATATATCCTCTCATGGGTCCCTATTGATACCATCATTCCATGGATTCTTATTTTTATTCTCCTTGATCCCTACTCCAACCTCACATGGATCTCTATCAATATTAATCTTCCCTATAAAATTATTGTTGCTTTTCCTAGTGGGTCATCAAGATCCCCGTCATTCTCTTCCTTCTCATAGGTTTCTTGCTTGGTGAATAATTTGAATTTTCCCTTTAGCAATTATTTTTCCTTTACTCCATTTATTTTTTCTTTTATATAATAAAAATAAACTAAGTTTAAAATATAATATTTAGCTGAAATGTGGGGGACTCACTAAGTTCATAGACTGAGTCATGGAGCATAATGTAGAGGTTACTCGTGACTTTATTATAGCTTGGAATACGAAAAAAGTGACCATGCATAACATTATAATCAATGTCTTGTAAGAATACATCAGTGAAGTGACTGGTAGGTCATGTGAAGGCACCAAAGCATTCAAGTACCAATAAAAAACAATAGCTATTGTAACATTTTTTAAGATGAATGACTTTGTGAAAATAGATAAGAAAGGCTTCCCATGGATTGATCTCATACTCTAATAGCCCAACATTTGTCTTAAAGTCATGTGTTACATGACATTTGAAGGTAAATACACTCTTATATTATCCCACCACTTTTTATTGTTAAATCATTTTATTGTCTACAAAATTAGTCTACCTTTCTTTCTACTAAAGTCCCACAAAAGCACTATTTTACTACATCAAATGAATGTCTCTAATCCCATCATCCACTAGGGTTTAATTCTCCTCCTAGTCAACCATGGACAAGAACTTCATGATTGAGAGGTTCTCATAGTGGGATCCTACTCCAAGGAGGACTTCCAAGAGGACTCCACAATGGAGGATCCCATCATGGGATTCCACTAGCCCTTTGATTTCACCCCCAGGATAGCTTGTCTAAGTCCCCTTCTAATGACCTCCCCCTTAAGCTAATTATCCCTAAACCTAAGCCTTTCTCTTTCAATGTGGGCATCCCAATAGAGACCACCTAGAAAGGGAAATCCATTCTAACTAATGAGATGGAAAGGAACAAATTATAGCTAGAGAATTTTAAATCCAAGGTTCAACAAGTAGGGATGACCCTTGTCAATATCATTTAGGACTAGAACTCTTTGAACAAATAGGTTGAATCCATAATTCAAGCCTTTTTTCAACCTACCTAAACCACCTAGTCCCCTACCATTCAAAATCATAATGTGTGTGTTTGTGTGTGTGTGTGTGTGTGTGTGTGTGTGTGTGTGTGTGTGTGTGTGTGTGTGTGTGTGTGTGTGTGTGTGTGTGTGTGTGTGTGTGTGTGTGTGTGTGTGTGTGTGTGTGTGTGTGTGTAATGCAAAAATAAATGGAAGTTTATATAAGGAAATTGATTAAGATTAATAAATAATTAATCTTATATATTAATGGAGTTATTATTATTCATAAGTATAGACTAGTATATAAGGATCATTTGATCTAAAATATGCTTGGAATAGTGTAATTTATTCATAAATGTATTTATATATTTCATATGGTCATATGGTCCATGATGCAAGAAATAAACTTGAAAAAAAATAAAGAGTTGAATAGGGATTTGGATAAACCACTATTTTTTTTCTAATGGTATTTATATGACTATGTTAATATTGACCAAAAACATATCCATAAAACCATCCATATGAATTATATATTAAACCTTTTAAAGAGTTTTGTAAAAAAAATATCTAGGTGTTTAGGATAATACAAATACATTTATTGTTGATGACCCTATCCAAAAGTGTGTAGAGGGAGATACTAATAATTGGATAGTTTCAAAAGAGTTTAAAATTTCCAAATATGATATCTAGTTGAAAAAGTCTTTATTACCACACTTGAAAAAAAAATACAAATAATACCAAATGTATAGAATTACATAGCAAAGATTCCTAAGCCTTTGAAATAGACTATATCATTTCAATGTTTTAGATTAAGGTAAAAACAGGTTTTGAAGGGACCCCGAAACCCAGAAACAAAGGGAGAAGGATGAAATAGTAACGTCCATAGGTGAAACCTAAAACCTACTTCAAAGAAGTATCAAAATCAGGTTTTACATGGACCTGAAACCATCAAAAAAGAAAAACAAAAGACAAACCCCAGGTTTTACAGAGACTTGGAAACTCCATATTAAAGAGGATACAAAAAACTAGGTAACGAGACCAAAAATTACATCCACCTAAAAGAACCTGGATCTATTCTTCTAGTTCCAAAATCATCTTCACTACTTCCTTACCTTTCACAACAGTGTCCTGAATGGCAGTATCCACCGACTTGGCTCCCTCTTGCATTGCTTTCTTTATTGAGCTCTATCTAGTTCTCTTGTTAGGCCCCTCCAAGGATTTGATTTCCTCATTTGCTCATTTTGCAATGTTTACAGCAGTAGCACATATGCTAGATGTAACCTCCTCCATCTTCATTCTGCTTTCCTTAATGAGTTCCCTTAGGTTGTTCTCATAGTTTTTGATTTTGATAGGAATATCCCTCATCTACTTTTCCATGTTATTGATTTTATTCCAAGCTGCCTCCTGGTTACCTTCCATTATTTCCATTTTCTTCTTGAGTTCCATTATCTCCTTATACATCCATGAATCGAATTGAAGGATAGCATCTGCTTTGCAATTGGCCAAGCTCATAGGTGGTTGCATCTTGTCATTCTGCCTTATATCACTCCAATCTTCTATATTCTTTTTTGGATTGTTTCTAACTTCTTCCATGTGATCCTCCCTTTCCATTCGTTTATGTTCCTTAGTTTCAATAGGGCTTTCATTTTTGTTTCTAACATCCTTAACTTGAGCTCCCTTTTCCTTTACTTGGTTGGCAACCTGAGCTAGATTTTCCTTCTCATTTATCGAAGCAAATGTCCTCAAAAGGATCATCCAAATCTTTATTAGTTTCCTCGAACACTTGTTGTTTTTCCTCAGGATCATGGTTACTGTTTTTAGCTTTTTCCTCTATAGTGACTCCTTTCTCATTCTTGTCTTGAACTTTATCTTCCTCATTGGAACTTGATTGCCAACTTTCTGTTCCTCCCTCTTCCTCCATGCTCTCCTCCTCATAATTTTTAGTGCTTTCCCACTATATCATTTCAATGTTATTAACTTTTTGTATTTGTAATTTTAAGAAACTCTTTAGGATTTGACAAATATTATAATATTTAAATGTTTTTTACCTTAATATTTTAAAGAATTGAGAATGAGATTTTATAAAATAATAAAATCATAAGGTTTTATATGTTATTTTTGTTTTTGTTCTCTTTCATTATCTGATATGACATATTTATCAATGTATATATCATGATAGGGTCTACTAAACCCAAATGTGACAAGTTACATCAACCATTGGAAAATTTAATTCAATCTAAAGAAAAAATAATGAGAAGAACTTAATTAAAGATAAATCATCTATGTCAAGGAAAATTTATAAATTTCTAATTTTGTATAAGAAATGCTTGATGTGGAGAGAGACGATGGAATAATATTTTGTAAAAAAGGTAATTTGAGTGACTATTATTTCTCATTTCTATCCAAAAGTTTTGTTTCATTATTCAATGTTTATGGTCTATTATATTTATATTTAGAAAAGTATAAGAAAAACAAAAAATTAAAGTGGTGTCCATTGATATTTTAATAATTTTTATGTAATTATTAACTATTATAAAATTAATGACAAAAAAAAACACCTAACCAAATTTTAGGGGAAACTTTATATAATATTTAAAATTTTAAAATAAACATAGTTTTTAATTATTTGAGTTAAGAAAAGTGTTGGTGCATTTATTTACTTTATTACATTTACTTGTATTCATTATTTAGATTAGTGCACTAATTACTTATTGTAATTAGTTTTTTATATTTATTAATAATTTACACCATATAGGATAAGCTTGCTTAGGTAGCAATCAACTTAGACACCTATTTTATTATAGTAGAGTTCTAATATACTATCTAAGATAAGATTGATTAACTAGTAGTCAATTTGTGTTGATCATTTACATAAGTTGGACACCTGTCTTGTTAGTGTGGAGTTGCACTCCACTATTCATGTAGTCAGATATTAATTGAACTACACATGTTGTGTGATTTCCATGATATTTATCATGCACGCTTTATTCTATATAAGCAATGACTATTTATGTATTCTATTTCAGATTAATATTGAATTATTAGAGTAATTCATCATATTTGAGTTATTTATTCATTTATGTTATTGTATCAGATATACATTTATTATTTATTACTATTACTATTTTATCTCTTATTTATGTTTTCTATTAGATTCATTAGATCCTATTACTAATTTTAACATGGTATCAAAGCTATCTTGAATCTATAAATTGATAAATATTTAAGAGTAAAATATCTAGATATATGATCAATTTTTTTATTTTATATACATGCACAAATTAGAGCTTTGTGAAGAATTTCTAAGCTCATCATTTAGTTTAGAGTGCTTGAGATAGACAAAATCATCTATAATTTTGTCAAAATTAGGCATAAGAGGTTAAATTGGTAAGGGTTTGATTTAGGAGCACCATGCTTAAATCTACAAGGTTCCTAAAAATTAAAGAATTTTTGAGCAAAATAGAACTCATGATTACATTTGGAAGGTGTCAAAACCTACATATATATATAAAATTTGTCTAATTTGGACACAGTTACCCTGAAGGCAAATTTTTTTTACTCCCAGGTATGGTCATAAAGACTGTATGGACTATGCAAGGAAAAAAAAGTAAAAATGATAGACCTCATGGATTAGTAGGCAGATTTTAAAGGGAAACTTTGAGAGCCCACCATTTGAACACTGGGAGGTATTTTTGAGTGAATGTTTTTTTTAAAATAGCTTAAAATTTCGTACTCTTTACCATTGTACTTTTAGTTTCTTTTTCATATTTGTCCATATTTTTTTAGATTTCAAGTTTTTATACAATAGCTCTTGCCCATCCTCATTTTTTCAACTTTAGAGGCTCATAACTTTCACATATGACCTTGTATTGAAGTCCAATTTTCTTTGAAAATTAATATTTTTTTGAGCATAATACATTGGTGTAGAATTTTTTTAATAAAGTGCATTTTCTGTACTTTTAGACTAGAGGGACTAATTGAGATTTTTGTAAACTAGAACAATTATAATCTAGCCTTGTAACTAAACTCAATTATAAAATGCCAAAAAATACTTGTTGGGTGGGATAAAACTAAGTAATTTAAGGGGGTTTTGTGGTGTGTTCTATATTTTGATTTTTTCTTTGTAATAATTTATTTTCAATCGCATCATGGGTAATCTTAAGTTCTCACTATTAACAACATACAACTATAACACATGGAAATAGAATGCTTGGAATACATTAATGATGCTAGGATATATGCCTTACATAACAACTCTTCTTACTCCACCTACTAATGCAAAAGAGTTACAACACTTTCTCTTTGAAAATATTAAGGTGATTGGATGCATTCAATCTTACATGTCTTTAGATTTGAATTTCCATCTTGCCAAATGTAAAACTCCAAAAGAGTCTTGGGATAAATTAACATCATTGTTTGACAAAATAGATGAGGTTCATGGTTACCAAATTGACAACGAACTCATTAGTTTGGATCCTAAAAATTATGCTACAATACAAGACTACATCACTAGAGTCATATATCTTAGAGCACAAATTTATAAATGTAAAATTGATAAAAAGGATATTCAATAGATTTTTAGTGCCTTACACAAATTAGGTCCCAAATATTCATCCTTTGTCTCTAGCTTTCAAAATCATAGGCTCATATTAGTCACAACATATCAAATGCCTACCTTGGAGGTATTCTCTAATATTCTAATGGTTGAAGAAAAAAATTTAATAGCTATGGGTCTAATCAAGTCATCAAAATCTCAAGCTCTAGTTGCAAGTCAACCTCAGCATAAGCAAGTTTCAACATCAACATCAACTACAGGTTCAAGTAAAAAGATTCAAAATAATCAAAATAAGTCACATAAAGATAAGAATAAAGGGAAATAATCTTCCTCACAAGGAGATTATAAATCAACTAATAAGAAAGAGGATTAAAAAAAAAGGATTGTCACTCATTACCCTTATTGTAAAAAGGAGTTTCATAATGAAAAATATTTTTGGAAGAAAGAGATTGATGACCTTAAGGATCTTCTCAAAAAGAATAACATCAATCAATCAAAGGATTCTTCCACTCCTTAAAATTCAAGGAAAAGGAAAGTTACAACACTAGTTGCACTAACAAATTCTCCCAAGTCATGGTTACTTGAGTTATGTGCTTTACACCAAATGGGTTCTGATCAAGAATAATTTTCTAGATTAGAACTAAGTTTCTTGCCTCATATTCTCATAGGTGATGATTCTAAGGTAGATGTTATAGGAAAAGGTACAGTTGATATTGATAGTGGTATATTTGAAGATGTCCTTTATATGCTATAATTATTAACTAGCCTTCTCTCTGTCTACCAAATCACCCAGTTTGATACTAGTAGGAAAGTTGAGTTCACACCTGATTCTATTTCAATCAAAAAATTGGAGGATAATGCCTTAGTTGTAGTGGGAAAAGTCAACAATAATACTCAGATTTATTTATTCTCCCACTTTATGCCTTAGTCTTCCTCTATAACTTTTCTCTCACACACTAATTTAGTGATCAAGCTATGGCATGAGTGGTTTGGTCATCTAAACTACCACTATTTACAATACTTTAGTCAGTAGAAGATGGTTATAGGACTTCCACAGATTCAATTTTTAGGGGGTGTATGTCATGGTTGTACCCTAGATAAACATTCATATGATAAGTTTGATAAAGGGAAGGATTGGAGGGATACACAAGTCCTCAAACTTATTCATAGTGGTTTATTAGGTCCATTACCTACTTTTTCTTTTAGTAAAACTTTTTATGTTCTCACATTTATTGATGACTATTCTAGATATACTTGGGTTTATTTTCTACAACTCAAGAGTGAAGTATTTGATAGATTTATAGAGTTTAAAGCTCTAGTAAAGAAAAAATATGGGAAGTATGTCCAGATCCTTCACATAGATAATGAGATGGAATATGTGAACAGAAAATTTTAAAAAATTTGTGCTTTTGAAGGAATTGATCTTCAATATTTATTTGCATACACACCTCAACAGAATGGTGTAGTAGAGAGGAAGAAAAAATTCTTAAAAGAGATGATAAGTTATATGATTCATGAAAAATCATTAGTACCTGAGTATTGGGTAAAAGCAATTAATTTTTTTTCATATATACATAATAGATTTCTCATAAAGCTTTAAAGGGTATAACACCTCTTGAATCTTATGTTGGAAATGTTGTCATTGATGTCAAAGGTGTTGCATTATTGGTGATAAAGGATCCATTACATTTAATGGTGTTTTTAATATTCATATCTTGGATAGTGTGTGTTAATATTTATTTAATATTGATTAATATATTTTTAGTTGCATATAATTCTAAAGAGGGCCCATGGAGAAGTCAAAGAGTCATGGGGTAAAGGACAAAAGAGGAATGGGACACATTTTCTCATGAACAGTCATCTTGAGGAATTCCAAGAGTCACCATGTGAAGACAAAAGAGGGTATGACCTATTTTTCCATGAAGGGACACTTTGAAGAATATGAAAAGTCACCAAGATAAAGACAAAATAAGAAAGGATGCATTTTCTTATGAAGGGTCACCATATGAATTTTCAAATGTAAGGATACAAAGGGTCATGCAAGTTTGGCACAATTTTCTATGAGGATTGAAGGGTCACAAAGGGTGAATGCCAAAGGTCATTTGGAAATATATAAATAAACGCTTGAGAAGCCATTTTTTATATGTAAGAGAGTGCATAGTTTGTATTTGTTTTCAAAGAGAAAAAAGTAGGAGATATTATAGAATTCTATCATTTGTTGAGTAAGTAACATTGAGAGATAGTTGCGTTTTATACATAAGAGAGGTTGGTACTCCTATGGGATGGTGATCACAAATCTTTGTAAGGGGTTGGGGCTCCTGTGGGTTACTGCTCACAAATAGTTGTTGTGTTGGTGCTTGACAAACAGGTTGGTGCTCCTACAAGTTGGTGTTTGCAAACTTTGTAATTTGAGTTGGTGCTCATTCATATACTTTAGATTATTTTCCATGGTTTTTTCCACTTTGGGTTTCCATTTAAACATTTAGTCTCTCTCTCTCTCTCTCTCTCTCTCTCTCTCTCTCTCTTTCTCTCTCGTGGTGTATATTATTGTTTCAATTTTATTGCATATCTTGAATGTGTGGTCAAGTGGTTGAAGAAAAGGAATTTGATTAAGAAATAAGATATATAATATACTGATTCACCCCCATCCTCTTAGTATATTTCATGCTTAATAATTGGTATCAACTCAGGTTTCTTTGAAAAAGTTTTACATCTTGAAGGTAGATCATGAAATCACGATGGCTTGATCACATGAAGGTTTTTCTAAAAATAAAGCACCTTTATTTTATGGGATAAATTATTATTTTTGAATCATAAGGATGAAGACTTATTTTATGGCCCTTGGATTTGACATATGGAAAGTAGTGGTAGAGGAATATGAAAATCCATAGACACTTGTAACTACTCTGGTAGAAAAGAAGGCAAGTAAAAATAATGCTAAAGCTTTAAATTCTATTTTATGTGGTTTATGTGAATCAGAATTTGTTAAAGTTATGCAATGTAAATTTACTCATGAAACTTGGTTAAAACTTGAGAATATTTACAAAGGTGATGAAAAGGTTTAGCAAGCTAAGCTTCAGGCTTTTAGAAGACAATTTGAGAGTTTGAAGATGGAAGAGGAAGAAAATATATAAAGTTATCTTTTGCAAGTTGATCAAATAGTTAATTAGATTCAAGGTCTTAGAGAAAAGTTAGAATAATTAATTTTGGTTCAAAATTTTTTGAGATCTCTACCATTGAGATATGATGCAAAAGTTTCAGTAATTGAAGAGATGAAGAATTTATCCAGGATAAAGATGGATGAGCTACATGGTATTATTACACCATATGAGATGCAGACTGAACAAGAGAAACTCTCAAAGAGAGAAGCTAATTTCAAAACATCAAAGAAAGAGAAGGCTAATATTCAAGAATCAAGTTACAATTTTAATGATGATGAAGATGACAATGGAGATCTATTCATTTACAAGCCAAAAAAGGGCACATGTAAATATCAAGGAAAATTACCTTTCAAATGTTTTAATTGTAGAAAGATTAGACATTTTACATCTAAGTGCCTAGATAAGGGTAATGGTGACAATGAAGAAGGAAAGTCTACATACAAGAATAATTTCAAAGGAAACTTCAAGAAGGAATTCAAGAAGAAGAGTTTGTATTCTAAAGATCCTAGCTCAGTCGAAGATAGTGGAGTCAATGATTCAAAAGAAGAGATTATATTCATGGCCATACATAAAGATGCCTCTGAAATAAAAAGTATAAATGATAAAAAATAAGAAAATGATGAAGCTAAAGTGAATCTAGAAGGAGAAATCATTTGTACCTTAGAAGAGATAAAAGCTCTTGAAAAGAAGAATCGAAGATTAAAGCTCCAGATCAAGAAAAATGAAAAGGAGTCTAAGGAAATAATTGAAGATATAAAGCACACTTTGAAGAAGCCAAGAAGAATGAATAAGATATAATGGAAAAATTTAAAATAGTAAGTAAATAATGTGAAAGGTATGTTATTGAAATTAATTCTTTCAAAGTAGATCTTGAGAAAACAAATAAAGCAATCAATGATAGAGAAGACAATGATTCAAAATTTGAGAATGACACTAATATGTTGAATAAGATATTAGAAAATCAAAGATTAATGTCAGATAAGATAGGTATTGTATTTTAAAAAGAGAAAGGGGAGGCCACTACTTTCACAGATAAGGAAAAAGGAAAGAGCTATGTTGAAGCTCTTACAAAATAATAAATAAAAAAGGAAGAAGTTAAGAATACAGAGGACATCTCAAACAAAGAAGGCTAGAGGGAATCAAGATACAAAAGATAATCAAGTTAGAGATACCAAAATAATTCCTATTTTTATGGTTACTATTTTTATTGTAATGGATATGGTCATAATCAAATAGAATGCCAAAAAAGGGCTAACAATTTCAAAAATAAGGAGAAGGAAAGTCATGCAAAGTCAAGTAGAAGCCACAAATATTTTGATCCTCTATCAGGCTTTAATGAAGAGGTCATAATATATTACAAATGTAACAACTTTAGATACATATCCTAATAATATAGAAGTATGTTTGAGTTAGTCAATAAGGACTAGAGTTTAAAGGCTCCATTCATCAATAAGAAAGTTCAGACAGGTTCATGGTAGAAGAAATAACATGAAAAATCTATGTTGGTACAGACAACTTTACATTAAAGAAATGAAGAAAAGACATGGTTCATTGAGTATATGTTCAAGGAACATGAAAGGAGATAAAAATAAGTTCATAACCTTGAAGAAGATCAATGGTGGAATAGTAAAATTCAGAGATAATACTACTGCCAGAATTGCCAAAAAAGGTACACTAAATTTGGATAATGGTAGAACTAAAACTGAAAATGTTTTATATGTAGAAGGTATTAAGCATAATATTTTGAGTGTAAGTCAAATGTGTGATTATGGAAACACACTAAAGTCTTATGTAGATGGTTGTGAAATTAGGATAAAATATTTAGATGTGTTGATTGCAGATGCTTAGAGAACAAGCAATAATTTGTATATGTTATCAGACATCAAAGGTCAAAGATGTTGTTTGAGGCAGATTGAAGAAATTTGGCTATGTCATAGGAGAATGTGTTACATAAATTTTGAAAATATTGTCAACATAAACAAAAATCAAGTAGTTATAAATTTTACAAATATTATAAAGCCATCTGACATGCTTTGTGAACCTTGTCAGCATGGAAAATAGGTTAGAAAGTGGTTCAAAACAAAAGAGTACTCAGCTAATTACATGTTAGATCTTGTTCACACTGATCTATGTGGACCTATGAGAACTCAAAGTACTCAAGGTGAAAAAAAATTCATGTTTCTTATTGATGATTTTTCACATATGACTTGGGTAATGTTTTTTTAGAAAAAAATAGAAGCTTTCAGACATTTCAAAGCATTAGTTGAGAATCAAACCAGTTTGAAGATTAAGTGTCTAAGATCAAATCAAGGAGGATAATTCATGTCATATTAATTTATTGAGTTTTTTGAAGACCATGGAATAAGGAGACATTATTCAGTAGCTAGAACTCCATAGAAAAATGGAGTAGTTAAGTAGAGAAATAGAATAGTTTAGGAGATGATGAGGAAAATTCTAAATGAATCCAAGATATCAAATAAATATTGGAGAGAGGAAGTTACTATAATATTTCATATTCAAAATAGATCATTATTGAGAGTCAATAGTGACAAGACTCCTTATGAGCTATGGAAAGACAAACCAGCAACATTTGATTATTTTAGAGTTTTTGGCAGTAGATGCTTCATAAAGAGAATCAATGAAAAACTTGGGAAGTATGAATCTAGAGTAGATGAAGGTATATTTCTTTTTTATTCTTACAAAAGTAAATATTATAAACATTATAATAAAGGAACCAAGAAAATTGTTGAAAGTACAAGCGTTAGGATAGAAGATGAAACATAAAGAATCAATTATCCAGTAGACATTCCTAAAATCATTGAATAGGAAGATTTTAAAGAATCAGATGAAGATGAGAAGGAGAAAAAAGACACCAAAAATCCATCCAAATATATTTAGAGAAATCATAATGAAAGTGACATCATCAGGGACATAAATGAAGGAACTTGTACTAGAAGAATGACGGTAAGTGAATATGAGCAAGTTAATTTTTATTTGTTATCCAAAATTTAGCCTAGAACTTTTTTAGAAGCCAAACATGATAAGAATTTGGTTAAGGCTATGGATGAAGAATTAAATCAAATATAAAAAAATGATAGTTGGGAATTAGTGCCTAGACCAAAATATTACAATGTGATAGGAATAAAATGGGTTTATAGAAATGAGCTAAATGAAAATGGAGAAGTGACCAAGAATAAATCAAGATTAGTATGTAAAGGATATGCTCAGATTGAGGGAATAGATTTTGAAGAAAATTTTTCACTAGTGGCAAAACTAGAGGTTACTATAATGTTTCTTGCATATACAGTGTTTAAAAT
Organism: Torreya grandis; assembly: GCA_037957365.1. Taxonomy (NCBI): domain Eukaryota; kingdom Viridiplantae; phylum Streptophyta; class Pinopsida; order Cupressales; family Taxaceae; genus Torreya; species Torreya grandis. The sequence goes on along the minus strand of JARHVA010001368.1, from coordinate 950,888 downwards.
TTTCAAAGTGTTTTACATGGATGTCAAATCTACCTTCCTAAATGGGAATATAGAAGAAGAGGTCTACATTGAGCAACCTGAGGGATTTGTTCTCTCAAATATTAGTATCAATGTATTCAGATTGAGGAAAGCATTGTATGGATTGAGACAAACTCCTAGAGCTTGGTATGCAAGACTTGATAAGTACCTACAAGATCAAGGTTTCAAAAGAGGATTTGATGATAGTAATCTCTACATCGAAATAGAAGGTGAGCATCAATTGATTATTGTGGTATATGTTGATGACATCATTTTTAGAGGAAACATTGAAAAGATGGAATTTTTTTTGATAATATGCAAAAATAATTTGAGATGTCTATGATTGGAGAATTATCATTTTTCTTAGGGTTACAAATATTTCAATTAGATAAAGGAATTTTTATATCTCAAAGTAAATATGCCAAAGAGATGTTGAAGAAATTTGGTTTTGAGGATTATGCACCAGTTGGCACACTAATGTGTATAGGAAATAAAGTGAACAAGGATGAAGATTCACCTATTGTAGATCAATCTTTGTATAGATATATGATTGGTAGTCTTTTATATTTGACAACATTGAGGCTAGACATCATACATGAAGAAGGTATGGTTTAAGGATATCAGTCAGCTTGAAAAGATAGTCATGTTCAGTTGGTGAAGAGAATATTTAGATATATCAAGGGAACATTGGATTATGGATCATGGTATCCCATAGACAAAGATTTCACTTTGGTTTCTTGTATAGATTTAGATTGGGTATGTTGCTTAGATTACAAAAAAGTACAAGTGGAGAGATTTATTCCTTGGTGATATCTTAGTATCATGGCTAAGCAAAAATCATAATTCAATATCACTTTCTTCAGCTAAAGTAGAATATATTGCAGTGGTATTGTATTTTACTCAAGTGCTTTGGATGAAGCAAACTTTGGAAGAGATCAAGGTAAAATATGATGAACCTATTTTTATTTTTTGTGACAACATAAGTGCTATTAATATTTCAAAGAATATAGTGATGCATTCAAGAACAAAACATATTCCCATTAGATATCACTTTTTGAGAGAGTAGTTTATAGATCAACAAGTTAAGATGGAATATATTAGTACTACAAAGTAGATTGTGAATATTTTTATAAAGGCACTACCAAAAGACATATTTGAGTATCTATGGGAGATGTTTGGAGTAATTTATTTTACTTCCTACCATAGAGTTTCAATATCAGTTGAGGGGGAGCTAAGTGTTAACTCTAGGTAGGCCCTTTACCATTGATGTCAAAAGGGGAGAATAAAAGAAATAGGTACATGTAAAAGTATAAAAATAGGTGTAGGAATATGTATAGAGAATAGGTACAGGTTGATATAGTAAGGGGGAGTCACTGTATGTTTTTCAGATGGTAGTATGTGTAGGTTTTAGGATGTGGTAGTTTTAGTTTGAGGTGCCATCAATGACAAAGGGGGATATTGTTGGAAATATTGTCATTGATGTCAAAGGTCTAGTATTATTGGTGATAAAGGCCCCATTAAATTTAATGGTGTTTTTAATATTCATATCTTGACTAATATGTGTTAATATTTATTTAAAATTAATGAATATATTTTTGGTTTCATATAAGTCCAAAGAGGTCCCATGGAGAAGTCAAAGAGTCACGGGATAAAGGACAAAAGAGGAATGGGATACATTTTCTCATGAAGAGTCATCTTGAGGAATTTCAAGAGTCACCATGTGAAGACAAAAGAGGGTATGGCAGATTTTTCCATGAAGGGACACTTTAAGAAATATGAAAAGTCACCAAGATAAAGACAAAAGAGGAAAGGATGCATTTACTTATGAAGGGTCACCATATGAATTTTCAAATGCAAGGATACGAAGGGTCATGCAAGTTTAGAATCATTTTTCATGAGGATTGAAGGGTAAGGGTGAATGTCAAAGGTCATTTAGAAATCTATAAATAAAGGCTTGAGAATCCATTTTTTATATACAAGAGAATGCATGGTTTGTATTTGTTTTCAAAGAGAGAAAATTAGGAGATATTATAGAGTTATATCATTTGTTGAGTAAGCAAAATTAAGAGATAGTTGTGTTTTATACACAAGAGGGGTTGGTGTTCTTATGGGTTGGTTCTCACAAATATTTGGAAGGGGTTGGTGCTCTTGTGGTTTGGTGCTCACAAATAGTTGTTGTGTTGGTGTTCAAAAAATGGGTTGGTGCTCCTACAAGTTGGTGCTTATGAACTTTGTAATTTGAGTTGGTGCTCATTCATTTATTTGAGATTTTTCTCCATTATTTTTTCCACTTTAGGTTTCCACGTAAAAATTTGGTCTCTCTCTCTCTCTCTCTCTCTCTCTCTCTCTCTCTCTCTCTCTCTCTCTCTCTCTCTCTCTCTCTCTCTCTCTCTCTCTCATGTAATGCATATTATTATTTTAGTTTTATTGTATATCTTGAATGTGTGGTTAAGTGGTTAAACAAAAGGAATTTGATTAAGAAATAAGATATATAATATACTGATTCACCCCCCCTCTTAGTATATTTCATGTTTAACATCTTGGTGTAATAAGAAGTTATATGTGCATCATTTTAGAGTCTTTAGCAAGCCAGCATGGGTTCAAATACCTTCAGACAAGTGTCATGTTTTAGAATAATAAAGCTAAACTTGCATATTTATGGGATACCCTAATGGTGGTAAGGGATATCAACTCATTGATCTAGATTCACATGAGCTTATTATAATGAGAAGTGTTTACTTTGAAGAAATTCCTTTATACTTGTATTCTAGAATTTCTCATTCTTCTTCCTTATAAGAATTAGATAGCAGTGATGATGATGCTCTTGCTTCATCTACTCATAGGAATGATGAGGTAATACCTCCCCAAAAAGGTTTAGTAGGTCATGTTCCTCCTCCTCTTCTATATTCTCACCAATTGATGCCTTTGTGTGTTAGATAGACTTTAGAAGATGCAAACCCTCTTGTTAGGGATCCATTAGATATAGGGAGAATAGGGTCACAACATAATCTTTCATATTCCTACATTGCCACAACTTCTGACCCAATTTTTTTTTAGGAATCCATAGGAATAGTTGAGTGGGATTCAATAATGGAAGAAGAGTATGACTCATTTATTAGGAACAACACTTGGGATCTTATTCCTCTTCCTAAGGGAAGAAAATTAGTATGATGTAGGTGGATATATTAGATTAAGTTTGGAGAGGATAGAAATATTGATAAGTATAAAGCACACTTAGTGGCCAAAGGTTTTTCCCAAGTGGAAGACATTAACTATACAAAAATAATTGTGCTTATTGCTAAGATGAATTATATTCACTTGTTATTATCTATTGGTACAGCTCATGGTTGGGTTGTACATAAGATGGATG